>OZ026626.1:55897342-56264842 GCA_964020975.1 Hermodice carunculata
ATTCGTGTATTTAATAATGCTTAGTCTTGGGGCATCAACTTTTGTCAGAAATTATTAAAATAAAAATTGTTCTTTGTGCTTGAAGGATTGCTACAGTATCAAACCGACAGCACGTGGGGTAGGCTTCATCATCAACAATAAAGTATTCTCATCCAATCATGAAGAGCGGCTAGGTTCTGAAAAGGATGTCACTAATCTGAAACATCTGTTCACACAATTAGAATTTCAGTACTACGAAGCTGAAAACTTGACTAAAGAGGTGTGTAAATTTGATCCATTGTCTAGGTTGGAAGTAGCACTTTTAAGTTTGTAGAGTGGGTAGCCACTGTAAATTTAAAAGTAATGTTGACTGTATTATCCTCATATACATATTTACAATTTAGCTGCTAAATCTAAAAGAGATTACGTGATGTTTTTGTACTTGAGCTGCATACAAATTCTGTATTTGTACATATGTAGGCCAGAACTGTTATCAGTGTTCATATACTTTTTAAATACAGATGTACACAATGTTTGAAGGAGTCCACAATTACATGTAATTTAAATTAGTAAATCACAGAGGCCACCAGAAATGAAGAGTGAAGATACCAGTTTGACAGGTTTTTCTTTTTTATTTCATCATGTTCTCTGCATGGGTTAAGGTCCATAAGAATATAGAAAATTTCCCTGTTCAAAACTTTCCACTTGACTTTAACCCGGCCTTTCCCCCTTAAACCGGCCAAAACCGTCTAGTGGTCAAATGTTGTCTGCTTCAGTGTTTTCAACCAATTTCAACAGTTATGAAGAACAATTTGACTGAGAAATGTACATGAGACTCATCAAGATCACATGCCCCAGGCCAACAGCTTTCCTTGGCATGGGTTGGGCACTAAGCCAAGGAAAGCTGTTGACTCAGTCTTAATTCAAGGGGGAAAGGGTTAATAAAGACCTTTCGTGCTTGCCTTGTAGGTTATTCTTAGGTTCAGCTTCGACGTACCTGGTGTATTCCCTGGAATTCTGTTTGGTATGTCAGTTTATCTGACAAAAAAGAAACATTTTGCAAAGTGTCTCTTGGTTGCTGTAACCTTTGGGGAATTGACACCACTTGTAGAGAATACTGGAGGAGGTAAAGTACTTGTTGCACTACTTCCTGGTTCAAGCTAACATACATATGACATCACTTCCAGCAGCCAATCAGTGACGCTGGATTTGTTTACCCACCAGGTGGTTGCACCTGTTCGGACCTAGATACCAAGCTGAAGCCAATGGTGGCACCATCTGTGACACACATCCCCTATTCAAATAGATTGTCTCTTTGGGTTTGATATTTACAGGAGTTGCTGTCAAAGTTAGAGCACTGGTCAAAGATGAATGAACTTAAGGAAGCAAGCTCATGTGTTATAGCTCTTATGAGCCATGGGGAAGAGGGGCACCTGTTTAGCTCAGATGGTCAGAAGATTCCAATCAAGGACCTCGTCTCATACTTCAATGGCCACAGGTGCCCTGATATGTCAGGCAAACCGAAGATGTTTGTAATACAGGCATGTCGTGGAAGTACGTAGCTTAATTGGAATTTTGCTATATTTCCTGATGTCATGTAGTAAATGTATAATTTAATTTCATATATGTGAACATCAGATAGTGTTGATACAAAAACCTTTTCTTTCCAGAATTCTATTGAGAACATTTTTATGTATGCACTTTGGATATAATACCAGTATTAAAAGGTGTTATCATGTTATCTTTTGGAAGATAAGGATGGGGGTGGTTGGTGTGATATAATAAATAATGGGAGCTTTGATCCATAAACTGTAATTACAGGTATTTACCATCATCAGTGAAAAAAAGAAGTTGCAGGGAAATTTACTGTTGCAGTATATGTCAAGCCGGTTTAGCCTTTATTCTGTTATTATATATATGTGAAATAATCATTCATTTTACATATGGGAAAAAGATTTACACATACATGTATGTGAAATGAAATTCATTATAATATTGGACAGATCATGTTAATTTTATGTACATGTAGGTGAAAAAGATTTATGCATATTATGAGAAATTCTTCTATAGATATGTACAAAAGTTTTACATGTGCAGTATAATCCATACTTAAATATATGTTAAAACTGCTTCACATAGGTTAATCTTTTTCACATATGTAAAATTAACAGCCATTTCACATATGTGAAAAACGTTTTCACTTATGTGAAAAAGATTTATGCATATATGTAAAGTACTTTTACACATGCATGTGTGTGTGTAAAAGAATAATATAACTTCACATGTATAAAAATATTTCACATACATGTATGTGTTTATCTTTTTCACACATGTATAAAACTATTTGACATGCATGTATGTTAAATTGTTTTGCATTATTGTACACATATATGTGAATTTTTTTTGCACACATGTCAAATGAATCACACATATGTAAAATAGTTTTTCACCTGTATGTCATTATAGAATAAAGGCTAAGATGGCTTGCCATAGCATTAACAGATTAGATTTAAAAAACTTCTTGTGAAAGTCAATTTCGTGCAGTCTGAAGTCTCGGAATAATACAATATTTGTGAATTTGATATACATGTACAGTGAAACCTGTTATGAGAGACGACTTTGATGAAAGACCACTTGCCCTTTCAGACCATGTTTACTATGTCCCTTTCGCTATCTTTCCCATGTAATTGCACCTCTATTGAGGGACCAATTGCCTATTGTGACCCTTTTTGGCCTGCCCTGGGGTGGTCTCTCAAAACAAGTTTCACTGTACATGGAAGATGTAGCTCTGGTAGTCACCGTACCCTGCATTCTTTAAATTTTTCAGAGGAGATGGACACTGGTGCAGGGGAAAATAGGCCTGATGGACCAAGTAGACCAATATCTCAAGTTGATGTAGGACAGAACCTTGCTGATTCCAGTGCTATGAAGAAGATCCCTGCAGAAGCTGACATTGTTTTGGCCTACTCCACAACACCTGGTAAGACAAACCGTGAAGTCTGTCATTGCTACTGTTAACAACACTCAATGTGTGTGGAATTGACATACGTGCAACAATGCCAGATTCATATTCTTTGTAACACGACCTTTCATTCCAGTTCCTGCACACACTGACTGCAGTATGGTCCAGGTCAACAGCTTTCCTATGTGTGTTTTGGGTACAATGTGCCCAGAGCACACTGAGGAAAGCTGTTGACTGAAACATGACACTGAAAGAGTTAAAAAAAAGAGTTTCAATTATGATATCACACACTCTTCTATGTACAGTGAAAACGTGTTATAACGACACCATCCGTTCCCTAAGAAATGTGTCGGATACCTGAATATGTCAGATACTGTAAATTGCTTTAATTTTGCTGTACTTTGATTTTCGCTTATTTCGCTGATGGCACAAAACCGTGAAAATAAAAACACAGTGAAATAGTATTTTAACATTGTTTGAATAGGAATTATGTCCAAAGTAGTGAAATTAAAACTGCAGTGAAATGTGAACAATACAAAAACCGTAAAAATTTAAACACGTGTAAATAAAACAATTTACAGTAAATGAATCAAATAACAAAGACAATAAACTTTTTCCCATGAATATTTGTGTCATTATATCGAATATGTCAGATATCAGAGTGTTGTTATAATGAGGTTTCACTGTAAATGAAAACCGCTTATGACCTCTGTTTATTGTGGCACATACATGTATAGTGTACGTGTAAAATAATACAGCCGGTAAGCTTGTAATAAAAATTTTGATGTGCAAACTATGGTCAATGTGAATTGCCATTTCTGATACATATATCATGTGAAAATGATGGGCAATTTGTAATAAGCTGTTACAGGGTCATCATCAGTGAGTTCTTCTGTAGATGTATGGCATTTGAAGCAGTGATTAAACTCAGGCCTGAGGCACTCAGGACCAGTTGTATTGATGCATGAATGAAGGGTCTTTCATGAAAATTTTGGACATGTAATTCTTCCCTTATTGCAGTTAACATACATATGTATACAAGAATCATTGTCACTGGTATTGAAGGAGTGTACAAGCATGTAAGAAGAACTGGGGGAAATATGACTGAATTTGGCTATTTGAAATATGGTCTTAAAATTCAGGTTTTGCTTCTCCAATATAGCGTAAAACCATCCAGCTGGAGAGATGACATTTGGCTTTAAACATTTCAAACATGTCAGCAGTGCATCAATGAACTCCTAAATGTTATTCCAGTATTGGATGGAATATTCCTGAAGTTACATGCCTGCACAAAACATAAAATTGAAACTTGTGCAATTAAGTTCCAGTGAAACAAAATATTTGAGCTGCATACAGGTGGTTTTTTTTTTGGCAGGTTACGTGTCCTGGAGGAATTCCCAGTATGGGAGCTGGTATATTGATGCCTTCTGTAAGGTTTTTAAGGATAAGGCAGCCCAAGAGCATGTTGTTGATCTTCTTGTAAAAGTAAGTAGAAATGAGCAAACCACTTTAATACGTACAGTAAAACCTTTGTATGTGGGCACCTCTCCAAAGTGGGCACCTCTTTATGATGGGCACTTTTCTTTGGTCCCGTTTCATTTTTTCCTATTGACTACATAATAAAGCCACCTCTCTAAAGTGGGCACCTCCCTAATCTGGGCATTGGGCACCCTAAACATATACCAAAATCTGTTAAAGTGGGCACTATTATTTTGTTCAATAAATATTTTACTTTGGAAAAGTTGTTTTTTGCATCAGGACTTCCCACCTTTAACTTTTGATTTTTCAAGTGTCATTTTTCTATCTTTTCTCATTTATTTCATGTGGGATTAAGATACATGCATCTGTATACAAGTATATATAAATATACATGTACATGTAGATGTTTATGCATGCATGTGCCCTGCCTTATCTTTGTTGGTCATTAACAGCCCCAAAATGGCCAACCCTCTGTAAAGTGGGCACCTCCCTAAAGTGGGCATTTTTCTCCAGTCCCAAGGGTGCCCACATTTTAGAGGTTTTACTGTACTTGCTAGCACATTTTTATATGTAAATCCTATATATATTATATATATATATATATATATATATATATATATATATATGTATATGTATATGTAAATATATATATATACATATACATGTACATATACATATATATATACATAAATATATATATATCATATATCTAATATATATATACATATATATATCATATATCTAATATATATATATATATATATATATATATATATATATATATATATATATGAATGATTTATGTATAAAAATGTACAGATTGAATGTCCTTATCTCATTTTACACAGGGAAATGTGATCGAGGACTTGTGAAACAACCTGGTTAATATTGTATAAAAAACTAAAACAGTTTGATTTTGTTTTAGGCCAAAATCATATGTTCCTGTTTGTGTTGATCATGCACAAAGTTTTGTTTGCCTGATATATGATGAATCTTTGGTAATGACAGGAACTAGTTTCGTTTTATTGTCCTCGGGAACTTGATAATGAGGTCAGTGATTCATCTGATATCTGAAGCAAGATCTTGCCAAAACAAATGATCTGAGTGTTATCAATTTTAGTCATATTTTTTACAAGTTATTACATAAGACATGTTTCATTCAACCTTTCCAGTGTCAGACTCTACAAAATATGCCATCTTTGTATCAGATATAGGGGAAAACTATTTATTTACCATGTTCCTTATTTGGATGCTTAATTGACATGTTGCAATTAAAGGTTTATGAAATAAATAATTCATTATAAAAATTAACAGATTTTTTAAATTATGAATGGCTATGGTACTATAAGATTAACCTACTTACATAAGAAGCTTACTGGTATACTTTGGTAGTAGTGAGACACCATGATGTGCATTTATTCTTTGATACAATAAGGAAGGAAAATCACCAAAGTCTCCCATTTCAGAGGCGTGAAAATCTTTTTGTAGCATCAAACCAAAAAATTAAAGATGTTGTCTGCGCATAAATATGAAAACATATCATTGTATTATTTTACAATGCTGCAAATGAGGTATTATTTTGAGTTGTACCAGCCTTGCAGGCTGGAATCGTGTTCTCTCTATTGACAGCATTTTCGGTTTCATGTTACATGTCAAGCTCTTTGAGGGAGCGTATTTTTTTTTAAATTTAGGAAGTCATACTTTATAAAAGATTGAATATTCACATTTAGATTGTGCATGCAAGCAAATAAATTGTTCCCAATTTTTGACTCAGATGATTTGTCAGTCAGCTGATGTCTTATGATGGGTTTTGTCTGTCATCCACCATCTGTTCTCTGTCTGTCAATCGTCCGACCCATGATTGACATTTTTTACTTTTCCAAAACCATCAGCCAGACACATTTCAAACATGCTGGGAATGTACCTTGGGTTGGTCACAACTATACTGAATTTGTTCAAATAGTCATGCTCCATAGATTTTTTAGCTCAGCCAACATATCAGTCAGCTGAGGGTACAGGATGGTCAGCTGTCCGTCTGTCCTTTATTCACATTTCGACTTCTTTTCCAAAATCATCAGCCAGATCCATGACAAACTTGGTAGGGATGTACCTTGGGTGGGTCTTTACTCAATTTTGCAAATGATCATGCTCGAGTGATTTTTAAAACATTTTCTGTGAATTTGTTTATTTGTTTTCTTTGTTGGTGAAGAATTTAAAAAAATTCTTTACTATGAAAGCACCAGACCAAATGCTTTGAAATTGCATAGGGCAAGACTTGCACAGTACGTGGGCGACATTGATTTCACTTTGGAGGGGGTAGGGTTACTTGTTGAATTTTACTGTTCACTTGAGAACTATTTGATCTAGGACCATGATGTTGGTGGTCCTCTATGTGGGCCAAATTTATGCTTTACATAAGTGACCTTGACTTCATTCTCAAGGTCACAGGGTCATGCTGCTAATCACTTGATAACTTGAAAAAAAATATTGGAGCAAGCAGGCTAAATGTTTAACATCCTTGATCGGAGTTAGTACACTTTTAGGACTAATTGTGCATGACAATCTGTGAGAAAAGTGACCTTGACCTAGTTTCAGAGGTCACAGGACCACTTCATTTTGTACATGCAAGGACAGCTAAGCACAGGACTATTACAGTCCTTTTGTGTAATTATGCCCCCCTCTTACCACAGGAGGAGCACATAGTACATATAATACCTTTTTTGTGCATCCATGTGTCCATCTGTCCGCATTTTGTTTCTTGGCTATAATTCGCTTGTCCTTCAACTCAGATTAATGAAACTCTACACATAGGTGTATCTGGACATAAGGGTGTGTCATCTACCAAAAGTATGTCGCTAGGTCAAGTATCTGGGTCACAATGCATAATCTTGTAAAATCATGTCCTGGCTTTAATTCCTTTACTATGTAACTTACATTAATGAAACTTTCCACACCTATTGCACCTGCACGTAAGGGTGTATCATGTACCAAAAGTAGGTCACTGGGTCAAATATCTGGGCCACAGTGACATATGCTTATAAAATTGTGTCCCCTGCTATTTGGGCTATAATTCCATTAGTGTTTAACTTAGTTTTATGAAGCTTCACGCACAGTTAATCTTGACCTAAAGGTGTGTCATGAAACTAAAGAAGATCACTAGGTCGATTATCTGGGTCACGTTGATACAATCATATAAAAACCATATAACGCTTCATGTCCTGGTAATAATTCTGTTGTCCTTCAAGTAAGGTTAATAAAACTTTACACACACGTGCATCTATACATAAGGTGTGTCAAGAACCAAAAGTAGGTCCCTAGGTCAAGTATCTGGGTCACACATATCCTTGTAAAAACATGTCTGGGCTATAGTTCCTTGTACTAATTAACTTAGTTTAATGAAACTTCACACACACATATATGTTTACCAAAGGGTGTGTCATGAAACAAAAGTCGGTCAGCAGGTCAATTATCTGGTCTTCTGCTTTTTGGTGTCCGGGCTATAATTCGCTGCCCTCCAACATAGATTAATGAAACTTTACACCCAGGTGCATCCGGAATTGTGGGGTGTGTCATGTACCAAATGTGGGTCACTAGTCCAAGTATATGGGTCACAGGGAAATATTCATGAAAAATGGTGTCCGTGCTATAATTCCTTCACTATTTAACGTGGATCAATGAAACTTCACACACATCTATATCTTGACCTAAAGGTGGGTCATGAAACAAAAGTAGGTCCCTAGGTCAAGTGTCTGGGTCAGGGTGATACATTCATGTATAACAACATTACACTTCATGCCCGGACTGTAATTCTGTTGTCACTTGACTTAGAATCATGAAACTTTACACACCGGTATATCTGGACACAAGAGTGTGTCAAGCATAAAAGTAGGTCACTAGGTCAAGTATCTGAGTCATGGTGATAGTCTGTTTTTATTGACTACAGTCATTCCAAAATGGGACGTGATGAGCAAGGTTATAAATGAGGTGAGGAGGGCATGGATCTAACAATCTCTTACTGCCTTTTAGTTCTTTGCTCACTTTGTGGAAAAATATTAATCTGATTTCTTTTTTTTTTCTTTTGAATTTTTGTGTGTTTCACTATTTTTCATTTCCTGCAAACAATGTCACAAATTATGCTGAGACTTGATGGAAAGGTACTTGTGGAAGGGTCAAACAGAGTTGTTCGCCACATGTAGGTGGTCATGCTGGGGATCCCAGAATTTTCAGGATTTTTTGCTATATGGGTACTGGTCAGTTAAAGTAGGCATTCCTATTGATTACTGAATAAGGCAACCCATAAAAATATCTTGTTGCCAGAAAGCCAGAGTATGGAAAAAATCAGCTATAAAAATTGTATGTATGTTTGTGTTGGACCAATGGGAGACTGTCTGAACACCTGAAAAAAAAAAAATCCACTTAACATAGTGGAAAATTTGTGACATACTAAAACAGGGGAATATGGGTATCAAACACACAAAAAAAATCCAATCCAATTTTTATATGACATAGGCAAATGAAATGAATTGTTAATGAATGAAGTTGATTGCATTTGTGACTGACTTTTGCCAACTTAATTGCACAGGAAAGTTAGTGCTTGGGTGATAATAGAGGAACTTGCGTATCAAATGCATTGTGATCCAGAAACTCAGAACTCCGAATAATTGCAAATAGTAATCCAGTTTGTGTGTGCCTTGAACAGAATCCCACATTTTAAGAAAAACAGTTCAAAAAATGATGTCTTCCATGCCAAAAGTGGATCTGGATACTGAGATAGATTTAGTCACCATGTGCTTTAACTGATTTTGCCACTAGGTGGCACTGTACCTGATAATTGAAACAAGACATGAGACAAACATACATGAGTCTTATCACAGCAGGTTATATATTTATTTTAAACATGCCATTATTAAAAAAAATGGATCTTGTTTGGAATTTGTGTAAAACATAGTACAAAAAACAGAAACAGAAAAATGTATGGGAAGAAATATTGTTTAATGATCAGATGTTATTTCAAAAGAACTTTTTTTCTGCTCTGACTTTGCTTTTTAAAGTAGAATTAAATTTGAAAACCAGACAACATTATCATTCTTAAATTATTTGGAATATGGTAAAGTAAAATCTTAGACTTTTGCGTATATTTTCAAGATAAAATATCAAATAATTAAAAACAAATAGTGCCCTGTATAAAGCTCCATCTTTTGGAGAATCTTGTTTCAAACACCTTCTAAAACACAAGAGGACTGTGACAGTCCGTTGCTAAGCTGACGTGAAACAGAAACTGTATGCGCAGCTTGAAGTGGTCTTGTTAACTTCTGAATGATATCAAGGTCAACTGTGTTTAAGACCCTGACTGTTGCTAACATGAACATATATCCCCTTATAGATTTTGCCAAATTTTGGCAATTTGTAAAAAGCTGTGCCAGAACCACTGACTTAAGATTACAGGCATGTTGGTATTTTAATGAAAGCTCTTTTCATGAAGAATTTGAATATGCAATTGTTGTCTTAAATCTAGGTAAATATGTGGGATATGAGGGACTGGTATGGAATGAGTTAAGATCAGCCTTGTAAGACCCTCATTTCTGTGTTAATTCACTGGCAGTTTTAAGACCACCTGCCACAGATGGCCACTGTCCTGTGGCATTGTGGTGGTCTTAAATGGCACATATCACTGTATGTAGGACTTTTATAGCCCCCTTTGGAGAGGGCAGGGCACATAGCTTCGCTCATGTCAGTCGGTCAGTAGAAAGACTGTGGTTTCCTAACCATAACTCAGGAAGTTTTTGAGATAGGACTTTGGTACTGGCCAGGTATATACTCCTGTATAGAAAGACTAGATGAAGTATGAAGGTGGTTGACCTTGATCTCCTATATCTAAGGTCTTTGAAATACTGTAGTAAGTTTTGGTTTCTGTACGATAACTAGAAAAGTTTTTATGATAGCACCTGTATACATGTAGTGCACGGGATTATAGTCCTTATCCTGGGTTAAAGATTTGAAAATGGGTGACCTTGACCTAAACTCAAGTGAACTTGGTTTCTGCTTTGTAACCCAGAATTTAAGTTATGACTTCAAGATTGCACATGGTAATAGTCCCCAATTAGAGCTTGGTCAGCTTAGAAGATGGATGGCCTTGAGGAATATAGCCTTCTATAAGAGTGAGATCAAGTTCTGAAATGGGTGACCTTGAATCAATTCACAAGGTCACAGAGCCACGTTACTGAATTTGGTTTCTGCTTCAAAACTGCATTGAGCCAGAGCTTTTATTTTGTAGATTTGTTTATTGTCTTCTATTAGGGCCAGATCAGCTTCAAAGAAGGGTGATCTTGACCTCCTATTTCGAAAGTCACGGAGGTACTATTGTAACTTTTGGTTTCTGTATGACTAGAAAAATTTTTATGATGGGACCTGTATATTGGACCGGATTATAGTCCTTATCCAGGACTTAAGGTTGATTTGAAGATGGATGAGCTTGACCTAAATTCAGGCCACTTTAGTGAGTGAGTTTCTGCATTGTAACTCAGAATTTGTTATGACTTCAATATTACACATGGTAATAGTCCTCAATTAGGGCTTTGTCAGTTTAGAAGATGGATGACTGTGTCCAAATTCCCTATGTCACCACCTAGAGTCCTCTTAGTGAACTTGGTGTCTGCATGATAACTAAAGATGTTTTTGACCTAGGGCTTTTATATTGCAGGGAATAGAGCCTTTTATAAGAGCTAGGTCAAGTTCTGAAATGGGTGACCTTGAGTCAATTCTCAATGTCACAGAGCCACATTACTGAATTTGCTTTCTGCTTACTAACTGCAGAACTTTTTTGAGCCAGTGCTTTTATTTTGTAAATGTTTATGGGCTTCTATTAGGGCTATTTCTGCTCCAAAAAGGGTAACTCTGACCTAATTTCCAAGGTCACAAGGCCACCTTAGTAAATTTACGTTCTGCACCCACTTCCCAAAGTCATGCATACCCCATTTAGTACTGTCAAAAGGGTAATGAGGGTGAACATAATGATAGTAGGTGGCCTCGTGCCAGTTAAACTGTTGGGGTGAAAAGTGATAGGAGTCCTAGTGGCTTGATGTGAAATAGTAATAACTAACGCTTTCCCCCTGAAACCGGCCAAAACTGGCTGGTGGCCAAATGTCGTCTGCTTCAGTTTTGTCAACTAATTTCAACAGTTATGAAAAACAATTTTGACTGAAAATTGTAGATGAGCCCTATCAAGATTGCATGCCCCAGGTCAACAACTTTCCTTGTCTTGAGTTGGACACTTAGTGCCCAACACATGCCAAGGAAAGTTGTTGACTCAAGTGTCAATTCAAGGGGGAAAGGGTTAAAAGCTCCTCCCTAAGTAATGAATTTGAGAATAGAATGTTACAATAACCAACCTATTTTAAGGGTGGTCTAAGAAAATGTGTATTAGAATTGTGATTCACATTTTTGACTTCTCCAATATCATTGCCTCTTGAGCTTTAAACTTGGTGAGAATCCACCTCTGGTGGTTCTCTATGAATGCCATTTAAATAGTCTAGCTCCATTGATTTTTGGATTTTTTTAATGAAATATTTTGATTATTATTGGCAAAAGCGTGAAACCTCTTCTCTGAAATATCTGAACCAAACACTTCAAATTGCACAAGGACACTACAGGGTACCCCTAGACTTCAAGTTGTTCAACAGGTGGCTACAACTTTTTCACCATTTTTTTTCTAATTTTTGTGTTTTCACTATTTTCATCTCCTCCAAAACTGCCAGTTGGGTTGTGCTGAAACTTTGTGAAAATGTACATGGTGGAGTTATCTAACCAGTTTGTTCACTGACTGATCGTGCGTGCATTCCTAGTGGTGGCTGTGTGTAGTAAATGGGAATTGCAATGGTTCACTTTTTTGACTTCTCCAAAACTCTCAGCCAGATTCACTTGAAACACAGTGGCATGTATGTGAATCTCTGCCAAGTTTGTTCAAATAGTTAAGCTCTAACAATTTCTGGATTTTTATTATTTTTTATTTCAATATCAGAAAAAAATCTTCTGTAAAACTGCTAGACCAATTGATTCAAAATTGTAGAGCAACTCTTTGGGTACCACTTGACAGGGGTGGGACTTAAGGTGTTAGTGTCAAGATCAGCTGAGGACGGGCTGCTCACACAGCCCTTTTGTTTGGACATAAGACCATTTAATGACCATATGTCATGGAATATTCAAAATGAGTACATGAACAGTTTCTCGGCCATTACTTTTTTACATTTAATATATAAGAAATGAGGGTCGATTTTGTGTGTGTTATGGCATAAAGACGCGCATGATTGAAGCTGACATTGTGGGCGTGGCGCACGCCATTGCACCTCGCACGATGCCAGCTTCAATCACCAGCGTCATTATGCCATAACACACACAAAAGTGACCCTCATTACTTATATTTACATTTGCCTCTTGATTTTATTGCTCAATCACATGACATTAGAAACTTAATACATAGAATTAAGAGAAACGACCAAAAACTGATTTGCTGAGCATGTTCAAGTGTTCAGTTCCGGTAACCCAGGTAGGCGTGGCTTATTAGGATGTAGGCATGGTTCAATAGCACACAAGGCTAATGTGTTATGATCTCATAACACGCCAGGCTCTCTCCTGTACTTAGGCATTTGATATATTTGTACTTTTTCAGGTGAACAATGAAGTGTCCACACATTTTCACGAAGAGCAGAACATGCAGATGCCTCAACCAGCTGTGGCCTTGAGGAGAAAGTGGTTCATGTGTGGCCAGCCACATTGACCATGTGTCTGAGTAGAAATGGTAGGAAGTTGCACTGCCTTTACTAGGTCATAACTCATACAAGGTGATTCTGGATTTAATTCCAAGTGCTTTTAGCTCTGCTGGCTATACAAAGTGACCATAGGTCATATAGTGCACATCTTGGCCACCAGGTGGACCTGGGTTTTTTTTTGTTTGTTTGTTTTAAATGATTTTTTCTTTTTTTTTAGCACAGCTGACTTGCCTTAATGTCTGGTTCTTCATCTCTTGTTGTCTGTGATGTTAGCTGACAGCCAAAAGAGAAAGAAGGTCTACATTATGGTTTTTGTGACATTTATGAGTCTGGAACATTACAGAAATGCTCTACCTCTAGAATGACACGTGTGAGTCAGATAACACAGACCACTGCAGAACATAGCCAATAAAGTATTTATCAAATAGTTCAGAAAGACATTACCCACATTTGTAAATTCCAATTCAACAATGAGAGGAAAGTTGTATACAGCAAAGGGCAGATATTCAAGAATTAACGAAACATCAACATTCAGCTTTCAAAACTAGTGTGAAGGAATGAATTTCACCCCTGACTGAAGTTCATAGGACTACTTCAGTCTGTGCATGTTGTCTGGTAAGGCTACTTTTTACCTTTTACACATAGATGCTCTGCAGATACACACAAATCAACTCCTGAAGGAGGTAATAATGGAATAACCATGTATCATCTGATAGGGATGCATATGTGGTCTTTACCACTGAAGAATTCAGTGTTTTTGTTTCTTGTTTTAATTTGTTTTCTGAATGAGCAGACCTGACATATTGGCCTATATCTTGGTAATGATGGACCCTAGGCCCATGGTAACTATTAAACATTAATAGCAAAATACTTACAGAGTTTCTTTTCATGTTGCTAATTTTGACTTTGAGTGACCTTAAAAGGCCAAACTGAGGTATTGGCTTATGTCTTGGTGATGGTGGGACTTACATTTACTGTGAAATATAAATTGGAAAGTATCTGCATTATTTCATTTGGTGTGATTAATTTTGACTTTGAATGACCTTGAATACTCAAACTGATATACTGGCTAATTGCTTGGTAATATCAAAATTTTGGTCAACTATTAATATACGCTGATACTGTGTATGCATAGTGCAGTCAAGTTTGCATTTGCAAAAGCAAAAGATTCCAGACAGCAGTACATAAGATCATCATGATCCTTTTGTTTTTAAGCTGTGATGTTATGTATATCTCCCAATGCTGTCAAATATTTAGGGCTGGATCTTTTCAACAACAGTTTTGAGAGATTAAACCTTCAGAAAATATATCCATTGGAAAAAACTCATCCCACACATGTACATACCCTGTGTCATTGAATCTGTACATGTCATCATGATTGTTGAGAAGGATGGTTGTCATGAAACAAGAAAAATATAAATTTAAAACATGTTTTTGCACTTTAAACCTTGTTAATGGCTGTTTATATATAAAGAACAAGGATAAATTGTATTATCTGTGTAGAATTATACAGGTCTCATTGTTGACTGCGTATAAGCCATTAGTGCCATGATTTGATTTAGCATTAAACTGTTGCTGATGCCATACATTTGTAACTGCTGCATGTGGCAACTGCCAGGAGATATTAAATGCTAGCTGTTGCTGCAAATTTTAGGACCAAAGAGTCAATTTTTTTGTTATTTTACCTACAGAGAAAAGTCTGCTGCGGTATATGCATGCACTGCCAGCAGTGAAGCTTGGCCCAATGTTGGGCTTATGTTACATTACATTGGCCCAACATTGGGCCAACTGGCATTGCTTGCTCAGTCTATATGGCCACTTTTTCATGCTAGATGGTCTGGCCATGTCCATACAGCAGGTATTTCTATGATGGAAACTGGACACTTGTCAGTTAGTGAAACCTGGAGACTGAGCATGGGTGTCTTTGGGAAAAATGGGGAAAAAATGTGGCAAATGGGAATTAATGCCAGTGTTCCCTCTTCTGGTTATTCTGTATGTGCATCAAATGTGTTAAATATTGAGAAATATAACTTGTTGTCCAGTGTGAAAGGATTAAAGTAAAGGTAGTTTTTATACGCGACATTTGCTATTTATTTTGTTATAATTAGCTTTTGTAAGAGAAAACATGTAGAAATGAAATTATCTGTGCGAATATGAACAGTATACATATTTTTTTATCGTATAAACCAGTGATACCGTGATTGAATAGAGCAGTGCGTTGTAATTAAGGATATATATGCTGATCATACAATGTAGCTTATATGCTGAGGTATAACTGGGACTTGCATTGGTGGACCTTACATGATTGTGCAATGCAAACAAAACACCACACAGAAAAACTGAGTCTGAGAGTGTAATCCTTCCAGAAAATTCACTCTTTGTGGTCATACCTCAGAAAATTAAGATGTTGCTGAAGAAGTTTAGTTTTTAAGCAAACTAAACACAAATATTCCTAAAATGGTAATTTTTCCCCCCCATAATGTGTCCTATGTATACTTAGTGCAGTGGTATCTGCTGTATGTGAGCCTTGTCATGAAGTATCTCTTGCTCTCTGTCGGTACAATTTTGGTGACACAGGAGTGAAGTTCTTTATTAATCTACTAGCAATGTAAGTCACCTGATGTACCATGTACGGCACTTTATCTTGCCAGAAGAATTGACTTCATACATGTATGGCATGACCTACTAAGAATTATGATGTTACCATGAATTAGGCATTTTGTAAATCAGAAATCATGATTGCTTTGAAATATCCCACATGCCTCTCGACATGTGAGCAAAGAAAATAGCAAACAGGTTGCTTGACACTGAGTGCTGACACTGGTATATGCCAAAACATTAGCATGTGGATTTTGATTAAACCCAGGCTGAGCACTTTGCAAATGATTTCCGTGGCTTCCACTCAGCTATCCAACCACATTGGTCAAAGGAAGGTAGATTTTTCTAGTAAAACATGCATGTGTATAATATTTAAAATGCCGAAGGTTATCATCATGACACTGTTTGAGACCTTTGCACCAATGTTGTATCAATCAACCTTGATAGAAAGTTTCCTAGGTAATATGGATTTCTACTAGTAAAGGTAGTGAGCAATCTGTCTGATTGCCCTTTTAACATGGAAGCATAATTGTACATGAAGTGCTGTATAACAAAAGCCTAAAGAGATGTGGTTGTTAAAAAGGAGTAGACCTATGGATAATAAAAAGGAGTAGACCTATGGATTCTCATGTAAAGGATATACTGATGCATTTAAAGTGCATTTTTTTATTTCTGTGCACATGCACATCAAATAAGTCACTGCAAGGGAGTTTTGGTCGAAAATCACAATGGGTATACGTAACTCATCCCCCACAGGAAATGGTGTTGTGTTGGATATTGGCACCTTACCTGAAGGAGCAGGAGGGATAGTTGCTGAAAGTTAGTAGGCAGGGATAGCGAGGAGTTTCACGGTATGGTATTTACAATCAGTGTAGTTTTTAACATTGCAGACATGGGAAAGATTTTGCATTTTTATTTCCCATGAAGACATCACATTAAGTTGGTGAACAAACACATGTGTTCATTCATTCATTTCATTCACATGGATATCACTGATATACATCTAATGAATTTTGTAGTCAATTTTGACCAGACTGAATAAAATGGCTGTGTCAATACAAGAACTATTTTTAGTTGTGTTCTATATGTGTTATGACTGCACCAGACATCACCTATCAAGGCTGTTACTTCCATGAAACCACACCTTTCCTGCGTTCGCAGATTTCACACTGGCAGATGGTCCTTAAAGAACGTATTTATTGACTTGAGCCCTTTGCTACCCCTATCCCACCCCTTGCCATTTTTAGCTCTGCTGACTTGTCAGTCGGCAGAGCTTATAGAATCCGTTTGCGTCCGTCTGTCTGTCCGTCCATGTCTCCGTCTGTCGTTAGACTTTTTATATTTTCGACTTCTTCTCAAAAACCGCTACATAGAATGTTTGGATTTTGCACATAGATGATCCCCAGGTGGACCTCTACTAAGTTTGCGAAGAAGATGATGATGCAATAATTTTTGTATTTTTTATGAATTTTTTAATTTATTTTTTGAAAACAATTAAAATTTCTTCATCTTAAGAACTACGAAGCCAATTGCTTTGGTATTGCACATAGGGTCACCTGGCATAATATGGATATGTTGATTTTAGGCAAAGTTATGGGATATCAAACTTCGCAACTGTAAGGAAATGCTGCAGCTGTATATAAATATATGTATATATATTATATGGCAATACAGTGTATATATTACAGTATTGTATTTACCCTTTTGACTTCTTCTCAAAAACCACTCTATGGAATGTTTTAATTTTGCACATGGATGTTGCTCAGGTAAACCTCTACCAAGTTTGTGAAAGAGATAATGATGCAATAATTTTTCTATTTTTAATTAATTTTTTAATTAATTTTTTGAAAAAAAAAAAAATCTTCATCTCAAGAACTACCTGGCCAATTGCTTTGATATTGCACATAGGGTCACCTGGGGTCAACTAGTTTTCATTTTGGCCACCAGGTGGCGCTGCGATTTTTGCCTATTATTTTTATGAATTTTTGCGTGTTAAGGCTATTTTCGATTTGTTCTCCAGAACAGCATGATAGAATTGCTTAAAATTTTATCAAAATGTAGTTGGACATTAGACAAAGAAAGTTTGTGAAAATAATGTGGATATGTTAATTTTTGACAAAGTTATGCGATATCAGACTTTGTGACTGTAAGTGAGTGCTGCCACTGAACACCGGCAGCCATTGAAACAGCAAGGTATGTCAATTGATAATACATGTACTACTATCAGCAGAGCTTATAGAATCTGTTTGCATCTGTCGTCTGTCTGTCTGTCCATCCGTCCGTCCTTCCGCAAAATTTATTTTGAGGAGAAACTTTGCTACCACTCTACATACATGTATATAGCTGTACAAATCTAGACTGCAGTCCATGTGTTCCAATACTGTAAAAGCAGATGCCAGTCAGCAGAGCACAGGATCATCATGATCCTCTTGTTATCTTAGTTTGGGGGGGGGGTAGTTTTAGGATGATTTCGGATACAAATACAAAAATAAAGCAAGGGTGAATTGAGGATGTCCAGAGGACGCCTTTTAAAAAGGGGATGGACTTTCCTCCAGATGAGGATGGATTGTGCATGAATTGGGGAAGCAGTGAGGATGGCAATCCTGACATCTTTCTTTGAGGATAGAAAAATAATGGATAAAAGATTTCTGATGTCCTTGAGCTAAGTGAAATCCTTATTTCGGGTGGATTGTGGATGATTTGAGGATGGTACTTCTACGCAGTCCTTGCATCCTGTCAATCACCGCTAACAATCACAAACAGGTCAATTCCCATGGTTTGCATTGGACATCCATGAAAGATTTTTTTTTGAGAGGGAAAAAAGAAAAGGAATTAAGAGAGAAACTAGCCCACCAGGATCTATTGTAAATTTGTAGCACTATAGTTCAATATCATCCATCTCAACATGCTAGGAATGATTAAGATAGGTAACTTTCAAAAGTTAAGCTCATGTGCCCAACTCTACACTAACTAAGGTTTTCTTGTAGCATTTTCTGGTCCAAGGAGTCAGTTTACGATTTGGAGCACAGTTGCTCGTAGCAAATGAATTATGTAAAGGAATAATTTCTATATATTGCCAATGAAGTTTGATCCCCCCCCGCCCGACTAAGGGCGGGGGGGGGAGGGGTGAAACCAATACAGGTATATCTCTCTGTGTGGAGCTGAGAGAAAATATTATCAGTAAAGAAAACTGCTCATTTGCGTAATTCATTCGCTGCGAGCACATGTGCTTGGCACTGACCAAACAAAACAAAATGTTTTCGGGCACCATTTTCTGGTCGAAGAATTCAAAGGCTTTGGACAGACTGAACAACACATAGAATGCTTGCTCTACATTTTCTTGTAGAATCCTGTCAATAAGGTCTGGGGTTGCATATTTTGTTGAGTAACCAGCTCTACACGATATCGACTGAAAGTGTAAAATCTTAAAAGGTTTGCATTGTTGATTGTAGATTATCTTTGCAAAGCCTTTACATAATGCATGTAGTACTGAGACTATATAATAATTTGTAAACGGAGTTTCATTATTTTTGTGGGCAGCAGTAACATGCAATTTTGAGTTTTTCAGAGAAATGCAAGTGTTAAGCGTTCGATTGACAAGGATATCCCAACCGTTATTTTTCTAACTTGCACTGGGTAATTGACCAAATGGAAACTGCTTATTCCTAACTACATTTTCAAGAAGTTGACCACAAGAAAACAGCAAAACTACCGTATACCCTTCATATATGTAAAATTAGAAACCAGGAGTATTGAAAGCAACCCCGTATCTGATAGCCATCAGACATTATTAGGAAAACGCCAATATCATTAAGTACAGTAACTTTTCTGAAGTGACAAAGTTTATTATTTTGAAGAAGAGGCCAGAAACGAAATTACACACTTGTCACCTGGCTTTTTTTTTTTTGCATTAGAGATTAGAGGAAAATGCAATAACCATGTGTACACAAGGGGAGTAGTCGCTATAATCGTACAACTTGTAAAGATTGCACATAGGCCCCCCCCCCAAAAAAAAAACGCAACAAAAACACAAATCAATAAGATAAAGTGGTTGAAAGTGGAACAGAGAAGTGTTCTAGTATTTTGGTACGGGTGTTCATGACAAGCGCTGCTGTCCAGTTGTGTTGTTCCCATGACTTTTGTGAGCTTACCACTACAATGTTTGTGGTCATACACCATGTTTTTGAAAAAAAAAGCATGCCTACTCCTAACTTTAATACTGATAAGCTCAATTCAATTAATTTGACTTTTTTGATAGCTCGAGTCAGACACACTAGTTTTTGCAATTTTGACTGGAATTGTGAATGTCGAGAAGAACAGTTCAGTCTAATGCCTGTTGTAAATCTACAAGTGTGCACAGAGATAATTGGTTCTAAAGGTAGGTGACTTTACACAAATGATACTACATTTTCCTTGGTAGAATTGAGTAGGCATTTCAATGTCATACATACATACATACATATATATATATATATATATATATATATATATATATATATATATATATATATATATATATATATATATATACATATATATATGCATGTATGCATGTACATGTATGAAGTTCAAACAGTTGTTGGGGCCACGCCGCAATAGTATTGACACCAATTGTGAAAAGTGTTTGCGAGTCGAGTCTAAGATTTCCGAAAAAAAATGAAATAGAGAAGGTAAAAGAAATGTCATTGCGACAAGTATGTGGTATTTCTGTCAGTTAAAAAGGTCAATATCCCAATAACCTCAATCGCTTTACAGTGTCACAATTGTATACCAAAGGTAGTCATTATGTATAAGAAGCAAGTGCATGGATCAGTTCTCCTGGGCGTTTTCGGACTTACTTACACGTGATCATAATTCACAAATATTAAATATTTTAATTTTGATTGTTTGGAACTGCTTACTTTCATTCATTCATTCATTCATTCATTCATTCATTCATTCATTCATTCATTCATTCATTCATTCATTCATTCATTCATTCATTCAGCTTGTTTTATGCTGCGCCCTAAATATCTTATTCGCTAATTCGCTTTATCATAGCCATGGAACTTCCATTTGACAGTTGAACAGACTGAGCTCCACATATTCATTCCACTGTGGCACAGATTGGTCACCTTCAGAGGCAAGTCTGTGTACATGTGCACCCGACCCGTTATTTTATTTCTGTTTGTGAATGGGGACATTTTCATGCCACCCATTTAACAATAAAAGTGTGCAAGTGGGGTACGTTAGAGGAAGGTGGGGAGCATTGGAGACTGCTGCACCAAACTGCCTCAGTACCGTCACCCCACACAAGGCTCAATTTCACTTTCTATTTCACTTTGACACAGGAACAGCACGCGGTTGCTCCATCGTAGGACATTTACTGGTTTCTGCTCTGAATTATAGTGAGGGTGCTGGTATAAATGCTCCTTGTGAAAGGACCTTTCATTCAAGTAGCAGCATGCCTACAATTACATTGAATATAATAGTCAGGTCAACAGCTTTTCTCGCTGCTCTGTGGGCGCATTGCGCCCAAAGCGCGCCGAGGAAAGCTGTTGCCTCAGTCTAAAATATGACAGGGAAAGAATTAACTGAAACGATTAAAGAATTAAAGACTGGTATGAACAATAGGCACATGTACATGGTTTAGTGGTCGCTATAAGATGGCAAATCATCATCATGTTTTCTCTCCTCTGTCTGCCTGCTGTCCACGATGATAAAAAAGAAAAAAATATTTCCTAGCTTACAAAGTCTCTTCTGAAGAAGGTCATGACGATGTGATGTGTTTGCTTCTAGTCCCATAAAACGAATATCTCAATCCGCTGATTACGTTGTAAAATAGGCCTTATGGATGGCTTTACCTAACTGAGAAAGACCAGTATTCACGCTATGGTCTTGTCAAAATACTTTAAGCCAACACGCACTTTATCGACAGAACTGTGACGTTCTCTTTTCTGCAATAAATATGAAATTTATCGTTTTTACCTTAGCTAACGCGTCAGTCCATTGAGGGTAAGATGTGGATGGTGGTCCCGTCGTCCTTATTGCCGCCTTTTCATAGTTAACATTTTAGACCTGTCCAAAACCGCCAGCCAGATTCTCTTCAAACATGTAGCTTAGATGAGTCTTCGCTAAGTGTTTTCAAATTAATGCTCGTACTCCGTTGACATTTCGATTTTTTAAAATGATTTCTTCGTTCATTATTTGTCAGAAATAAACGTCCGACGAAACCACTAGGACAATTACTTTTAAACTGCATAGTGACACTTCTGAGGACCCTAGTTTGTTCAACAGTTTGCCTTGCTTTATTGTTTTTTTTTTAAATTTGTTTTTATTGCTCTTTTTGCTTTTCTTGTTCAATTTTTGTGTTTTTTCCCCTGTTTCGACTTCTCTTCCAAAACAGTCCCTCAGATTGTCCTTAAACCTTGGGAACATGTACATGTTCTCTTCCAAAACGGTCCTGAGATTGTCCTGAAACCATTGGGACATATACGCTGTGTAAGGTTAAAAAAAGCTGTTCTCTCGGTGGTGATACGATGGATCCCTGATTTTTGCCAATTTTTTTTTTCAGCTCGAGTACTTGTTGGTTTTCAAGAGCTGGACGGCAAGTCGTGAAATGCGCGTAAATCATTGCGAAACAAAAAAAGTTATCCCTAGGACAGAACCACAGAGCTGACAGCATAATTGTGACATGATTTCTTTGTGGGCCGGCAAAAGGTAAATGTTACAACTCAGAAAGTCAACCCCGTGTAAACGGCTACGATATTTGTAAGAAAATTCTAGGAATATCATTCACTAAGGATTAGAATTATTCGAGCTTGTGCTCGCAAATGCACTTTAATTGTTTGCCACCAGTATTGAAAATTCCATTGCTATATACCAACAATCAAATTTCAAGTATTTGGATTCCCATGGACAGATCGTGTCATAATTCTTGTTAAGCGGGACTTGATCCCAATAGCCGAAGGTCGTACCCTTACTGACAAGAATGTATCTAATATGCATGAAAAATACATGGCATGCATGTAAAAGGCCTGGGTGCAAGACTTTGAAATTTCTGAATGCATGAAAATTTGCTCTATGCATGGAAAAAGCATGCTGATAGCATGGAAAATGAATAGGTTTTACTGATGCATCTCCTTTATCAAACTTCGATGCATGGTTGCTGTAATTTGCTGCGTGGGTGTAGCATCCCTTTAATTTTCCAAAAGGTTTCGTGCATGATGCAAGGGTGGTACAATTCTGTGCACTGGACGGTTTCTGCGCAAAGGTATAGGCATGGGCATGTATCGACCTGTATAGAATTCCCCAAAATGCAACACTACACCCTGAGACTTTCTGTCTTCATTTTAAACTGGACTGCTACACCTGTGGTGCTTTTCTGTCTGTAAGTAGTTATATGTTATAATATACATTTTAAAGACTTGAGGTACACTTGTACGAAGATTCAAACTGATTTTAATCCATAAAAGAAATAGATTAGTGGTGCAAAGTTTAGACCTGGCATTTTTTCATATCCTAATCCATGCATTTTCCACGTTTAATGTCTGCGCTTTTCTGGATTCTTTGATTTACTACGTTTTTTTCCATGCATGCCTTTTTCATTCATGCCAAAATTCATGCGTGATGCATGAGTTACGTGATTTTCCTTTCATTGTCCATGTATAGATAGCCATGCATTCCAAATCTATGCATAGCCATGCATTGATAGTAAACGAATGGGTCTTGTATCATGTATACTTAGCATGCAAGAAAAATCATGAAATCCAAGCATTAATCCAAGTATGTGCACGGATCAAACCCGTAAACTTTGTATCAGAGACTGCCGAGCCCCCTCCCCGCTCCCTGTTGTTTTTATAAGTGTCGTAGTTCAAGGTCACTTAAGCATATCACTACTTTTCATCATTAAAAGTCCAGATTTCCGGTTTCTTCATCGCAAAGCTGTTTATTAACCAAGATATGGCAGATGCAAAATTACTTTTGATTGTAGCACACCCTTTGCTAAAACAGAACAACACTTACCACGCTTTAAAATGAACGACCGGTCCACAGCCAAAAACTCATTTGCACCACATGGCAGAGTAAATCAGATACAATATTTTTATTGCATCAAAACGATCAATACATAGTCGCAATTTTTGGTATCAACTGTCACTCCGAAAAAAGGCATTAACATGTTTTCGTGTCCTCAGTTAGTTATGGTGCTCCTAGTCAAAAGTCATATGTGGCGAGTTCTCCTTGTTATACATTGGATTCGTCGACCGCAAGTGAAGCTATTGACTTAAGCTCACATATGACCAGCTTAATGTTCTAATTGCTTTGTTATTGTAGGTGTTCTTATCTGGATATCTGATGACAAGTTTGTGATACATCAATTGAGGTCGGGTGTGAAATGGCTTCTTTAAATTCGATCATGGCTTTAATAAAACAAACGTTCAGGTTAATTCAATCAACACCAGCTTAAATCACTGGCAGGTATTACTTATACTTTGCGAACAACCAATCAAAGAGGAACACGCTTATTTGGAGTAAAAACTATACACAGGTCAATGACTCATTTTACTTAAATGTACATTACATTAGTTTGATCCCAAGGAGGTGAAATAATGTATGTTAATTAACCATTTCCTTCTATAATTAAAAGCAATTTAACACAAACATACGCTCTGAAAATTTGGTACACTGATTTATCGCATCTTGCTTTTGTACTTGATGGATATTCAATGATTACATTCATCTTGTATATAATGGCACCAAGGATTGGTCCTTTGCACCATGTTTCTTTTCACCTGCAGGCTGTAGGTACGATGGAACAATCCCCCTCCCCTCCCCAGGAAATAATTTATTTTGGGCTGGTCAGGTTATTGGCGTGTTTATGTTCTGACGCTCAGGTCTTTGTATGCAGCATACCTTGGGTATGACAGGCATTACGTAGTTATGATGTACAATGATTTCTTGTCACTGGGGGTGGTGATTTTTTTAATAGCCACCCTAGCGACACTTATAAATTAACATCATATACGTAATTATGAAGGTGCATGCCTGGACGAAGGACATGGTGTCCAAGAAGGCACGGCAGGGTAAGGATAATGGGCCAAAAAGTACACGATTTAATGTCTATCCGGTAATCCAAAAGGGCACAAAAATTTCTACCCATAAACTAGTCACGTTTGAATGACTCCATATTGAAATTAACTCTTCATAGATTTTCATTCCTGTTTCACCATGGCTTCACGAGCGTGAAGTGCAATGCAAAGAGTCAGACTCTTATACCCAAATTAAGAATGTATGGTGCGTTGATTATGTAAATGTAGAGGTCGTTAAATTAACAGGCAAACATTTTTTGAATAGTATGTTTCATCCCCGTACAGAATGGATCACTTGTTTTATTTTCGTGTCGTTGCCTTAGGATTCTAGTTGCCCAAGCGTAATGTTGACGTGTTACCTAGTACATTTTCAGCCTTTATGATTTACTATTTAGATGGACATTATCAATAAATGATATTTAGAGCTTAAAGACCTCAACTGCAAGGCTAATCTTATTCACTGCAACCCTTCACCTAAACAGATGGGACTTCTTGCATGACAGCATGACATAATGGCATTGCATTGACAACACCGCTCAGTGTGTTTTAACATTGTTAGGGATAAAAAGACCAATTCAATATGGATTTTCTTATTTGTATTTTTATTTACTTTATGGTAAACGCAATACACCCCTTTGTGACGGTATTATAAATCCTCGCTTCTCCCCGCCACCCCTCACACAGATATTATGAGACCGCTCGTCAGCCGAATCAAAAAAATAAAAAACATATTAAGGAAAAAACGAGAAAAAAATCTACTTCTGAAATGTGCAAATTTCGCCAGGTGTAACTGCTCCAATCACCACATTGCACGTGCATTATCTCTTAAGATGCTTCCTCATGCAGGGATAATATGAATTGAATCCAAAAGACACAGCACCTTCTTTCAGTTTCGGGGAGGCATGCAAGAAATAGTAAAACTTAGCGAGCATGCCATTAAACCCGCGTGAGCATTCTTTATGATCGCGAATTAAGCATCAAAGCTCGGATGCACCTGGGTGAGAACGGCACACCAGATTAAATGGGTGAAACCAACATGTTTTAGTATTGAGTATAGATAATTGCACATTACATTATTTAATCTCTTTTGGGCAGTTTGTATAACTTGACACTGAGCTCATCAAAGTCGTACGCCGGTCCTGTAGTCCATCTTAATACAAACAGAATGAAATACAATATATTCGCAAATAACATTAGATGATATACCAGCATGAAATCATCATTATAATGTCTGGCAGCTTCTCCTATGGTTAGGTATATTTGATGGCAAAGCGACCTTTTAGCTTGGATATAGTTAAACATGCATGCACTCACCCACCAATTATATATGTGAAATGATAGTGTTTCCTGGGCAATAAATGCGCATTATCCGGTCCACAGTGACAAAAGAAAGTGATAAAAACTATTGCCACTGGGGGTGGTAACACATTTTTATTATACATGAGGGTACACACGACAGTGCCAAATTTCATGCTATGTCACACATCTTTCTAATACCAAATTAGAAAGGGTATATATAATTGTCTTTGAGACCTTTGAGCATGGTCGAGTAGCATCTTACTTTTGGCCTGTTGGCATGATCAAATGTATCTTGCTGAACAAAAAAAAAGACACGCAGATAGATCATATCTATTAAATTAGCCAAAGCACGCAAAATCATGATGACCACTTAGTAATAATTCCATGTTAAAAGTTTTTCCCGCAAAGTCATTCCCGCATCAGCAACATCTTATGAAGTTACACATTGCTTCGTTTGGTGTAACCATTCAGGCGCATTGAGCTTATGTTGATGTATAATAAGGAGCTTACTAACAGATGTGATCCTGTGACGTCTTACCTATCCTCGTCCTTTTCTCTATTTTCGATGTTGACATTGTTCAAATCTCGATAGACAGCCAATTTTGTGTCATGATGATCCTTCTCTTTAAATTGTGGATCCAGGTGCCATCATGGCACAAATCTGTCTGAGTTCACAATTTTTTCTGAACAATACTGTCCACATTATACCACAAAAATCCCTCGACCACAAAAAAAGCGGTTTGAAAAAATGAAAGAATTAAGCTTAATGGTACAGCAGAATGAAGTGCTCAAATGGCAATTCATTGTGATTAAATTTCATTTCTCACATAACGGTATTTTCATTCACTGGTGTTTAAGGTACACTGTGTTGTTCTAAGTAGTTTGAATACTTCTAATAATGTAGGCAAATGACTTGTGACCATAAATTTTGCTGACATAAAATATGTACGTGCTTACAGATGCTTGTTCGATATGTGCAATGTGAAGCGTGTCCTGGTCAATAAATATGCATACCAGTCCACAGTGTCCAATGAAAGGCTTGAATAGCAGTAACTGACAGGAGTCAAAGTTGTAAAAATCAGTTCATACTGTAGCAAAGGCAATTAACATTGACACATAGACACTGTCACCTGACACGAGTGGAATCTTAGTATTCACATGAGGGCAATTTACTGCGTTAACTTCAAAATCATCACGTTTGTCATATGATTTAAACTTCCATTCACTATTGTCATTATACCTCATTATGTCTAGAAATGAACATTCCATGCCATTATTGTGCTTTCTTTTAATTCCAACTTAGCAGGGTATGTTTGTGAAATATATTATCAAAAGTGTTTATTATTGATGCCTAATAGGTTATCAATATATCTAAATGTCAACTTAAAAACATATATCATTAAATTTCTTCTCTTTTGACAGCTTTACACGAAACTTATAATCGTAGTAAAATAAATATAAATTGGCCAAAAGAGGTGCACAATTGGTACCCATTGGAATACCAATTGTTTGTCTAAACATGGAATTACTAAATTTGACATATAGCTGTTGTTAATCAAAAAGTTCAACAACTCATCACACTGATCATGTTCAAATGCAGACTGGCCACCCTTCATATCATAACCAAAATATGTACCTATGTAAAGTATGATCATTCTTTGAAAGTTATTTTTCTCATATGTTTTAGATAGATAGATAGACAGATAGATAGATAGAAGGATGGATGGATGGATGAATGGATAGATAGATAGATAGATAGATATATATATAGATAGATAGATAGATAGATAGATAGATAGATAGATAGATAGATAGATAGATAGATAGATAGATAGATAGATAGATAGATAGATAGATAGATAGATAGATAGATAGATAGATATGAGAGACCTGTTGCATTCGTTAAAATCGGAATATTTGTATATAAAGTGGAGAGGTCCCAAGAAGAAATCTGTTTAAAGGTAAACGATTATCTTTACGATTCTACTGCGCCAACCTGATCTTTAATTCTTTCACTGCTGCATTTCTACCCAGGTTAACCTTTGACCCCTTCATTTCTAAGCATATTTTGCAACTATTTTGACTAATTTGATGTTACATTTTGTATCCAAAAAGTTCTAATGGTATTTATTTTAACCTGTTAGCACTAGCACTATACATCACAGTATTTATTTTTCAAGGTCAGTTTCATGGTAACAAGGTCACTTTCAAAGGTCAAAGGTCATAACATTTGGTAGCTATCTTGGAATTAAAGACCTAAAACACAAAAAGCAAGAGATGTAGCCCATGCTGCCATTTATTCCGTCGAAAAATTGATTCATTTTTGTTCCTTAGAAGTTCCTTTGTTCCTCCTTGGTAAAAGAGGTCAATTAGAAAACAAATCTAATACCTGCTTATACCGGAAGATTATTCTATCCGACCACAACAATTAAACCAAAATTCCTGTATTTTCTTCAAGCCTTTAGACGACAAAACTGACAATTCTTCAGTGGAGCAAATTTTGAAACCAGCTGTGAATTGGAACCAGAAGGATTTTATGTAGCTCTGAAGCTGAGTCAATGTTAGGTAAATGGACATGTACATTGTAAAATTTAAGGCCAAATAAAGATAAACATTGTTGGTTTTTGTTCAAAAATAATATCTAATGATTCATTCTGGGAGAACTTGAGTTGGCCGACAGGCTTATTTCGTCAATAAGAACCGCATAATAAAACTGTCTGCATATGATGATTATATTATTGGATTCTTTATTAGCAAATGCAAAAACATATTTATCATACATCCCTTGCATGCACTGAACAACTTATGAATTTACTAGAACAGAAATCTGCTGGTTATTTGCCTATTTTCTATAATTTTCCTATTCTGTTTGTAACAACATGCCTTATATCACTGATCCATTATATAAGTAAAATGGAAATATCAAAATTATCATTCTCTGCCAATTTTCTAGTATATTCTTCAGCAGCTTCCGTAATCATTTGTCTGTCTTTACCCCCAGCAAGGTTCTGCTGTTCACTGTATTTAGGCTTTTTTGTAAGTTTACCTAAGAGCATCATTTGGAATAACGGAAAGATCACCAGTAATTATCTGACCATGATGATTTGAAGTGCATGTATAAGGCTACTTATAACATGCGCATTGTTTTTTATTTTCTTTAAGTCGTCTACATTAAATTCTTAAGCAACTTTTGTGTGGTTAAATACCTTGGAGGCAATAGTTTTCGAATATCTGTATGAAACGTTTGGAGCAGCATTATCAAGGTAGGCTGGAATGCGTGATTACACCTTCTCATATAATATATTGGTCAGATTTATGTAAATGCCACACCTATCGTAATATATTAATTTTATGAAAGTATCCTTTGGTGTATTTATATCAATAACTACAGGTATAAAAAGTCTGTGAAAAGCTATGTCATTGATGATATGATTTAATATTTTATTAAATTCCTTCCGTATGAGTAATTTGGTGATATCTTCTTTTAATTGGTTCAAAACTGATAGTGATATGGAACGAAGTACACATCTAGCAAAACAGAGATCATTTGGATTTTTAAAATTCTTAGTCACAAACTGTGGTACATAATAGTGGTAAGAATTATTCGGAGACTTACGATGTCCGCTCCATGTGTACGTCCATGTGTTGTCTGAGGTGAATTCTACGATGTCAAATTTCTTAGTAAAATTCCAGAACAGATAGTGATATGGAATAGAGTACTTTTTTAACAATGCGGAGACCAATTGGAATTCTTAAATTTCTTAGTCAAAAACTGTGATGTTAGCTAAGGGTGGTAAGACTTATTCGGATATTTATGATGTCTCTGTATATACCCTTGCCTTGTCTGAGTTTAATTCTATGATGTCAAATTCATCAGTAAAATCCGAAAATATTATGTAAACCCAGTAAAAATGATAATTTTTATAGTTGTGGAGACAGCTTCAAAACTGTATATTTCTTGAATGACAACAACATAGAAGGCAGGTTGAAAAAGCACGTTGTGCTTCGCAGGATATATTGTTCATAAAAATAAAAGATTGCTTTGACTTTTTCTATTTATTTGATTATTTGTTGATTGGTTTGATTTACTTTGATTTGGTGCAAAACACTAGTTCTAACAAGTTATGAAGCATGCCTGAACGTTTTTGAATATGAAAGGCTCAAAGAAGGATTTAGAAATACACATACTTCCAAATTATTGCACGATTGTCTTTTTATTTTAAACAAGGTATTCTGCGTTTGTTTTAAAATGAGAAGTTTGGTGTGTCATGTTCAAAACATCCTTAACTACATAGTGCTTTGTGTTATAACACAGTGGGCAGCACGGTCTCACTGCAGATCTTTTTCCATTTCTGTTGCGTTGCAAGTTTACTCGGGTATAAGGCAGCTTTTCTATAGCAAAATCTGCTCTGTGGACCCACACCATAGTGATGGATCACTGGACACAACTTTACACATACTTTCTGCAATCAAAACAATAATGGGCCGTTTTATTCACCTTCAGTAGATCAACACCAAGGATTCAGGAAACAATTAGAATTTGACACTGCTGAGACACAATAGATATGGACTACCTTCTTGATATTTACTCAATGTACCATAATTTGCCAAGTGGCACCCAAAGAGGCAAACATGCTTGGCCAATTTTCACATGAATATAAAAGCAAGGCACCGTGGGACCAGTAAATGGAATGCTAAATGCCTCCATTGAATACGCAGAATGAGAAAGAACCTTATGATAATATCAATCTCTTGTACACCAGCTAAGCAATTATTATTACTCATTAAGTGAATTCCAATCAATCGGAAATTGTGTATTTTAACCTGGCTGTTCCAAATGTTCACCAAAATACTGTATTTTTTTCGTTCACTTGTCAGTTTCTTTACATCTTTTTATGTGGGCTTCCTTGGTGAGCTTATTATCTTCGGTGGCCTGATAATGGCTACAACATAACATAATATAACATAACGTAACGTAATGTAACATAACGTAACGTAACATAACACAACGTAATAGTTGATAAAGCAAATATAGATTGCTTCTTCATTTTTTCCCTCTTTGGCCCTTTTCTACATATATCATATAAAGTTTTAAAGGTACGAGCTCTCCTTAAACTGTGTTAGCAGAGCAGAAGGATAATCAGCTTGTTACTGAATCCCAACGAAACCAGTCAAAAAAAAACTGGTGTCTCAGCACTCTGTAGCTTCTGTTTGAATAAAGGTAGCTGAGCCAGTTTCCTTCAGTATAGAGTCATTAAGTTGGTGGTAGTGTATGTGCACTGGCTTTCAGGTCAAGTGAGACCTATATGCTGATACTGCACAATGACATACCCAGACCACAGTTCACACACTTTTATGAAGCAAACATCCAGGAGTTGTTTTGCATTTTGATTATCAACTGTTGAACTGATGAATAGATTTATTTGTTTTTGTGATACCTTTACCTAATAAAATTTGCTTACCAAAATTTTAAATTTCACTTTGCTGATATTACAGACTGAAAAACGTTAAAATAAAAATAGAAGGTTTCAAAACTATAGTCTACTTCCTTGTGCATATATGACTTCAATCCTCGTCAACTTTCATTAAGGCTTCATAAGTAATTTCTCAGGCACTTTATTCTGAAAACCCTGCAAGATTTTTCTTTGTGACTAAGATATTCTACACCATATATATGCAACTGAAAATACTGGAAGTACTCACCACTGATCACGACAAGTTAAAGATAATCCATCAATCGTTTTTCGTCGCTGGGTAGCTACAATGTGTTGTGTACACTGTTGCTGCTGATATACACAAATGCAACGCTGAACGTTTTTATGCAAATAAGGAGACAGTATAACAGTGCCTAAAATTTTAGATTAGAGTCATTGTCAATTAAAATGATGATGATGACGACGACGACAAAGTTTGGTGTATATGTTGTTAACCAGATATAGCTGGGATGCCCACAAGTCGTGTATTGTCAAGGAAAAAATCATATATATATACATATATATATTTATTTATATATAGACATTATATATGTAAATATATACTTTTTATGTGTATATGGCAGAAACATAAATAGATAAATAGAGACAGACACAGCCAGACATACAGCTAGATTAATGGATAGGAAGACAGACAGACAGACAGATATATATATATATATATATATATATATATATATATATATATAGATATATATATATATATATATATATGTATATGTAAATAGATGGACAGATAGATAGATAGATAGATAGATGGATGGATGGATAGATAGATAGATATACAGACAGACAGATAGTTAGATAGATAGATAGATAGATAGATAGATAGATAGATAGATAGATAGATAGATAGATTGATAGATAGATAGATAGATAGACAGGCAGATAGATAGATAGGGCAGGGATGTGCTCTTCAATGGAAAACCTTTTTAACATAACAGCATATAATTAGTTATTTTAATTCCTTAAAATATATATTCAAAGCAAAAGACTTTGGTTATCTAATTTTTATCCCTGCTCTTCAAACTCCAATGCAAGTATGTAACATATATATATATATATATATATATATATATATATATATATATATATATATATATATATATATATATATATATATATATATATATGTGTGTGTGTGTGTGTGTGTGTGTGTGTGTGTGTGCGCGCGTGCGCGTGATTGGGACGACTTACATTTAAGTGGAGACATAGGAGCTCTTCCGTTTACAAGCTGTAGCAATGTTTCTGTTACTGTATGTCCTACTGTGTAAGTATGTTGTGTAACATCCTACAGCAATGATCAAGTTATAGAGGTGGAGTCTTCAACAGTCATTATGCAGAACTTAAATAATTTTATAATCCTACATTTAATGAAACGATGATACATACTGTCATGATATTCCTTTTGGTAACATTTTCTTTCTAAAACGGCCGTTTATGACATATCGCTTTACAGGTAACTCAAAGATGTTGATATAGGTATGCTAAAATATTTCAATCAAGTGCAGTATGTCTAGTACGGAAATACAAAAAAAACCCCAAGTTTCAGAAAATTAAAGAGAAATGTATGAACGGTTATATACGAAATTAAACGTCATGAATAGGAAATTAATCAGCTGTTGGGAAAGGTCGAGTTCATCACCAGTACGTACATTGACTCAACTGAGAAAGAAAGACTGCATTTTTTCTGTTATTGAAAGTAGGGCTTAATTGATACATGGAACGTCATTAACAAACATAATATCCCGTCTTATCAAACAACACATTGCATTCGTCAGTAGATGAGACAATGGTAATGTGTGACATTTACTTTTCACTCTGGCCCTCAAATTAGCTGATCCCATGGACTGTGTATTAATTGAGTTCAATTGCTGCTTTGTGTGCAGGGACAACCAGATTATCACTGCAGTATTCGCCAACCAATAAGTCTGGTAACATTCAAGCAGAAAGCATAGGCCGATCTGACAGCCTCGTTTACGGTTCGTCTGCACCGGCAAATACTCCAGAAGTTGCCACATTGAAAAGAACTAAAGTTAGGTATTATGATGTAATGTTGGATATGGTAATAGTAAATTTTCATAAAATTCAATATATATCATTCCACCAAGGTAACATGTGGATCGTCCAACACAATTTTACTCTTGGTAAAATGCTTTTGGATGCAACCGGGAATGATACTGTGCGATACTGTTTCAAACTGAAAGGCCTGAGGGGGATTATCCGGGGTGTAACGAAAATATCAAAGGATACAGTATGTAAGACATACGAGCGACAAGGTATTGATAAGGCATACAAGTTGGCGTTTCGACCAAAATTTAGTATTCCACCGGTGCATAAGATTTCATTTCCGGTGACGATAGTGCTCTGGTTCCTTGTAACTGTGATGGGTATACTAGGTATGTATTTGATATTTCACTTCATACGATGTGTTAACGTTGTGTGTGTGTGTGTGTGTGTGTGTGTGTGTGTGTGTGTGTGTGTGTGTGTGTTGTAATGTCATGTGCTGTCAGAAGTGATAACTGTTTTCGTATTTAGATATCAAAATACGATGTTCCAAAAACCAAAACTATTTTCGGCAGAAACTGCATTCTTTCGTTTTGGTTCTACTAGAAGGAATTTCAACATATCGGATTTTATCTGAAAGCCTCATTTTCAAAACTTGTGTCAAATGTGGATGTAATTGCCCGCAAGATTATGATGAAAGTTAAGAGCCCTTCATTGCTTTCCAATTTCAGACCCATATACAGCTTCACTTACAAGACTGAATGCACCAGAGCTATCACATGATAATTTGCATAGCCATACACACGCCCATACATATACGGCAGCGCCCGTATACAAGTGAAGCTCAAATTATTTATCAAATTAACGTGCAGTAATTATCGTATTATGATCAAATATCAAACACAAAGGACCTTTTAGGAACGCAGGCAAAAAACAAAAAACAAAACAAAAAAAAAAAAAAAAACGAGAAACACGAGCATTCCATTATTCGCCATTAATTCTGATAGACAAATGCACATTTTAAAAAGTTAATGCAGCTTAAAAGATGTCAAATACAAAGATGCAACTTTTAAGTAAATTTTACATTTGTCGTCTAGACATTTGTACTTTCCAATTGGGTTCTGTGTATATTATGCTGATGTTAACTTCTCCAATATTCCTGCCAAACATACTACAAGTACACGGATCAAAATTTCATTAAAGGTTGAAGGTGTATAGTATTATAACTTTTAAAGTTGTGGTGATTGTTCATCAAATTATATGCCCCAATATTTGATCAACAAATCAATGATATCGATAAAAGCAGTCTGAAATCCAAATCCGATTTCGATGAGTCAGTGAAAACCTATTTCGGCAGGTATGTTCATAGTATGCAAATTGTCTGTCTGCACGTTGCATAATAGATTGGTTGCATTAATGTACCGATTGCTTCCGGTTTGTTTTTGTCGTCGATCATGAATTTACTTGTTTTTTACAATTTAGTCAATGCAATTCACCTCATATTTCCTTGGCTTTCCGATACTTTTTGCTTACCTGCATGGACAGACTCAGTGTTACCTAGGTTTAACAGGCCACATATCTCAGCTCGTGACATGAAGCTGTGGCAGGACGGAGAAATCATTGGCGGCACTGAGCCTGTTCACACAGGTAACCCATGCGCAGGTGTTTAGACGATATATCATACGGACATCTTTTAGATGTCAAAACTATACAGCAGTCATCACCATCATTTAATACGAAATAAAAGGTCAGGAGATCTTTTGCTTTGTGAAAGAGTATATATTACATTTGGAAAACAATATGGAATTGAATATGCATGATGGGATATATGACACAATACAAGTAACTCTTTCAGTGCCAAATATCGACAAATTAACAGCTTTCCTTGGACAGATTCCGCATAAACGGCGCAAAGGAATATTGCTGACCTGGACCATTCATGTAGTCCTTGTAACCATGGTAACGGCAGGCATGCTATAGTATTTAAAGGAAAGGTCTTTTTACAAAGAATATGAATCTAATACATGCAGAGCACATCTACGTTTGTCGAAAGTGGCAATTAAAGAAGTTAAGATTGATAACTGAACGATAAAATGGTTTATGCCCTGTAAATTTAAAAATATTTGTATGGGAATAGCATTGGACATACCCGTACCACAATGAAATCCCAATAAAGCTGGTAATGTGAGACACAACTGCAATCTGTAATTTTTCTTTGTTTTCTTTCTTTCTTTTTTTTCAAATTTTAGATTCATCCAACCACTATACATATGTTGAAACACAAGGCGCATTGTTGTTGTTGTTGTTGTTGTTGTTTTTGTTGTTGTCGTTGTTGTTGTGTGTTGTGTGTGTATATGTGTGTGTGTGGGGGGGGGGGGGGCAATAAAATTGTACCAAAGAGCACTCGGGTGTGCAATACTTCATATTGTACTTTTTACATCCGCAAATGCAATATTTATGGATGACCAGTGCGGTTACAATATAGCGGCCATCCACTTCGTGACGCAAAAAGCTGTTTTGCTTTCTCATATCGAGTGTTCAAATTGGATTATATCAGGCCTAGGTATTCGACGGGGAGCTCACAAATTCATCCAGAGTACACATTCTTGGGAGCTTGCTGCTTTTATCTAACATATGCCCTAATATATAACTTTTTCTTTTCTGGGACCGATCAGCATACGTTCTGATTTCAATTGTGCACATAAAAATGTGAAAAGCACACAAGCCTAACTCTTGGTAAAGAAATGCTTAAAACAGCAATAATGAGGAAGGCAGGTTTTTTTATATTCTAAAATTATTATGTGTGAGCGAGCATTCTAAACTTAAAAAACTGATCTTACGATTTTAGGAAATACTCTGGTTTTTATATCTGTATTAGGCTTTAAGGATATGAGGACTCCAACAAATATGCTAGTCCTAAACTTGGCAATTACTGACTTCATTGTACTGTTTGTTGCTTTTCCTGAGAAGGTAAGTTTGCTATTGCGCATTGTAACTGATTTGCTTGCACTTATCTACTACTTTTATCTCATGATTGCACCTACCAGACTGAAATAGAACAATGTTTCCTGGGTATGTTTGCTTTGTTCCTTTCATCATATTCCATGACGCTAAGAGTTGTTACTAGGTTGCTGTGAGCAGAATGTTTGACGCTTTTTTTCTTATTTAACGAGAAAGCACACAGTTTTGCTGTTAAACGTACATTGAAACAGTGCCACAAAATGTGGTAGTTTCTAATCAGCCTCACAGCAGTACTAGATAAAAAGGCCTCAAGATAAATTGTGAGTGACGTCGACCAAACAAAACTTTTATTCGACTCGATAGGACAGTTTTACACACAGGTTTGTGTTACTGCATGCAGCCTCTGTATCGGGTTATAGAAGCAGTAATTTGCTACCAAAAAATTGACCTTCACGTACAACTCAGCACTTGTGCCCAGCTAAAATTTATGGCAGCCAGGAGATCTGCTGGGAAACATGGAACAGAAAGTATCATCCTTCACCAATTTCAGAGGTCGACATTAAAAAGGCAATGACAGAACTATTTTTAAATAAAGGAAATACATCATATTGAAGAAAATTCGTCAGCATGTCAGCTACAGTGGGCTATTATAATGTAAGGTTTCTTGTACAATTATAATGAGCAGGGATTTATTAGAATTATCACTGTTGGTCTTTTTCTTACAGTCGTAAAATGTACGTTCAGTCAACGTACATATGACTACAAGAATAAGTCTGAAGAATGATACGATTTGTACAAAAATGCGCACCAGCACCAATCACGGTCCTTAAAATGAAGAATGTAGAAGTAGCATTCCGTGGATTATCAAAAACCTCTGGTGAATGCACAAACCTGCAAAACTTTTTATTCACTTTAGGACAGACGCTTACTTTCCACCAAATGAGAGAGATTGTTTAGTTTTCATAGAAGTTATCTTAATTGGCGAGCAAAGAAAGAAAAACATGACACAAAGACATAAAGGAAAAGCGATAGGTAAACAACTATAAATGTTAATTTAGTATCCGCCGACTTATGTATATTTCAGGTTCTTGAACACTTTTTTGAAGATGCCATAAACTTGTCAGATGTTGCCTGTAAGTTAGTGCATTTCATACGATATTTATCGTTTGGTTCATCTATGTCCGGAATGGTTGTTATCAGCATAGAAAGGTGAGGTATTATCTGGTAATCTATTCTGTTTATTTGGTGGCCAAGAGTCTTCTACAAATCAGCGAACAAGAATGATGGATATTGTGTGATGCTTACAACCTAATATTTCATCAACGACTCCGCCGAATACGTACAATTTAAAGCAATTAACATCGGAACATTATAGAACAGATTTTACTCCTCGTCCAGGAGTCATTGCATATGGCAAGCCGTTTGGACGTTTAGTGCCATTTGGCCATATCGCAAAATGAAGTAGCGATATCACTCAATCATTTGACGATGTCGCCAAATCATTTAGCGACATCGTTAAATATTTAGTTATACCGCTAAACAGTAAACAATGTCTCTGCATTATTTAGCGATATCGCCAAATGATTAAGGGATATCTTTGAATGATTTGGGGATATCGCTAAATTATTCGGCGATATAGCCGAATATCAAATTTAGCAGTATCGCTAATTGTATTTACGCTTCCTATCCTATTTCTGTCCAATATGCCTGCAGATTTACAGGGGAGTGATGGCTTCCTCCTCCTGAGTGTGCCGTCGAGAATTGGCCGTCTGACATTGTTAATGAGTTTATTTTCATGCTGTAAACTTAGTGTCTGTTAACTATTAATGTTGTCGTCAAACTTAACAACCAGGCCTGCAGGTCCAAATACTCGCTACTTCGCGTCGGTCACTATAGGCTACAGCCACAACATCATTATATGCACTAATCTATCCACTTAGCGAAAACGCTAAACACATGTTCTTTGGCGATAACTTACCAACCAGGCCTACAGGTCCAAACACTCGCTACTTCGCACCAGTCACTATAGGCTACAGGCATAGTACCGTTATATGCACTAATCCATCCATTTAGCGAAATTGCTAAACACATCTTATCTAGCAATATCTTTCAATCATTAATCGATTTAGCTAAACCAATTTGGGATATGTCAAAATCATTTAGGGATGATACTAAATGATTTAGGGATATCAGTAAATGACACCATTGAGTGATATCGCCAAACGATTTGGCGATATCGCTATATGATTTACTGATATCTCTCCATAGGAATAAACATCCAAACAGCTTGCCAAAACTGAGCGCGCATCCACGGACCACAGATTACTCTTGACCTCGGCCTGACACTTCGGTCAGAGGCAATGATCAATACGTGAATGGGCCCGAAATAATTCTTGGACGAGTTGTAAAGTCTATAGCAATTGGTGATATATGTACACTATGCATACATTATGCCACATCCATTTGGACGATTGGATTATTATACCCAGTAAAGGTGTTAAAGCACCAAAATTAAAGAATCCCTAGCTATTATGGGAGGAATGTATTAGAGAAACAAGAGGGCCCTGTGAACAGCCAATGCGCAGCTGACCTAGAGATTCATCACACTTGAGGTTCTGTGAGCTTGAGACAGGATCAAGGTCACCCAGTTATTAAGTCAGTCTGACCTCTATGGTTCTACACTTACATGTGCAACATCAAGGTCCGAGTTCAAGTAGTTCTCAAGTTAAAGTGAAGAGTACACTCAACAGCAGTGCCACCTAGTGATCAACTTTGTTGGACCCTTTCACAAGGAACATATCCACCAAGTTTCAGTTTAATCTGAGTGATCGTTCTGGAGAAGTCGAAAATAGCGAAAAGACACCAAAAAAAAAAAAAAAAAAAAAATCATGAAAAATAGAATAATATTGCAGCGCCACCTGTCGCTGAAGGAGGGCAAGGCGTTTGCTATCCTTTGGAACGGTGCGCTTTGTATGAGAGAGGCATGTTAAGTTGTGAAAGAGTGTTATACCAAGATGAGTATGGCTAGTGGTCTCGGATATTGCGGAGTTGCCGAGAAGTAGTGCTGGGTGATTTACTTTAATATGTATAATGGTGAACAGAAGGAAGGCTATTGTAGAGGAATAAAGGAGATGCGCCAAAGTCTGCCAAATTTTTTAAGGTGCCCAAGATTAGTATTCATCTGAGTGCCTGATGCCTCGGGGTCATGAATTATTTCAGGAAAACTTCTGTCATTGGCAAAGAGTCTAATGCCGCAAGTGACATCATCAACAATGTCATTAATATAAACCAGGAACAAAAGGGGCCTGAGAATGGAGCCCCTTGGGATCCAGGCTCCAAGGGGAACCATAAAGAGGACTGTCCAAGTATGACAATTCTCTGTGACGACTGGTCATGTAACTTTCGACCCACTTAAGAGCAAGGGGGCATATGCCAAATTGTCTTAGTTTGAAGTAGACCCTGCTGCCATACCCGGTCAACAGCTTTGGAGATTTCTAAGAAGACCTTTGTTGCCTCATTCTGGGGTTCAAGACCCTTATATATCTTGTGTATAATACCTAACAAGTTCATTTATGGTAGAATCATTAGATACAAAGCCAGAATTGTGGTCTGCCAAGCGATTATTTGCTATGAAGTACTCTTAGAGTACATTGTAGACGAGTCTCTCAAAGATCTTTGATACATTACAGAGTAGGAAAATGGACGATAATTCGACTTCAGTTGCATACCAGATTTTTGAAAACCGGGCATGCATTCAATTCTTCCTTTTGCTCAGGGAATCATCTGATGATAGGGACAAGTTAAACAGGCTACATAAGGGTTTACATGTACTTGCAGCTGTTAGTTTTTTTAGCAAATTACTAATACCGTCAGGACCTGTTGGGGAACTACCTCTCAATGAGGACAGGAGTTTCAGAACTTTGTTTTAATTGGTTTCAAACTAATCAAGCCTAAAATCAATGCAGCACTGGGAAGTAGGGAGGGGGGGGGCAATTTTGTTCACAGGAATTTTGCGCTGGTTCGCAAAATATTGATTGCCTTTTCTGCATTGCTAGATATCATTGTATCATTTTCAACAAGGGTTGGTATGCTCGAATGGAGCACCGGAGATTAGATGTAGAGAGACTCCACCATTATAAAATTCTAACGAAGCAGATGCGAAATGCAAATATACCATACAAGTCAGTGAACAAGTCGGTGTCTTAGCCACAAACAAGCAAAATGACTGCCAATGTACTATTAATGCACAAGTTATTGTTGAAATTCAGCCTGTTGCCCGGGGAATAAACAATGCCACCAATTTTGTGGAAGACATGCAAACTGTGGACAAAATTGACCTGATTGTTATACATACAGGAACAAATAATATTCCACAGTAGAATGCCAGTAACACAATTCGGAATTTTCGTACGAAAGAGGTCATACGCCCGTCACCACTCTTTCCTGGAGTCGAGTTCGGATTTTGAAGACATTGATATTGCGACAGAGTAGGGAAGGGTTTAAGGGGGGGGGGGGGCTGTTCCCCCTCTCAACTTGAGGTAGGAGCATTCTGGACAATGACAACCAAAATACCAAAAGAGTGTGTTCTGTTGAGCATATGGGTCAAAGTTTTGTCCATAAAACAATACCATATCCAACTCAAATTAGACAGTTGCCATATAGATATACCATTCATTTCAAGATATTTATGCAATAGACAAGGGCCTTAGGTGGCCCGTGGAAGGCGTAGTCACCAAACAGCTCTTGGGTTTTGATTGGTCACAAAATATTTACTGTTAAAAAAATCTTATAAAAGCTGAAGACTTTCATATGCTTAAAGTGCAGGACAAACGTTTTTATTTTTGTTGAATGTGTTTTTTGCACTCTGTATATAGTTTTTTCGTGAATATACTTTCAGTTGTAGCTGGGCCCCTTGTAAGAAGAGAGCGTAGCTCTGAAAGGGCTACCCAGGATAATTCTGTTCTTAAATAGATATATAAATAAATAACTTAGTTAAATTGATGCATATAAATATCATAAAAAACTACAGAGAATGAAATGTTCAGCCATATGCTTTTATAATTATTATCACTATAATTTTCATCATCAACATTATATTATTATTATTGTTGTGGTTGTTGTTATTATTATTATTATTATTATTATTATTATTATTATTATTATTATCATTATCATTATTATCATTACCATTATCATTATTGTTATAATAATAATAATAATAATAATAATAATAATAATAATAATAATAATAATAATAATAATAATAATAATAATAATTACTATTATTATTATTATTATTATTATTATTATTATTATTATTATTATTATTATTATTATTATAACATGTAAATGCGTGGATGAAATTACGCAATTTTATATTTTGAAATCTACGCAGAATGAACTAAGTCACTTTAGCGGAGGCAGCCCTTTTCATTGTTTTTTCTCACAAAGGTGTACACTTCTGAAGGCAAGCTTTCACAGTCCGCGGTACTAGCTTTTTCCGCCAAAGGGCAGATGTGGGGAAGTAAATTCCATCGTGTTGCTGGTACTTTAGGCACCATGTTGTTAATGGTGGAATACCAATGGTGCATTTAAGTTGTGGGTTGACATGCACTAATGATTTACATGCAAAGACAAGGGAAGCTGATATAAACTGAGCATTAGGGGGATGATTAAGTGAAGAGCTTCATCACCCAAAGTACTGATATGAATTGCATGCTCATGTTGAACAAGGACAATGATATCCAGCTGAAAATTAAGTTGACTTAATCAGTGGTACCTGCTGCATTTGGTCACTACGGTGGACAGCACAGTGTTTTGTGTGGTCACATTGCAATGACACAGGTGTGGGTCTCCATGTATTTTTACATGCACTAAAAAGTCGTGCCTGGTCCCTTTTCCTTGGCAGGTGAGGTGACCAAATGGAGCAGGTGCCGCGGTACCTACATGCATTATAAATACCAGGCGAAGACAAAATGATATATTTTGGATGTGCCATGTTTATTATGTGTGTATATATTGGTATATTTTTTGAAACGTTGAAAAATCATGGTTCTTGTTATTGGATAAAGACACTTAAAGTAGCTCCATGGGGGACTATTGACTCGGCCCTCAAGGTTTATGCTTTTTATTGAACACATGTCCTTTTTCTCAACTACTCTACTTTCATTACCATAGAGAGAAGGAAAGTGCATGCCCAGGAAGGAACAAACCACATTGTATGTTTCTTATATTCAAGGTAAAAGTGAAGTTATGTGTGATATGTCGTCCGCGGCTTCACATGAGAATTTATATGCATTTCATACTTAATGCATACGGTTGGAATTAGTGACAGACGACACCACCGAGTTACTGATATTTGTGTTATGTATGGATAAAATATAGAAATGATGGTTGATTATACAAGTCATGTATATATAAAAATGCACAGACCTACTCCAGACCAGCCTCACTAGTACATTGCAAGGAGTTATTTGAAGTTTGTTTCATCTTGTTTCTATGTGTAATATACTTTATGACACCAGTCGGTATTTGTTGTGTGTGGAATTGTTATCTTACTGTACATTTATGAAGATGGCCTATCACAAATAACAGCCAGATTTCCGCAATACAACAATATGAATGTCTTCAAACCAAGACTACCCGGAAATGGTAATTTCAGTGCTGCCATCTAGCGGTAAACTGTGAAGGAAGCACAGTGCGCCAGCCCTGCTGTTCATAATAAACTGGGTGCCTATGATAAACGTTTTGTCTGGATATATACCCGGCGCAAGTATTCCTTGTCCTTGTACCATCACATTCTTTTCATTTTGAAACATATAATTGTAGTAAATCTGTCAGCGCATAAATAAAAATAATGGGTGAAAACGTCTGATTTTGCTACAAGCTTCTTATAGGATAGGGAGGCAAAATTGCAACGATAAAATCTGCATGTTTTGCTTTTGTGGAACGCACATTACCAAATTGAAATAATACCTTTTACATCGTGACTGTATTTTGAGTTAGACCTTTTTACCGTTATTTATTTCATATTTTTTATACACAAGGGAACATTTATGTTGTTTCGAGGAAGAGTATGATGTGTTGAAAATTACGGAAATGAAAAAAAAAATCCTTGGCGTGTACATTCCCATAGCCTCCTGATATTGAAGTGAAAAAGCGAATATTGTATTTGTATTTGGTCGGGAAAATATACATTTAATAAAATTGGAAGCTGGCGAACTTTGAACGAAATGACGCCATCGCATGTGCTAGATATAATTCTTTAAATGAGAGTAAGCTCCATTTCAGGGAGGCGAAATAATGATTTGACCTTGATTGCAAAATGATATAGAAAACTGCCCCAGCTGAAAAAGCAACATTATTTTATTTTTAGACCTACTATGAGGTGCTACTAAAGTTACTCAGCTGAAGCCACAAGATAGTCAGTAGTATTCTGTCTCTCTTCTGTCCACAATTAACCTTCAAAAGCGATGGCTAGATCATTTTCATACTTTGGAGGGAAAGGTTGTGATTTACATTGAATGAGCATCTACCAAATTTGTTGACATCATCATACTTGAAAGTATTGTATGTATGCATAATTTTATTAATTTTACTCTGGAATATCTTCAAAACATTTTCCTATAAAACTGCTTGGCTGGTGAAACCACTACTTCTTGGCAATATATTTGGAGGTCAAATGTTACAAGTGAGTTTTGTGTGGGTTTTCACAGATTAAGTTGCACTGCATGTATTAGTTTGCTCCACGATATTTGCTCAGAGTATATTTCTTGTTCGCATCATCATAAAATAATGCTGACACGATGTTTTCAGCATGCGGTACGATTGCACAAGTGTCATCCTTAGAACATCAAAGACCAACAGTGTATAAAGTACTTAAGCTCCGTTCCTATTTTTGTCATAATGTTAGTATATTTGATAAAGTGAGGGTTAAATTGTGGAAGTTTTGGTTGCCTTACCACATCTGGCACTCAATTACAATGTATTGTTTATTTTGAGTGTCCTCATTATTATGTGCTTAACTGTTTATCCGTAATATAAGGGTCCAACAGAAGGCGTATTGTGCACAAAAATTCAATTCTTCCTTGTTTCAAGGCATATAATGCAGGGAAAATAAAACTGTGTCTTCAGTTTTGGTGGGGAAAAGTAGAATCACAATATCAAAATGGAAATGCGATGTTGTCATGGTGCCTTTTGAAGCTGATCCATGTTACCAAATGTCGCAGTTTTGATACGTTTATTCATTGCTGTATTCTGGCATACCCTTTTACTTGAAGATTGTACAAATAAATGTTGCTTCGAGGTTATGGTGGGGAACCATTGTGTCTCACTGTGCTTTGGAAATCCAAATTGGAGGGTTCACATATTGAGAGCAAACGTTGCAGTGTATTCACGTATCCACGTTTGTAACAAAATGTTGCTCCATAAATAAAACTGCAATGCAAACCTGGAAGCTCATAAGGACATTGGTCTCTTTGTTATTTGATAATCAGAGAACATTTTACACATAAAATATAATATATTAAAAAAAAATAGAATAATAAACAGACAGCTTAATAAATAGATAGATTAATAAATAAAGATAAAAAAATGAAAACCACCAGATTTCATGGAAACAGTAGGAAGCACAAATCAATAGAATCTAAGATTAATCAAGGATATTATTATATAGTAGTCATTACACTTTGGGATGGGCGCACTCTTAAGATTGACGGCAACTAGGTGCTTCGTTGGCACAGAAGCATAGGGGATAAAATGTTTTCACGTTTCTGTTTGTGTACTATGCACATACATTCTATACATCTTCTAGGCTATCACTCACATACACACTTATCGCAAAAATGGCATCATTTCTCAATGTAACTTTTTCAGGTATTTCAACCAGTGCCATTCTTGTAATTTTTAGCCATTATTGGCCATGAATCTTGGTTGAAAGGTCGAAATTAGAGTCTAATTTTATACCTTTTTGCTTCCAGATATATTGTCATATGTCATCCAGTCAGGTCTTTGCAGTCTAATCCATACCACAGGATGTTTCTTCTGATTGGAGTGATGTGGCTGACTGGAATAATTGTAGCCTTACCAGCAATATATCTATGGGTATGTGTCAAGGTGTATGAGCGAGCGGAGTGTATGGTGCAAGACGTTCCCTTAGTACACTATATTCATCACAATGAGAGAGTTCTGCAAAGTTAAGAGAAAGTATACAGAGAGATATTATTTTGTTAACTCAATGACATCCATTTTGCCAAAACACGCAAGATATGTAGTGCCGATAACACGGTAAAAAGCCCCAAAACGCATGTGGGGAGACCAAGATAGTGGTCCGAAATGTGATATTAAATACGTTGTGCATGATCTAAACCTTATGATACAAAGGATCTCCTTGTATTCAGTGACATATATACCAATTCTACGCTAGGGTTTTCAAGAATGCACAATAATATTTTATTGGTACATTAGTTGTTGTTGATGCATGTACGTTCTAAATTGTTACATATGGAGCAATTGAAGTATCAAAAAGAGTCTGTTTCTAATAGTTCCGTTCACTTCTTTGTTTTCATTTTCCTTTACCACATCGGGCATTGTTACACAGGTTTGATCCCTAAGTGGGTCTTTCGGACATTATCGTGGGATATTTTCTTATAAGCTTGTTGTGGGCCTAGTGAGTTATATTCCGAAAAAGCTCCCCCCCCCCGCAAATCTGCTTCATGAAGTTGTCAAAATTGCTGATATTTACAAATGTAGAAAAAGCATCGTACAATTGCGCAGAGCATCTTGCCCCTGTAAAACAGTACTTTGGTCCAAGGAGTTGGAGGGGAACATTATAGCTAACTTGTGTGTGTGTTTAATTTTTTAAACAGAGTGCAACACCCAGGTCATTAGGATTTGGACAATCAAGGACTCACTGCTATTCAACATTTATAACTACCCCACCTCTCAAGAGACTGTTGAAGCAACTTTATCCTGTTCTGGTACAAGTAGCCTTACCACTCGTCTTGCTATCTTTCACGTACACTAGAACGTGTATAACCTTGTGGAAAAGTTTACAGACAAATTGGAATCCGTCAGAGGCTGAAACAAAGTGAGCGTTGTGAAAACCATAGTAATCGTATCAATAAACGGCGGTAACAATTTCAAATACATGTAAAAGTGTCTGTTTCTAGAAAAAAATGTAGTCTTTTGTGATATTTCACACAATAATTTAGCGAATACTTGGATGATTTTGCATCTGGTCTCGCCGTGCTATGGGAAACATTATGGCAAAGCTGTCGCACTCAATTTGCAGGAAAAGTCCTTTCATTTCAGATCTCGACCTATAAAAAGTTTGCAAACAAAATTTGTACAGTCTTATGGAAACCAAATTGCCATAAGAGTGTTTTTTTTCAATTTTATCATGTTTAAACAGATGAAAAGCTATAAACCCCAATGTATCTGGTGGAACTGTATATGATTTTCTGACGTTTGTGGGTTTGTCCAGTGTCAAGCCATTTTTGCTGCATCTATTAAAAAAAAAACAACAAAAAAAAAAAAAAAAAAAAAAAAAACAATCCCCCCAAAAAGGCGTTACCTTTTGGCTGACGCATGTAAAATGGCATATATATATATATATATATATATATATATATATATATATATATATATATATATATATATATATATATATATATATGTATATGCCATTTTATATTTATATGTATGTATTTACATGGCTTTAATTTATAATTGCTTTACGAAATTTTCGGCGTAAATTGTATTTCATGTACCATCTGCTACAACACATTGAAATCGTAAGTGTATTTCTTGGATACAAAATGATAGCAAGCATCAGACAAAGGTGCTTCAAAACAGTTTGTCTTCAGTCTCCTTAATGTTTGATATAAAGTATTGAAAGTTTAACTTTACTCATAGCTTTAATAGTAAAGTCGTATTACGACAAGTTGATAAATTCGCTTTAACAGGGTACCACCGGGGAAACACCAACAGGAACGCCCCAAACAAAGTAGTGCGGCGATACGAGGACGAATAAAGGTAGGCTTTTGGAATTTATGTAGAGAAAATATTCATGAAGTGCAACGGAGATATATTTTTGTTGTGACCTTTAATTACTGTGAATCATTTGCTAAGTGTTCTTTGCCGGAATCTGGAGTGATTCCACAGTCCTGGCGCAAACACCTTCTTTTTCAAATTACATCTTCAGTTGGGCTTTGATGCTTCAGCAGGAGACACGTGAGAACCCTTTGACTTTACATTCAGAAACATATTTCGTGGAGGTCCACATATGAAGAGTCTGGTATAATACACGTGCCACCTATATTTTTTGTATTGTCGTGGTCGAATGGTAGTGGTTGGGTGTCCCATGTGGTTGCAGGTGGAATTTCAGTCAACGTTTTAAGGAAAAACACTTTTGGCTCTTTGGGCTCTTCTGGGTATCAGTTACATTCGTTCTGAGTGGTAACACATGATCAAGATGTATAGATATAACAGTGTCAGGTCTTGATGGAGCTGGGAAATGGAGTGCCTATTTGGGAGCGTGTCTCACAGAAGGTCGTGCATACTGCACAATATATAGTGTATGGCACAAAGCCAGGAACAGCACGTTTATGTAGATACATTCACGCATAAACTTTATGGATAATGTCAAAAGCTAAGTATAAATCACACGTGTTTCTACATTCTTGTAATTTTGGCATACATCAATCAGATACAGTTATTTTTAAGTGAAAATAATTTGCAAACTAAGTAGGACATAGGCTTTAGATTTTTAGAATTTAGGAATTTATACTGAAGACGCCCCCACAAATATATTTCTCATCTGTATTTGGTTGTATTTTGCAGGTTATAAAAATGCTACTGCTGGTAGTTTTGGTATTTTTCACTTGTTGGGGGCCTGCGCTCATTTACAACGTGCTTGAAGATCTTCCATCTATTGACCTGCCGCCTAGTAAATATGGGATTGCATTTTACCTTTACTTGTCGGGTCTTGCTAATAGCAGCATCAATCCATATATATACCCTATCTGCTCCAGGTGCATATAGCTTCAAAATTGATTTGATTTTAAGATTTTATGCACAATTACATATCTATTTATTAACTCAATTGCCGGGCACATTCAATCTGGAACATACTTTATCAGTTGCTCGACACAATTTCATGTGAGATTATGTAATTATACGGCTAAATGAATATTGAGCACACGTGTAAAGTGTCAGGCAGCCGTGACATGCCACTAAGCGTACCGGGTCTAAAACACTGAGCAGGTGTCACTGTCTATTATTGTTGTGTGATGTCAGTCAATGTAGACAAACGACAAAAATATCCAAACAACCAAAATAAGAAAACTTCGTTCAAATAATTTTTACATTTGTGGTCATATTTGAAGACAAACAAAGCGTGTTGTAATATTCCCATTAAAATACAACCAAGAAATTGCATGAGTAATAAACAAGAGTGAGCATTATTGCACGGGCACATGGAAAGAGGAGAAACAATCCCGCACGTAACATGAAGAATGCTGCATTTTAGCTCTGGGTCAATGTCATTGAGTTTGAAAATAAGACCATGAATCGGCTCCTTTATTGACTTGGTTTGCATCGACCAAAGTGGCCTTGTGTCTTTGCATTCACATAGAAAAAACTTCTGAACTTTTGGTAGGAAGGCTTGGTTCAAGAATTACTATTCTTTGCGTTAGCAAACTCTTTGATCGATACGCCTTGATTGTCAAGTGTATAATAGAAATCATTTTAAGGTCCATGATGTTGACAACCGTTGAGTGTAAAATAAGCGAAAAAATCCCACTAAAATGTCATACGACCTCGGTAAATAGATCAGAGTCATTATTGTGCTCTTCCAAATTAACTTCTATAGAGGACTATCATGGGGAACAATATCACAGTCTGAGGCCACATGGATCTGAAGCTATTTTGCAAACACTAAAACCAGCGATGTGACCCTTTATAACCTTAGTACTTAGGCCAGGTTACTCTTCTGTTGCCTCAATATTGTTGTTATAGGTTATACCGCCACCTTTTGTGTCATCAAAGTCATAGCTGGAAAAGTTCTTGAGTTCTTGTCATGGACATTTATTCATTCCAATTACTCTGCGATCCTCAGACACTTGCATCCGCTGTATGTATTAATGTGCGATATAACAACATACAGCTTAGGAATTTTTCGAAGTCCTTTAATAATTTGTCCAAAGAGAAAATATTGCCTTAAGGTATATGAATTTTGCGCATTTACATAAAGGGAATATTCCGGTTTTACAATAAATTTTTAATGAAATTTAGTTTTTCGAATGACGATTAACGTGTTCTTTTTAACTGTTGCGTAACTAGATGTCTCTAAGATATAACATCTTGAGCAATTTGTTTCAGAAGCTCGAAGGAAGTGTGAAAAACTTTGCCCCAGAAACACTTATTTTGCACTCAAATATTACATGCACAGTTTTGTTTGGGTAACATAAATGTATGACTTTATTTTAATGTTTTCTCATGAAACGTGAAATGCAAAACCAACCACAGGACGTGTAGGACAGAACAAAACTACGTGGAAGCAAACTAAACACAGTTTCTAGAGTAGGCAAAAGTTCCACTTTATCCTTGATTAGGTATACATAGGGCCAAGTTGCGCATTGTAATTAAAATATTGTCTCAAGTGCTTAAACCGTGATATTTGACTGAATATTGACAGGCTTCTCTATATTTTCATACATGCAAATTTTGGGACATTTAGGAATATGAATGAATGTTATAACTGTTCCAAAATATCCAACGTGTAATGATAACATATTACACACAGAAATGACCATAACTTCCGATTTTTATGTTGCTATATGCATGATCTGTGTGGGCAATGTACTGCAGAAGTTATGATGATTTGGATGGATTTTTTTTAAAACTTATATATGGAAAAGAAACGTTTATTTTGTACCTGTTGGACAGAAATAGACCAATGACATCCTCTTTTGGTTAATCAAAATGCAAATCCTCTGTCCTAAAATGATCTGTTGGGCAATAAAGTGGAGAAAGTTCGATGATTGGGATCGACGTATCAGAATTATATGTGGAAGAGTAACTCATTATTTTATAACTATTACTAGATCTTTCATAGAATGCTACATTTCACAAAAAGAGAAAGCTAAGCCATGTTTCTATATTTGTGATGGTCTTAAAGGATGTAGTATTCATGCTGCAGTTCTGCGTGGAAATCTCATGTATCAACACCAACTCAAATTATATTCTGACACTTTATTTTGTATTGCAGAAAGTTCCGAGAGGTATATACAACTATTCTGCAGTGTGGCCGCCAGAAGAGAAGTGAACAAGGATCCTCGGCTACCGTCGCCGGTAGTAACTCTAGGTCAACAATGCAAACAGCTACATAAATTCCTATAAATGACGAGTTGCTTCAAGATGATATAAGATTTTAAAGCATCTAAGGAATTTCGCATGTGTAACATACAAGAATTTCAAAGTTTTTTTTTTATGCATCACGCTTCGGCCTAGGAATGGCTCCATACAAAAATTTTATAGAATTGTATGCAGCTGTTCAAATATAGATTCAAAGCGGCAATTGGGATGTTCAAGACATACAAATCGAACAATCATTGTTTATTCATCGAAATTTTCTCTCACACAAAAGTGAATATAGACGATCTCAGCTGTAGAATTAATATATTTATCCGTTTTACCCAGGCGTTAAAAGCCTTAATCACAGATCATTGTGATAGTACCCTAAATATCTGTAAAGGTGACACCTATTGTACCCATATTGACAAAACGTATGGAACAGCCTTTCACATATTGTGCCCACTTTTCGTCGAATGTATAGAAAATAAAGTGCATCGTTTATATAATTTGGATCAGATAGAACCACATATTTTTACAAACACCCTGTACTGCACGTCTCTTCCAACGATGGCTCTTACCACCGATAATTTAATCCAACCGATGTTTTCCTTTTTACTTTAAATGTAGGTCTAGTAACTTTCAATTTCGTTACGGAATTTTGTTTATTTCTGGTCACCACATATTCTGTTATTTTCATTTTTCTACGTCATCTTGTTGCTAGTAACCCTTTTAGTACCAACTGTGACATAAATAGAACCACGTAAAACGACCAGCTCTAAATAATATTACGGGTGCCAGATTAATATTCCTTGTGAGACTTTTCATATAAGTGCCAACATGTCTGTCGTTACATAGAGTAAAATAGTCCAGGGCAACAGCTTTTCTCGGCGCGCTTTGGACTCCGTACATAACGTGGCACAAAAAGACTTAAGTGCTGGCACGATTATCTTTCTTTTAAAAATGGCCCAGGCCACAGCATCCATCGACGTGCTTTCCGCTCATTTTACTCAAAACGCACAAAGGAGACCGGCTGACTCAATCTCCTACTTAGGGTACCCAATGTATATATCAGAACATCGTATGGGTGTCCGTATGAAATGCTTAACGATATTCACTGGTCCCAGAGCATTGCACATATTTATGATTATAATCACCATCTACAAGTATCACAGGCGTAAGCATAAATTCTTCGTCAAATCTGGAAATGCAAAAGAATCTAAGTTGAATCAGATTTATCCGTTTGTCTATGTTTCCTCGGCAGATGAAACATTTGGTAATTTTATCCGCGCAAGAGGAGTAAGCAGAATGTCCGCACGTGAAAACTACATTTCTGGATCACACTTTAGTCCGTACATTATACACGGAAGGTTTTGCTATCGCTCCATGTTAACATCTGACTTTGGCTGGTGTGTCTCACACTACTATTTGACAGTGTTGTTGCGGAACTGTCTCTGCAAATACACCAAACCTCACTAAACTTGTCAAAACACCATTGACTGAACAGTGTCTTATGATCAATAAGTTTTAAAGAGATGTGCATAGCATTAACGACGTTGTAAAGCTATGTACCATAATATGCAGTAAATATGCTTGAGCAACTTTCATAATGACTCTACAGGTTCCACCAAATTAGATTAATTTCATTTTTTTTTCAAATTGCAACAAATAACAGTGATTCACAGAAAGGATATTGACACCAAACTCTGTTTCCCCATCAAGGAATTTGAAATCTTGTAATAAACAGCACATCGCCATTCAAGTCACGTAAAGCTATTCACTACACGTCGTCAACTGAGAATGATTTAGTTCTGTCAAAATGTGAATTAAGGGAAATGCCTATAAAAGATTATGCCATGTAGAAAATCAACACGGACAAACAGGTAATGCTTCTCAAATATTTGTATGTACTGTTGTACACTTAGAACGTTTCTGAACATTGATATTTTGATAAGCTTACAAAGTGCGTTGTTTAACAGATAAATTGAGTATAGAACAAAGTATCTCCGAGATGGTTAGAAAACTGCCATGCATAAACGTATATGCCTATATTCATTGAACAATATTCTGTCTCTACCCCTATTATTTTTCAAAAATAAACTTCACTTCACATCCAATATGATATAATATTGGTACAGAAAACGACAATTGCAAAGCGTAGTGGAATTTTCCTTTCACTGGAGCTTTGTGACACCCAAGGAGCATGTTACCTTCACAAATGAAAGTATTCAGGTTTCTTGCATGTACTAGAACAAAGAGACTAGTACAAACCACAGTGGAGCAAAATGTGTAAAAAATCATTTGTGATTTTTCTTATGATAGGATATAGGTTGGGAAAAAGTGTCACGCCCATTGGTTTAATGTGGGCCGCTCTAAATATGTCTTCATATGGAAAATATGGATGTCCCGTGGAATATTATGAAACATCAACAGCATATGCCTGAGCAGCAACACACACACACACACACACACACACACACACACACACACACACACACACACACACAACAGGTCCTGATAACATGACAACAGCCAGAAAGGTGCGAAAAGTGTGTCTCTGCTATTGGGGTGCCTATATGGGCTTGATAAGGGGGCAATGACACTATAGTGGTCAATGTGAATCCACAATGTCATGGGGTACGCGGCAATCACAGTATCAGGGTGAATAGGACACTAACAGGCCGGCGCTGCATGGATGAGATCTGGCCCACAGTAGACGAATGGATCCAACAATATTGAGGGTTACTATTTCAACAGGACAACACACGATCACACACTTCCATACCCATCATGCAGTATCGACAGCAACACAATATCACATTTTTGCCATGATCAGCTTGTTGTTCTCACCTGTCTGCCATCAGGCATTTGCGGGATGTGCTTGGCTCTTGAATAAGGGATGAGTATAAAGGACCCCCAGCCACCCTGGACCAACTGGCACTTAGGCTCACAGATCAGTGGAATTGAATTTCCAGGTTGAGATCACCAAGCTTAGAGGCAACATGGTAGTGTGGATCCAAGCTTGCTTACAGACACATGGTGGTCACATTGCTATTAATCCATGCATCCTCCCAACAACAATAACCAAAAAGGTCCTTTTAAGAACTAGCATTTCTCCCCAAAAGAGACGTGAAAGCAATGATATAATAAAGTGAACAAACGTCCCACAATCATCCTCATAGTACGTGCATAACATTGAACAACAGAGTGGCATTTTTCCCCAGCAGTATATATAATAATAAAAATATAGGTTGCTACTTATTTCTACATGAGCCACTCCATGGCATTTGCAAACTATCGAAAACATACATGGTAGCAGAGCAGTACATGTTTTGAAGGAATCTCATTATCGATGATAACTAAGGTGTTTATATTGCCTTATAAAGATAGCATCAACACTGCCTATCATTATCAAGGAGAAAGTAATAAGGTAATGCGATTTCCTGGAAGAAAGAAATATGGTATCACCATACACACGACTTCTAAGATATAATTTTGAAATCTACTGTCAAATTATGCTTTAATATTAGCTGTGACTATGCAGGTTCTAGCCTTTTCCTTCTAAAATTACAAAAACAAAGTGCAATTATTAACATCAAACCTTATCTACAGTCAAATTTATACTCCCTTATACCATGTCCCATCTTGGCTTAAGTTGACACGTGACCTTAATATGAAACTGAACTATGTCCTTGAACCTTACAAGCTCAACAACAATTTTTATTTGAGACATACCTGAGTACCACACATCCGACCAAATAACGGTTACGCCAGTTTTACCATCACCTTGCTCATCTAAAAAAACAAAACAAAACAAAACCTACTATTAAGCTTCCTGAGGCTGAATGATGCTTTTCCGCAGTATTTTTCATTAACTGCTGTCTATTAAAAATGCACTTTGTTTCTTCTACCTTGCTGTCGACATTAGTGGCTCCGTGTATGGTAGCTACCACAGAATTGTGCAATGTCTCGTAGTCTCTCCTATGTTGCTAAAAAGTGTTGATGGACTAGCTCTGTTTTTTTGGTCCAGATTTGTGGTTTGTGTATAGATCATAATCTACCTGCTTCAGGCATATTAAAGGGTCACCACAATGCATCATTGGACCTTCTGCAGAGTCAACATTGTTTCTCTGTAAGCTCTGATGCAATTTACATGTATGTGAGGTGGTCTTGATGGTTCCAGGCCTTTTAGCTTCGTCCCGTTATGCATCTTTTAATGGTACAGCGCCTGCATACATCTGTGTTAAAAATAAAATTCTGAGTCAGAAACAGATGTTTCAAGGCTTATTATTTACCACTGCAACATTACTGTAATAGGACATAGTAACAAACCAGAAAAAAAAGTTCTGGCGGCAACACCAAGGTTTGTGATGCATGGAAGTTGTGCAGCTACTTCCTTAACGCAAATGTTGCTTACCCTAGTGAAAGCCAAGATAAAATACTTCAGATTATGACAAGTTGTGACAGCTTCTGAATCTGAATCCGCCAGATATCACATTTGCACAAAACAGTATGTTAATGAATGCTGTACGTAGCAGGTAGACTGATGTCATCATCGGACAGCCACTTTCATAAATGCGTGTATCTAAAATACCTGGTGCAGTAGGCACCCCCTGGCACCATTTAACATTTTGTCGGAGGCTCTAAATACATTGTTGCCAAACGCATTTATAATATTATTCACGAAGGGAGAATTGGCAGATATTTGATTCCTGTGAAACATCCCAGCTATTGCTCTATAGTAAGTTTTGGTTTCTGCACTATAACTAGAAACGTTTTCAGGATAGGACCTGTATACTGCCCAGGATTACAGTCCTTATCCATTGTCAGACCAAGATTGAAGATGGGTGACCTTGATCTAAATCCACAAGGTCAATTTAGGATACACATGGTAATATTCTTATATTAGGGCTTGGTCAGCTTACAAGATGGATGACCTGGACCAAATTCCCAAGGTCACCAAGCTGGTCGGTAAGTCGGTTAGAGAGACTGGTTTCTGCACCACAACTGAACCCTATTTTCAAGATCACGGAGGTACTATAGTAGTTTGGGTTTTCACAAGATAACTACAAAAGCTTTGACGATAGAACCTGCTTATTGTACAGGATTATAGTCCTTATCCAGGGCTAGGTCAATTTGGAAAATGGGTGACCTTGAATAAAGTCAAAGGTCAGAAGGGCACTTTAGTAAACTTCGTTTCTGCATTGTAACTCAGAGTTTAGCTTATGACTTCAATATTGCACATGGTAATAGTCCTTAATAATGGCCTGGTCCACTTAGAAGATGGATGACCTTGATGAAATTCCATGGTCACCACTTAGAGTCCTATCGGTGACCTTGGTTTGCGCATGATAACTTTTTTTTTGTTTTTGACCCAGGGCTTTCATATTGCAAGGAATGTATCTTGTTTGAAGAGCTAGATTAACTTCCGAAATGGGTGGCCGTGAGACAATTTCCGATGTTACACAGCCACATTAGTGAATGTGGTTTCTGCATAATAATTGTAGGGTTTTTTGAGGCAGAGCTTTTATTTTCGTAGATGTTTACAGTTTTCCTTTAGGGCTAGATCAGCTTCAAAGAAGAGTGTCTTTGACCTAACTTCAAAGATCACAAGGTAGCTTTAGTGCATTTGTTTTTTGCATCCACTTCCAAAGTTCATGAATGTCCCATCTAGTATTACCAACAGGATAATGAGGGCAAACGTAGTGACGTAGGTGGGCACCTGTATTTCACAAACATGTATAGTGATTTTTGTCATAACCTTGTCAATATTAACCGAAAAATAAACCATTTCATCAGAGTCAGCATAATCTTGGACAAGGAGAGTGGTAATGGGGGTTCTGCAAAATTATGACACTAGATTAACTATTGTTGTTATTGATTTGGTTGATATGGCTAGTAACTTTGCATGTCAAGTACAAGTTATTATTTGTGACATCATCATGAAATTCCATCGCAGAAATATGAGTGTTCTGTGTCACATCACGAATCGGTTTCTTTCTCATTGCGTTTTATTAGATGACACTAAGCTGACAATATTTTAACTGGGGATATTTAAATTATACCCGTGTCAGTGGTACCAACAACTTGGTTTTGTCCCCTAAATGTGGACACAGAGCAAAATAACTCCCAGCCAATGACGTGTACATTTATGGGCACAAAGCACACCAAGCTCCCAGCCCCAATTGTACCCCCCGTTTCCCCTGGGGGCATATAGGGGGCACACACAGTGGTCGCCTGGATTGTGCACTGTGTAGAATACAACGGCATTTCGCACAGGGCCATGGAGTTAACATTATGTCCCTGTGCTTATCGACCTTCTTGTATTTGCAGGTAACAATAAAATAAGATAGTTTTACAAGAAAACTTGTGCACGAGTCATAATTATGTCCTCTTTTCACGTTCGTTTTCAACTGCTTCTATTACGTTGTATTTACATTTTTAAACGATACATCGGTAGTTACTGAAAATAGTTCAAAGATTTAAAGCACAGGTTGAATAACCGCTGACTGTCTGTGTTAACTCAGGAGTGAAATTTCTTTCTTTTTATTGGTATTTTAAATCAGAAATTATAAAGTGAAATGAGATATATATCATAGGTGCAATTATTATTATCATCATGGTCATCATCATTAGTATTGGCCGTCCTCTAAAAGGTGTGCAGAGAATACATCGATGTACAGGCGACGATTTGTTTTTGTTCCCCAGTTTACGTTTACTTATAAAATGTATGATTGAACACAATGCATTATACGGTAGTCCCTGTTTTGAGACACCACTCTACTGAAATATCACGGACCATATAAGACCACATTCACCTGGTCCCTGAGTCTATATTTTCCATTGTATACCTCCAATGGGAGACCAGCTGCTTTTTGTACCTACTTTAAGACCTTCCCTAGGGTTGGTCTCTCCAAAGAGGCCGTACTTTACATTTATTGGCAGTAGCAACACGTGGCATTTATATTTCTTACACTTCAAGTAAGAAAGAAGGAATCTAATCGGTTAATAACCCGAGACATTTGATTTGTCTCCACAAGCACTCTTAGTAACAGTCTTCATTTTGTCTGATTGCGGCCCACTTAGACTGATGCCGTACTGAGTGCCTGACCCCACGTAACCAGGGCCAACCTGATATTGGACGTAAATCTTATCTTTTGCGTTTTGAATAGCAATGTTTGCCCTGAATAAGTGTCTTTGAAGATAGATTAAACATGTCTACAGACTCTTTTTACTTGGCGAAGCTATAACAAGTGTGTTCTTGTGTTTACATACAAATTGTTCACCGAAATAAGCATGACATCTGCCATTTAGGTAGTATCAATTTATGTCATTGCTTCACACCCTAAATCCCCGGAGGCCAGTGCAAAAACCATATCACACATTTATAATTAGCAATAAGGGAATGCACACTGTGCCTCCGCAAAGCACTGGTTGATTTATTTAACCAGGATTGTACCATAGAGAAACAATAAACACAGAATCGGCAAAAGCCTCTCTATTACAAAAAGTAAGATTTTCAGTGTAAGAAAATAAATGATGACCTGGGTGGTGGGCCACACACCAGATGTCACCCCGAGAAAACATTGTTCACAGACACCAAACGATGTTATCTCGGGGAAACTTTTGGTCTGCTGCCCAACACACGGTATTCATATAGTAGCCGCTGAACTTGGGGTTTCCAAATTAAATAGGAATCAGTTATTTCGGAGACACTGCAATGCTTCGTTACAGGCTTTAACAGCTAGCCTATTGAGGATGTGGGTCCCAAAATTTTCAGTCCCCCCAAGATTTGTGAAACATTCCATTGCTTCCAACTTAGAACGTCATACTTGTTTCATCCAAACCCATTGATGCAGCTGGTTCCGCCGACACGTGCCTACACGTTTGAATTTTGCTTCGTAACAGATACCCGAAAACTTGTCCTGCGGGGAGCTTCTTCCACAATAAAGGCTTTGTTTCTATACTGTCTTTGTCTGGTTAAGGGTATTGGATGTTGCAAATACGATTCCACCCCCCCCCCGCCCTCACACACATATACGTACACACACACACACACACACACACACACACACACACACACACACACATATGTATATATATATATATATATATATATATATATATATATATATATATATATACATATATATATATACATGAAATTCAATTCTACCAAGGGCAACTAGATATCCTTGTGTACAATCATAAATTTACAACAGGCTTGTGGCTGACCTGTGTATCTTGTAAAGGATTCTCTGACATTCATCTCTTTAAAGATTTCATGAAATGCTAATGATTTTGACAGGCTTATAACCGTTCTCTTCAACAATTCGATTTCAACTCAAAATTGCGAACAAAATATTTCCAGCACGAGCTATCCGAACAAGTCAAAATAATTTAATTCAGCTAAGCAGTATTAAGTTATGAGCAGAATTTTTTTTTCAAACATGGTGCACGACCACAAATATGGTAGTGGTAAGCTTGTACAAGTCATGGGAACAACACATGTAGGCAACAACGCTTCTTATGACCTTCAGTGCCTAAATACTAAAGCACGTCTTTGTTCCGTTGTAAACCATTTTATCTTATTATTGATTTTTGTTTTTGTTGTATTTTGGGGGTGGGGGGTATATATACAATATTTAGAAGTTATGCGATTATTGCTTATTAGGCTGAAACTCTAACCTAACCACCTTCTCTTGGTACACACATGGTACAGTAACTTCCAGAAATCCCTGCTGCGAAAAAAACATCTATAAGTAACAGTACAAATATTATAGGTTTTAAATTTTCAATCCCTATCATGTAGATCTGGTCACTCAACGAAATATGCAACCATAGAATTTATAAACAGGATTATATATGGAAACTATAAGGCAAGCATTGTATCTGTTTTTTTTCCATGGGTCAGCCAAAAAACACAGGTGCTCGTAGCAAATAAATTATGGAAATGAAGAGGTTTTACTGCTAATAAAGTCCGTTTTCAGTCGCACTGAGCTCGAATTTGCCCGTGTATGGCCTTTAGTCATACGATTTCAAACGCTATTGGTAATAGAAACTTTTCATTTTTATTTTTTATTCGCTACGAGCACATTTGGTCCAAAATGTAAATTCATTCCTTGGACCAGAAAATACCACAAAAACCTTAACTCGTACAGATTTGAGCACATGAGCTAAATTTTTGAAAGATACTTAACTAATCATTTCCAGCATGTGGACGTGGATGACATTGAATCCGAGTGCTGATAATTTGCGCTACATCCTGTAGGCCAATTTTTAACATCATTCATTCTCTTCCTCTTTCTTTCTTTAGAAAAATCTCTTTCCTGAATATTCAATGCAGACCACTGTAATCCAACTGTTTGTGATTATTAGCAGTCATTTGACAAAGGGTGTAAGTACTGCACAAGTTTCAACCTGAAAGCATCCACACTCCATCTACAAAAAAGATCCCACTGAGATCAGGGGTATCAAGTATCTTTTGTTGATTATTTTTCAATCCTCAAGAAAAGCCGTTAGGCTTGTCATCCTCATTGCATTCATGCACAATCCATCCTTATCTTGAGGAAAATCGACTCCCTTTAAAAAGGCATCCTCTTGACATCCTCGTTTCACTCTTGCCTTATTTATAGTACTTGTGTCCACAATTTTAAAAATTACCGTCATTCCACCTATAATAAGGGTGCCACTTTGGCGTGGTATGGGATACGAGGAGCAGCGGTCGAAAAAATATATATATGCATTCTTTTCGGGCCATCCCAGGAGCAAAATATGCTACTGCAGGCGGGGTGCGGTTTTATGAAAGTAATAGCCTCTATAGGTGAGTTTGATGCAGCCATAACACATTCAGAACACTACAAAAATAGTTCATATTTTGAAACAACCGTTTTATTCAGCATGGTCAAAACTGACTCTAAAATTCATTAGATGTGTGTTAGTAAGAATACCCAGGTGAATGAAAAGAATGAACACACGTGTGTTTGCCCACCAAGTTAATGCGACGCCTTAATGCAAAATTAAAATGCAAACTATTTTCGATGCCTGAAACGTTAGGAAACGACACTGATTGTAAAATTCCATTACATGAAACTCCTGGCTATTACCGTCTTCTTTCTGTTGGCAGCTCTCTTCCTGCTCCTTCTTTTAAGTGCGTATTCAGCACCAAACCATTTGGTGTGGGAGAGAGGTATACCCATTTTGATTTTCAGTCGAAACTGCCTTGCACCTTGCAGTGACACTAGATGAGCATAAGGACTGAGATATGAAATGGCACTTTAAATGCCTCAGTATATCTTTAAATGAAAATCCATGGACCTGCTCCTTTTCAACAACCACATCGCTTTAAGCCTTCATTATTCAGGACTTCATGCACAATAATTATGCTTCCATTAAAAGTTAATCAGAAAGGTTGCTCGCCACCTATAATTGTAAAAAATAATATAACCTTGCAATCATTCTATCAAGGTGGATACAATATGGGTAAAAGATCCCAAACAGTTGTCATGATGTTAAGCTTTGGTATGTAAAATGTTTTACACATGAATGTTTTACTTGAAATATCTATCTTACTCTGACCAATGTCGTTGCGGAACTGAACAGAAGCAAGAAAAACAATTCATGAAGTGCTCTGCCTCCCTCGGAATAAAATCCACGTGCTAATATTATGACATATACTACTGTCAACACTGGATGTCAAGCACATCGTTGGGCGTTTTCTTTGCTCACATGTCAGAGTCACATGTACTGCCGGTATTTCAAATTAAACATGATTTCTGATTTACAAAATGATCAATTCTTGGTAGCATCATAGTTCTTAATTTGGTCATGCTGTGCATTCAATTCTTCTTGCAAAAGAAACTATTGTAAATGATACATCGGATGACTTACATTGCTGATGGATACTAAAGAACCTCACTCTTGTGACACCAAAATTGTGCCACCAGAGAGCACGAGATATCTCATGACAATGGTCAAACACAGTGCACTTAGTATATAGCACACATTAGGAGGTAAACAATTATACTCTCTTTGGAATATTTGACTATTTCAATAATATAGACAAATATTCAGACAGGCTGGTAAGTATCAAATTCAAGGACTTTTCAAGATCAATGATAGAAGAATATTCAATAAAAACATGATTCAAGTACACAAAAGCAAGAAGTCTGGGAAATAATTTCATATTTTGGTGACATATTAGAAGTTGTTCTCTGGTTGATGCTTCAAACTAAGATTCAATAACCTTTCTGGACATTTGTGCGCAAGTTTTGATTTTCAAGGTTTGAAGGACGTTGGAATGTTTGTAGCAAATTCACATTAATTAACGGACTTGAAGGAGCTAATTACTCAAAAAATACAATTTCCTGGTCAACATCTTAATGTTCAGAAGTAATGCCACAAAGAGTAAAACTAAACTCTCAGATTCAGTTTTTTCTGTGTGTTGTCTTGTCTGCATTGCGCTATCCTTTATATACCAATGCAAGATCTAGTTACACCTCAGCAACTGAGCTATAATGCATTGATGTCTGGAATCTTTTGCTTTTGCAAATGTAAACTTGACTGCACTATACATATACTGTATCAGCGTTTATCAATAATTAAACAAAGGTTTGATATTCGCAAGCAATAAGCCTATCAGTTTAAGCATTCAAGGTCATTCAAAGTCCAAATTAATCACACCATACGGAATCCTGCTAATACTTTCCGTTTAATGTTTTCTGGTAACTTGGGTCCTACATTCCATAATTACCAGGATATAAGCAAACAAGTAAGTTTGATCTTTCGAGGTCACTCAATGCCAAAATTAACAACAGCAAAAGAAACATCATAACTACTTTCCTATTAATGTGTAATGGCTACCATGGGCCTGGGGTCCACCATTACCAACATATAGTTCAATAAGTCACGTTTGCTCATTCAGAAAAAAAAAAATTGCTGACAGACAAATGCAGCCATCGCCAGCAAAAGAGACAAAGGGTCATACGATAAGACAAGTCAGCTGAGCTAAAACGTCATTTAAAAAATGATGAAGATTTCAACAACATCTGGTGGCCAAAACATCAGCTATATGACCTCATGCCACTTTTTACAGCCACCAGAGCTAAAGGTAGTTGGATTTAAATCCGCAATAACCTTTTATGAACTATGCCTGCATGGCTTGGTAAAGGCAGTGAAGCATACTATGAGTTCTTCACAGCCACAAAGTCAATTTGGCCTGCCACATATGAACCACTTTTTCCTTAATGCCACAGCTGGTTGAGGCATCTGCAAGGTCCCCTGTTGAGCAAAATGAGTGGACACTTCCTTGTTCACCTGCAAAAGTACAAAATGTACCAAATGGCTGAAAACTGAAAAACAGAATAATGGGATCCCCCAGGTACTTGTTTTTCCCCAGGAACACATACTTTTCATTTGGGTACATTAAATATATAAAATAATAATGGCCAAGCAAATGTTCATGTACTTATTTTGAATATTCCATCACAAACGGTCATTTAATAGTCTTATATCGGAACGATGACTGCATTGTATTTTTGTCTTTTTGTCCAGAACCACTTCCTAGTAGTCATTACCCTATTTTGCAGTCCAAACTATTTACTTTCCATGTGTAAACAGCCTTTCCTTAGCTGACCTTGACACCCACGACTTAGGTCCCATGCTACTCTCGTAGTATCAGAGGTTTTGCTCTTCAAATGCTAACAATTGTTCAAGCAATTTAAAAGGATACTTTTTTTAAATTGAAAAAACAAAAAACAAAAAACAAAAAACAAAAAACAAAAACAAACAAACCTACATTTACATTTTCAACTCCAAAACTGTCATCCAGATTAATTTCAAACAATAGGGATGTATACCTCTGGTGAATCTCTGCAGACTTTGTTCAAATTGTCATACCCCACTGATTTAATTTTTTTTTTTCAAGAATGTTTTTGTTATTTCAAAATCTTTAAAACATCTTCTTCTCCGAAACCACTTAGCAAATTCTTTTGAAATTGCATAGTTATATGTCGTCTGGAGGTCGCCAGACCTGCTTTTGTTCAACAGGTGATGCTGCTGCAGTTTCTTCCTTTCCCCTTCCTTTTTGATGCATATATGTGTATTTTCACGTTTTTTCCTTTGAGGTTTGTTCCACCACGATCATGTGCAGACTAACTGAGAAACTACGCAAACTTAATATATATCAAATTTGTTCACGACATGGTGGTGCTGTCATTTTCTTATTTTTGGTTTTTTTCCAAATTATGAAATTTTGGCAGAATTGGTCTGGAATGTGTTAATGTTAGCAACAGTGTCGATGGTCGAAGAGATATAAACTTGACCTTGATATCGAAAGGAAGTTTACAAGACAACTTCAATCTGTGCATATAAGGTCGGGTGAGCACAGGACTGCCACAGTCCTGTATATGGCTTTAAATCGTAAATTTCAAGTGTTTGAAATAAAAATTCTTTGAAAGATGAACCTTTGCATTGGGGACTGTTTGTTTTTAATAATATAAACTTATCTACTAAATGAAAGCAAAAACAGTTTCAGATTTTACTTTACCGTGTTCCAAATAAATTTAAATAGTAACGTTATTTAGTTTTGAGATCTGAATTTACTTGAGAAAGTCAGAACCCAGGAAAATCTTGTTTTGAAATAATAACTGTTAATCAAAAAATATCTCTTGCCCATATTACTCTTTTTCTGTTTCTGTTTTCTTTGACTCGGTTTGACATTAATTCCAAAAGACACCGTTTTCTTTGAAGAATGCCATGACAAAGAAAAATAAAAAGATCTGCTGTAATAAAACTCAAATGCCCACTTCTCAGGCCCAATTTCGCAGAAATAAGTGCAACCAAGTGGCAAAATCAGTGAAAGCAAATAGTGACTAAATTTAGCTCAGATTTCAGGTCAATTTTTCCGGGAGGACATTACTTGTCGAACTTTTTTTCTTAAAAGGTGGAATACTGTTCAAGGTATGATCAAACTGGATTAGTATATAAACTAATCTGGAGTTCTGCGTTTCTCAATCACACTGTGTTTGATACGTAAGCTCCTCCATTATCACCCATCGTATTCATTTTCTTTGCAAGTAAGTTGCCATAAGTCAGTCAAAGAATGGAATCAACTTCATTCATTAACAATTCACTTTACTTGCCTTAGTCATAGAAACATTGGATTGACATGTTTGTGTGTTTTGTACCCATATATCCCAGTTTTAATATGTCACATATTTTCCACTAAATTCAATAGATTATTTTTTATCAGATGCACATATAGTCTCCCTGTAGTCCAACACAAAAATGTATTCCCACATATTTTTACAGTTCCTTTTTCCATACTCTGGATTACTGGGAACAAGATATTTTATAGGTTGCCTTATGCATGCACTAACTGACCAGTATCCACATTGAAAAAACAAAAAATCGGCGATCCACAGCATGACCACCTACATGTACCGAACATCTCTGTTTGAACTTTCCACAAGGTACCTTTCAATCAAGTTTTGCAAGCACAATCTGACATTGCTTTTGGTGAGCCAAAAAAGTAAAGACACAGAAATTCAAGAAAAAAAAATCAAAGATTACAATTTTGCAAAAATATGACTACCCCCCCCCCCGTAAAATAAATCATACAAAACAAAATGACTGTGAGAGGCCTGTTATCAACTGGCCTTGCAGTTACAAAATATATTCTGTTACTGTGACCTTTGAAATTAGGCGAAGGTCACTTTCTTGCAGACCGTCATATACAAGTAGTCATACTAAATCAAATATTTTTTTTAACTTATCAAGTTATTAGCAGCATTCATCAAGGTAACCCTGTGACCTGAAGAATGAAGTCAGGATCACTTTTGTTCAGTATAAATCACAATAAAGGAGCACCGGCATCAAAATTCTACATCAAATAGTGCTCAAGTCATCAAGTGAGTAGTAATATCCAACAAGCAGCCCTACAACCTTCAAAGTGAGATCAATGCCATCTGTACGCTGTGTACATTTTGCCCTCACATGTAGAAGTGTCCCCAGTGAATTTCAAAGCATTTGGTCTGGTACTTTAACAGAAAAGAGTCTTTTCAAGATCTTTTGCCCACAAAAAGTTTTAAAACATATTCATGTAAACCAAAAAGATAACTGGATCATGAGCATTTGCACAATTTGATAAAGACGAACCTAAGGTACATAGCTTCTAAGTTTGTAGTGGATCTGGTTGGTTGTTTTTGAGAAGGCGAAAATGTGAGAATAAGGAGAGACAGATGGCTCACCATGCTGTAACCACAGCTAACTAGATGAGCCAAAAAATCTATGGATTGTGACCAGTTGAAAAAAAACAAACTATGGTAGACACCAACCCATAGTGCATTCCCGCCTTGTCTGAAATGAATCTGGCTGATGGTTTGAGAGAAGTAAAAAATGTCAGTCGCGGGCGATTCCCAATGGATAGATGGCTCACAAATACCACCACCTAGCCTCAGCTGAATGACAAAGCACCTCAGGTAAAACTTGAGTACAATGCATTTTTGTGAGTGTCAATCTACATGTGAATACGTAATTGGTTAGAATGTATGACTCCTTACAAGAAAAAACAAAAATGCGCCCTCGAAGAGCTTGACATGTACCATGGATCCCAAATTGCAGTCAGTAGAGAAGACATGATTCCAGTGTGCAAGGTTGGGACAACTTGTAATAATACCTTAGTGGCAGCACTGTCAGATTCTTAATGACTTTTTGAATACTTATGCTCATACAGCATCTTTAATTTCTAGATTGGAGACTACAAAAATATTTTTTTTACCTCTGAAATGGAAGACTGGTGTTTTTCTATCTTTATTGTTTCAAAGAGTGAAGGCACATCATCGTGTTTTACCACTACCCAAGTATACCAGTCCACACATTATGCTTTTTTCCTGTAAGTTGGTTGTTTTGATAGAGACGTAGCCATTGCTCATTAAAAAATCTAGAAGCAGTGCCTATTGTGTGTATCAATTATTTATTTATAAACCCTTAAATGTCAGCATGTCAAGCATTCAATTCAGGAACATGATAAATATATACTTTTCCCCATATATGGGTGGGATGTTTTGTCTGAATTTGACAGTAGAAGAGTTTCATGAAAAACGTTTCATGTTATAACTAAATTTAACCAAAAGTGACAATAATCTGATCAAATGTATTAGTTAGAACTCGCTTCAAATATCAGATGAATGACTGACACAATTCTCAAGTTCCCGGGAACAGTAAAATGAAACCAGATCCTAACATTACCAAGGATGCATCATGATCTTACCAACAAAATTTTGTAGAGAATCAAAGCAAACAAGAACATATGGTTTTGGCCTAAATCAAAATTACACTGTATTAGTTTTTTATATAATATAAGCAAGGCTGTTTCAGAAGCCCTCAATTCCCTTTTACTTCTACCGAATGAGAAAAAATCTCTTTATACATATATACACAGATATGGTGTTGTATTAACCTTTTGAACCATGGGATCATTGAGGGTTGCCATGGTTACACATATCCATTTAGCATATGTTTATGAAAATTATGATTTGCTTCTAGAATTGACTTAAAACATGTAATATCATATATTTTTGCATTTTTCAGACGACAAACAATATTAATATGTACATGATATAATTAATTATTTTTCAATATTAAACAAGCTTATTAGCATATATATTTGGTATTCAAAATGGCTGCAACATAATTTTGGAAAAAAAATCATATTTTTGAAGAAATATTACATTTAGGGCTTTTAGTTGTCCAAAGAAAAAAAATTACTAATGAGATATGACCAGATAGTAAAGGCAGAGGTTCTTAGGTACATTTTGATATATATTATATTACCTTTTTGATGTCATACACATGTATATCCCAATGATGACACCGATAAACAACCTTAGGCATGCAAAGCTTTATGCACCATGTTGGATAAAGATGACAAGCACATAACCTTTGACCCCGTTTCAAGGTCATTTGCCACCTGGTGGTTTCTACCCACTTGTTAGGGCATAATACGAGACATACTTATCAACTAACTTAATTATTAGATCAAGACATATCAACAATATATTTTGCACTTTTAAGCTTTCATTATGTTAACTATATGCAAATTATATATGTGAAAGCCAAAATTTTGGTCTACCGGGTTCATCAGATTAAATGGTTTGCTCATTGATACTTACTCTTACAAGAAGATCAAGAACGTGCTCTTTGGCTGCATGATCCCTGAAAACTTTACAGAAGGCATGAATATACCAGCTCCCATACTGGGAATTCCTCCAAGCCACATAGCCTGCAATATATATATATATATATATATATATATATATATATATATATATATATATATATATATATATATATATATATATATATATATATATATATATATATATATATATATATATATATATGTATATATAAACAAATACAAAAACAAAACAATAATAAAAAATCTGTATGCTGACAATTAATTTGATTCAGGAGAGGTTGGTTTCAATTTTATGTTCCATCTAAGAATGTGACTTCAGGAATATTTCACCACATACTGGATATACACACATTTTAGCGATTTTATCGATGCACTGCGGACATACTTGCAAATTGCATTTAACTACTATAAGAATTAAATACGTTAAGATGTAAAATACAGATATGGAGGGAATGGCAATAGCATTGACAACTACCAAATACTGTCTCTCTAGCTGGATGGTTATTCACTTTGTCCTGCCAAAAAGCCAGAGTATTAAAACCATGGTTCGCACAGCCAAACTCAGTTATATTTCACACAGTTACTGACATGGTTTTACACTTCTTACAGTACCCGAGACAATAATTCTGTTTAAATGCAATTGGGAAGAATCACATATTAAAAATTTTTATGGAAGAGCCTTCATTCATTTATCAACACAACTTATCTTGTGTGCCTCAGGTCACAGTTGTATCGCTGCCTTGAATGGCGAACATTTCCAGAAGAATCCACTGAAGAGAATTCTGTATCAACTTTGGGTATTAGAACCGCTCACCATTTTCCAACAATATGCGTATTACAAATAACAATCGGCATTGAAGATATTAAAAATTATTACAAGCTTACATTCTGCGTAAATTGACATGTTTGAGTCACAATAAACAGATGTCATAAACAGTTTTCATTTATATAGAAAAGTATGTTATCGTATATAAAAACAGGTTTCATTCATTTTTCATTGCCATGTTTGAGTCACCATCTTCCCTTGATGTGCTCTAGGCATATTCCACCTAAAGCATGCAGAGGAAAGCATTTGAACTGGGATGCTAATATGCTCTCCGCAACTGTAGCAATGCTGCTACTTGAATGAAAGTTCCTGGATTCCAAAGAATATGAATCTAGCATTCTTATGTAACCTTAGAGCACATTGACAGTTCCTGATACTGGCATTGAAAGAGTTACAGCCTTGTCTTACCCGGTGATGTAGAGTAGGCCAGAACAATGTCAGCCTCTGCAGGGATCTTCCCCATAGCCTTAGCATCAGCGATGTTATGTCCTACATCAACTTGGAGTATGGGATTTTCAGGTCCATCCGGCATATTTTCACCTGCACCAGTGTCAATCTCTTCTGAAGAATGTAAAGTATGCAGCGTGTCGTGACTACCACAGCCACATCGTACATCTAATTCATCTAATGTTGTATAAGATTTAAGAATGCAGCACATTAAATTTAAATTTATCATGTAGCGTTTAAATTTACAATGTTAATGCTATGGCAAGCCATTTTAGCATTTATTCTGTAATAACGTATATATAAAAATATTTTTATATTATGGGCAAAGGAATTTTACATGTGTAGAAAAGTGTAAAAAAATTAAAAATGAAAAAGATCAACATATATAGCAAGTATATTTATAAGTGTGAGGTTACATAACAATACATATGTGTAAAAGAGTTTCACATATGCATATTTTTTCATATCAAACTGTTTTCCACATAGGTGAAATAGTTGTTTATTTACATATGTGAAAAAGAATAAAACATATGTGAAACGATTTGAATATATGCTCAAGTATGGGTTATATTGCATAGGTGTTAAACAATTGCTATATTTATAGAAGAATTTCACACTACATGTTATTTGCTATCACATGGGAATTAGCTTTAGAGATATGTAAAGTAAAAGCTTAAGTTTACACATGTGAAAATATTTCAAGAAATGTACAAATCTTTTACAGAAGTGTAGTTCTTTTTATATTCTAAAACAGATTTAGGCAATAAAAGTACAAAAACACACAATGCAGATCAATTTACACAGAAACACACACACACACACACACACACACACACACACACACACACACCCACACACATATATATATATATATATATATATATATGTATATATATATATATATATATATATATATATATATATATATATATATACATATATATATATATATATGTGTTTGTGTCTTTTTGTCCAGAACCACTTCCTAGTAGTCATTACCCTATTTAGCAGTCCGAACTCTTTATTCTCCATCATGCACAAGTTCCTCTGTATATATATATATATAATCATTTGTTTCACATATATATATATATGAAACAAATGATTAGTTTACATATGTATGTATGTATATACATATATATATATATATATATATATATATATATATATATATGTATATATATATATATATATATATATACGTTTTGCTACTTAATTTTATCATTCGGCATCATTCTGTTTGAATCTTCACCTTTCAGACATTTTAGGCTAGCTTGTTTTCTGTTAGGTTAAACCCCCAGGGGCTACAGGTAGCAAGAAGCAGCTTACAACAGTTACAAGCTTGCCTAATTGTACTTGATATCTGGTAAATATTTTCATTGCATTCTCTTGACTTAAATACAAATGACTTTCATTCTTTTCTGACTTGCCCTATAATTTACTGTTAATATCCAAAAATTGTTAGAAAGTTTGGCCACAATAATTTACAGTTTTTAGAATTGTCTGTTTTGCTACTCAACTTTATCTTTTGGCATCTTTCTGTTTTAATATTCACTTTCAGACATTTAAGGCTTACATTTTCTGTCAGGTTAAACCACCCTGGAGCTATCTGTAGCAAGCAGCGGCCTACAACAGTAACATGTTTGCCTAATTGTACTTAAAATCCTGTTAAGAAAAATTGTTTTGATAACATGTTTGTGGCATAAATGCTAGTTACTTTCATTCTTTGCTGACATGCGTAAATGCACATTCACTCAATATTAAAAAAATACTCAAAATTGACAGTATTTTCTGAAAAGTCACAAACCTAACACGTTACGGATACATTGACTTAAGGTTGGCAGTGAAATAGAGCTTAATTGTTTGAGGAGTAGGTGTCATCATGGAGTTTTTTTTTACATCTCTGGTGCAGGATGTACATTGTTGCAGTCCTTGTTAGGATTTCCCTTGGTTTCTACAGGTGGTCTAGCTGCAACTGTTTATTTTACTGAATATAATGCCCCAGCTTGTTTCCACTTCAGTTAAACATTGGCGGATGGTTTAACTAGTTTAAACTGTCCAGCTAGGAAGGGTACATATTGGTTCAGGGTAGGTCAAATTGTTCTTATATGAACCTGTACTATACAAATTCGGGAATAATGGTTTGTTTGACAAATATTCTTCTTTCATAATGAAGCTCTGCATTTATAAGCAGAACTTCACGTATTTAGCTAATTCATCAATTGCCACGTTCATATTTATTGATAATTATGTGGGTTGTCTTTGCTGAATATTTAGCTTAAACAAGGAACAGCTACTCAGAGAGACATGTACGGGTAAAAGGCTCCGAAACATGTTGAGTAGTTACCCGCTGAAAACCTTTAATTTATTATTTGGGCTAATACAGCCTATGTCAAAATTTTACAGAGGAACATGTGCAATATGGACAATAGTACTTCTATGTATATGGGTTAGACAGGGACAGGTTAGCTTATGGAGAGTAAAGAGTTCGGACTGCTGAATAGGGTAATGACTACTAGGAAGTGGTTTTGGACAAAAAGAATACATATACATAAATATGTATATATATATATATACATATGTATATATATACATATATATATATATATATATATATATATATATATATATATATATATATATATATATATATATATATATATATATATATGTATACATATATATATATATTCACATATATTAACTCATCATTTGTTTCACCTATGTGGAAAACATTTACACTTGTGGAATTCTTTTCTGGTTGGTGTTTGTCCCCACCATATTGTTATGCTTATGAGAGAAGTAATTTGATATCAGATAATCATTACAGATCAATAATGTTCAGCATATAAGACACTCTTCGGATTAACTCCACACACACATGCATGTGTAAATCTTTTTCAAATATGTAAAAAGATTATGTATGGGAAATAATTTTACAGAGATGTGCACATATACTTTCATCTTATATATTTATATGATTATATTTCAAATACAGGTAAGTCTGTTTCGAATATGATTTTATGTGTAAAATACATTATTATGTTACATATACATGATTTATATAGTACAATATTTTCTTTCACATATGTAAAACTATTTCACATACGTGAAAATCTTTGCATATATATAAAATAAATGATTATTTCAAATGTGTGAAAATATATAATCAATGCAAAAAAACTCGACATATAATGCAACACCAGATTACATGCGACTTTTTTTCCAATCACACCAGTTAATACGTGTCATTACAGTTTATGGGTAGAGGCTCCCATTTCTTATTTTATCCGAACAAGCACCCCGATCACTACCCCCCCCCCCAGAAAAAAATGGTAAGACCTTTTAATACTGGTATTACATCCAAAGTGCATACATAAATGTTTTTCCAAGAAAACTTTGGAAGGCAAGGTTTTTAAATTAGCACTATCTAATTATGTCATAAATAAAGTTAATGTTCTCTACATGACAACAGGGAAGACTTAAAAAAATCCAGCTGGCCAATATACCTCCACGACAGGCCTGTATCACAAACATCTTTGGTTTGCCTGACATATCAGGACACCTGCTGCCATTGAAGAATGAGATGAGGTCCTTGACTGGAATCTTCTCACCATCAGAGCATAACAGGCAGCCCTCCTCACCATGACTCAGAAGAGCTATAACACACGAGCTCGCTCCTTTAAGTTCACACATGTTGGACCAGAAATGTAACTTGGCCAGCAACTTCTGTAAGCACAAACCCAACAGGACAATCCATCTAAATAGAGGATGTGTTTCACAGATAGTGCCACTGGTGTCTTAGGCTTGGTATCTTGCTTGTTACAGGTAAAGTCACCTAGTGGGTAAACAAATCCAGCCTCATCGATTGGCTGCTGGCAGTACACTGGAAGTTATGTCACATGTGTTTTAACTCTGGTAGTGCCATATACTTATATTTCGGTATCCCCTGGTCAACTGCTAGGACCCTATTACATAACATACCAAAATATAGGTTTTTGGCAGTGTTTCTGAAAAAAAGTTATGGGATAACCAGGGTTAACTTGAAGCCGGAAGAAGTGCCACATGCAATTTACCTCCTCAAGCATCCACGATTAGTGGTGTCAACTTCACAAAAGTTACACCAACAAAGAGACACTTTGCCATAAGAAAGTTTTTTTTTTGTAAGATCCCTTGCCAGACCAGATTACTATCATAGCAGTGCCTTTGCCTGCAATTTCCATGAAAACTCCACGTACATGTTATAAGAGTAATCACGTAGCATGTGCAGGCTATATGAAACTTTGCAAGCTACTGAAGATGGCAGTCCTTGTGACACATTGATGAGCACATGATGTCAAGACTCCAGTCCTGTGCATGCCTTCTTGTGCAAGGCAGTCTTGATCCCATAGACAGCCACATGCTGTCAGGGCTGCTGTCCATAAAAATATCCATAATGCAGTGAAAAGTGGAGGGAAGCAAACATAATGGAAAATTTTGTCTTGGAATTGTGAGTGCTTCCAACTTTAGTTAAATTTTGCATTTTAAAGACTGCCAAACCATGCTGACCATGGGGAGTCCTTACAGTACTGTGCAGGAAATGTCCTTGAATGTAAATTGTTTGGACCACTGTTTCAGAGAGAGAGAGAGAGAGAGAGAGAGAGAGAGAGGGAGGGAGAGAGAGAGAGAGAGAGAGAGAGAGAGAGAGAGAGAGAGAGAGAGAGAGAGAGAGAGAGAGAGAGAAATTAAATCAACACCAAGTTGTGAGTATACTGTATGAATACACTACAGGCAGTCAGTTTAGTACAAATGTACAGGACTATATTTCAGAAGACAGTCATTTTTACTTGTTCCAATACAAAGTATGTGACAGGGTAGTCACCTTTAAATCATAATTAAGTTTGAATACTGTTGGCATCGATACCATGTCTACGGTTGTATGCAAGTAAGGCAGACATTATATCTATAGATAGAGCTGTTAATTTTTAAAAACAAGTATCCATTTTCATGGGGACTGCCATCTACCTAGCATGTACATGCTAATAAAGGACCGCCATTCTCATAGCATATATATCTTATTGAGGACTACCATCCCCAAAGCATGTACATCCTATCCAGGACTGTCATCTCCATAGCATGTATATGCTGTGAAGACTGCCCTCAATCCCCATAGCTTGTACAGGTTAAACTTAATCTAGATAATTCAGCCTCCTCACATGCCTTCAAACTACTATTTGCTTTTGGGACTGCCTTCATGATTCAAATGCCAGCAATAACATGTACATGAAATGAGACTGCTTTGTTCATGCAATGAGGAGTGCTATACGACTGCTTTGAGGACTGCTTGCGCGTTTAATAAGGGATAAACTGATATGGCAGACTTAATTCGAGGTAATACACGAAGCTGAACCTAAGAACAACCACCAAGACAAGCAGGATTGCTTTTTGTGAATTCAAATTGGAAGTTTTGGACAGGGAAATTTTCTGGATATTTATGGACCTTTACCCGTGCAGAGAGCATGATAAACCTAAAAAAAAGTTAAACTGATATCCTCAATTGTCATTTCTGGTGGCTCTCCGGTTTATTAATTTCAAGTACATTATATACGTAATTTTGGAGTCCTTCAACAGCTGTGTACATTTGTACAAAAATATACAAACAGCGAGGACAATTCTGGCTTCCATATGCACAAATACAGCATCTGTATGCAACTCAAGTACAAAAACATCATGTAATCTTGAATAGATTTGCCATGAAAATTCCATTAACTGTTGAATACATGTATGCAGTGACCAGAAGTTTAGATGTGCACTCACGTTTTCTAAAAAATCTTCTTTTTTTTCGTCTGTAGAAAGCAGTGTGAAAATTCTAAAAAAATCTACCATTACTTGAAGACAATATGCACTTTCTGCCTGCTGCGAGTAGAACCTAATCTTATACTGCAGGTGGTCGTAAAGTAAATGACCACTTACAGGATGAATAAACTCTATTGTCACGAGACGGCAATCTTATCATGACATACAGTCATTCATGAGAGGTAATCTTTTTACAGTGGCTGCCACTCTGGAAACTTTAAAGTATTAATCCCAACCTAGACAATGGATCAAATTTACATACCTCTTTAGTCAAGTTTTCAGCTACGTGGAACTGAAAACCTAATTCTTCGAAAAGATGTTGCAGATTAGTCACATCCTTTTCAGAACCAAGCCGCTCGCTATGGCTGGGTGGGAATACTTTGTTATTAAGGATGAAGGCTATCCCAGGTTCTGTTGGTGTAATACTGTAACAATCCTCCTAGCACAAAGACAATTTTACTTTAGTATTTTGTGATAAAAGTCTCAAGAGTGAGGCATCATTAAATACATTATGAACATGTGAAACAACATAAAATGACTAATCTGAAAACAAACTAATGTTGAAACAGCTACATTACATATAAAACTTTCAGAAATCAATTGCCAACCCTTAACTGAGTTGTAATGATTAACTTTCCTGTCTTTGGCACATGTATATTATGAACATTCAAGCAGATAAAGCACATACAACTGGGAAGATTCTATAGTGCAGGAATTAAATGTGCAATTTGAAATCAGCATATGTAAATTAGTTGACATAATTTCTATTAAATGTCAATTAACAACACCCCTGGTATCCACCACAGAAACCATAGTGCTGCATGTACTGGATGATTGCTCCAAAAGGGTAAGTCAGCTTCTCATTTGATCATACTCAGCATGGCTTTTTCTCTATTTATGGGCACAGGTTATTTGATGCAACTGTTTTGCCACTTGACACAGGAATGCGCAGTGATCAACCTGATAACTGTCAGAAGAAAAGGATAAGAGCTTTGTTTATGAAGAGTTTGGCCTGTGTTCATTAAATACATGCATTATCACCATGCTTCAGTTTCATTGTTAATGAAAGAAAAAATAAGTTTATTCAGCACAACTAAACGCACTGACGAAGGAAGGGTGACTTGCTGCATTTAATGACCTTTGACCTTTGCCAACCCATGGGCAGTTGCACTAAGATGGTAATTTGTTTATTTGCTTATTGGGGAATAACACTCAAACTTTGAAAAAAATCCTGTAGATGAAATTTGATCAGTGTTCTTATTAATCCCTGTTACCTCAGAAATTCTGTGCTTTCACATATGAGATGATTGATTCACTAACAACTTGCATGCTGACAAACCGAAAACATAGAGCCCATATTGACAAAGTACTGATGCAAGAATTCACCAGATTGAAGGCAGAACGGTTACTTTTCAAACAATCTTATCATCAAATGGCATCCTATATATTGATATATGTGTAACTTTGACATCTTTCAACATCTTAAATGATTTAGAAAATTGTTTGGTTTGTACCAAATGAAAGGCATACCTCTGACAAATTACTTGGTAATGTAGGATTTAATGAGACCTAATTTACATCTTAATTACATACTTCACAAAAAATAAAGGACAATGAGATTTATATGACTGATCATCATAACCACATATGGCAGGATTGTGATCGTCAATCAAGTCATTGAATGTATACTTCTATTAGACCAAGCATGGTGCAACAGAAAAACTAAGTGTAGTCTATTTTGGAGGATATCAAATGTCGGGCATATTTCAACAATGAATTTGATGATCTGCTTCTATAAACATGCAGTGTTTACAAAGATTATATAAATAAGTGTACATTTAATATATTTCTTTAGATTCTGTTTCTGCAATTGGCATATTAATCATTTATGGATGTGTGCTTATCTTTTCTGCTCTGATTCCTGTATCATATTTTGACTAGGCTAGATCATCATGGCAACTCATGATGAAACTTACTTCATCAGAAAGAGCAACTGGTGAGACCTGGATTGGCCGTGCTTGAGTAGTGGTCTCAGTGACTAGAAAATAGACAGACAAAAAGGATATCAATATGAATATTAATTGAACTTATTGACCTTTTTTTGTAAAAAATAAAATTGATAAACAACCAACATTAAGTATACATAAAAGCAAGGGATTTGTGGGATTCTGTGAGTGTCCTTAAAGTTCCCTTTTATATTAAAATCTGTAAAATTTTATGACAGTGACTTCTATTGATATGCCATGCATCTTTGCAATATCATATACTGTAGTCCTAGAAAATTTCGCGCTCGATTTAATTTCGCGCTTTTCGCGCTACCACCTAAAGCGCGAAATTAAAATGCGCGAAACTAAAATGCGCGAAAATTCTGTAATTTCAGAAAAAATGAGTTTGCGCGAAATTAAACACGCGCGAAAATTTCTAGAACTACAGTATATAGTAAAAATAATTGGGGTGGGGGGGGGGAGCGTTACTTGTTTGTACAGAAAATTTAAATATCATTCAGTCACTGCAGGAAAAATAAAAACGTTGAAATGGTGAAAAAAGTGACATGTTTAAACCACCCAGTCAGTTTACGGTATGATCTGACTGCGTTTGATGGAACATAAGATGACTAGGCGGTCCACACGAGGTAGGCTAGTCTGCAGTGGAATAGACAACTCCTCCAGGTTCGTGTGTTCGTCCACTTCAAGCTTTTATTCTTCTTGACCAATACATCTATGTTCTGTAGCAGATCTGGTTAGGCTCAGCTCCCTCTTGGTCTGGATTAATCCAGATCTCTCTCGGATAGCTGATAAAAACAAGCTCTCCCTAGCATGGTAAATGTACCTCCTTTTATACCCAGATATGACCCATGAACAATGGAAAGTCCCAGGAAAAACTGCTACGCAGCAGTATTATATGCCTAGATCCAGTCAAAACTGGTTAAATCATGTTCTTATCACGTTTCATGTAAACAAGACATGACTCAGTAATGTCAAAACCCTAAATTATGTTTCTACTTAACTGTACACTGGCTCCCTCTATCAGTTATTGTGTATATGAATTTACCCATCTTTCTATTCTCATACCGGAAATGACATATCAGGGTGAACAAGTTCGCTCACAAACATTTAATAAAATCTCAATCTTCAAATGAAATATCATTTAATTAATTCTGAGAAGAACTAATTCCAATTTCATACAATACATTTTCCTGCACTGCACAACCTCCAATCCATCACTGTCATAGATAATTGTTATATCATGTAACTTACTTACATATACTGTACTGACTCATTATCTCGTGACTGTATCTAGGTTATATCCTTGCACAATATCCATCCTTAATTTAACACTTTGTGTTTTTCCAGTGCGTCAGCTATCATAATATTTCACAATATTACCACTTTTACGTTCTGGGGACTTCCAATGTTCAACCAATAACAATTCACCTTTTAGGGGTTTTCCACTGTACTTCCCCTAATACAAATGTAATCCCCAATCAGAATCACTGTGGTTATTATGTGGGTATTCTCTTGAACCAACCAGATCTTTACAATATAACAGGGTAATCCCCTGAGGACTTTCTGTGTATCTATTATAAAGTTTGGGGTGAAGACTTTACAATGTGACACACTTTTAACACATACATATATGCTGAAAAAGTCCTTTCAAATTACTTTTTTTACGTTTACCTGGGAAGCTCATAGCTGATGCCCCTGAAGAAGATGGGCTGTGCTGATAATGAGCTGCCACTACCGCATGACCTCCTCCTGCTGTCAGTCTGTCACGTGATTTCCGTAAAAGATCCGCCAAATGTGACTGTCCAGTGTTGTCCAAGCACCACAAGAAATCATCAAATGTACCAAGTCCTCTGCATCTAATATCTTGTAACATTTTCTGTGCCTGAGCATGCCTGGGGCCAGCACGCTGTAACAGTAAGAAAAGGAAACATACTGTCAGGTTTTGGGGAATTTTTTTAGGAGGTGGGGAGGGGCAGGTAATAGTAAAAAAGGACTTGCCAGGTAGGTAAATATATGACAGTGATCGAATGAGAAATAAGCATATTTTACGTGCTGCATGAATTTGAGTGAGATGACACTGTTTTGAAACTAACACCAGTCATGAATTGAGGATGGAAATGTCACAAACAAACTTCCACATGATCACACATTTGTGGTACAACTTGTGTGTTCCACTCAATATATCTACTGGTGCCACCATGACCTCATCTTCATAGACTTTTATCAGTATGGCATTCATGTACTTGTATATGATTACACGTGCACAAGTACAGCCCGGATGACCATGACAAAAAAGTCATTTCTTGAAGTATATTCCCTCCATGACCTTGAGAAAGTAAGTCTTTGGTCATCCATATTTTGCAATATCAAGCATCTGTAAATGATACACATGTGTGGTATGTTTTGGTATTAAAAGCCTTCTCTTTTCTGAACTTGTAGAATTAAGCATTTTTCATGCATCCTTAGTGAACTGTAAAATTCGATCGAGGTCATTCAAGATTTGAAATATATAATCAACATTGGCGCAATGCATATTTGGTGTGAATGTAGAAGTTGCATCTCAATTCATAATCAAAATAATGAACTTAATGTACTTTTACACCAGTTCTGTTTTGCCAGTTCCCCTTCATGGCACATTGGCACCCACATAACTCCATAAGTACTTCTGTCTGTATGTTTCTATGATGGTTTATTGATACATGTGCACAAGCCCATGAGAAAATATGTTTCGGGCAACCATATTATGCATCATAAAAGGCTATGTATAATACACATTTATGATACATTTGGTATCATTAACCCTACTCTTTCTTAACATATTGACTTGGATGTATTTTACACCTATTGATCCACATATTTTGTGACACTGCAGGCGGCCCAACCAAGTTTCATGATTATTCACGAGAAACTCTCTTAATAACAACATGCCCAATATTTTTATAGGTTTTGGTCTTAATAGTATATATATTGCCACTCCCACTATCAAAATTAACCTAAATTTTCATTCAAATTTACTGGGAATTCAGCTGAGTTAAAAAAAAGAAAACAAGAGGGATGTGTGAGCAGCCTATATACAGCTGATCTTGATATTTAACCCATAATTAGTCCCACTTTAATCAAAAGGATGAGGACTGTGGAAAGGAACTAAATAGTACGTTTCCATCGCAATCCGCAAAGACTGGATAATCCCCAGATGACCTTGATGTTTAACCCATAATAAGCCCCACTTTAGTCTGAAGGACGAGGACTATGGAAAGGAACTAAATAGTGCGAGTTTCCATTGCAATCACCAGGAATACATGTACTAACCGTCGACCTGTAACTGAGTAAAATTAGACATACCTTCAATGCAAGCATTGACTGAATGTCAAATTAGGTCATGGTGACACCAAAATCTAATCAGTTCATGTTGGTATGCTAAATAGGTGAACTGCTAGATTTGAGCAAAAAAAAATATATTGCAGCATTCTTGAGATATTGCGGTAACAAGGCCTGATGAGCATGTAATTAGGCTGCCATTTGCTCACATTAGGTCATAATGACACCAAAATACAATCAGTTCATCTTACTAGGTAAGGTAAGCCCAGTGCCAAATTTGAGCAAAATACATGGAGGCATTCTGTACATACCGTGGTAATGAGAATGCACACATCTGTACGGACAGACAACCCCCCCCCCAAAAAAAAACAAAACAAAAAGACAGTAAGGGTCCCCCTAGGGGGTAAATCCTGAAAAAATCTGAGATCAAGAGTATTACCATCGAGTAAATAATTTTGTTTAACCCTCCAAAAATCTATATTTCCTCCAAGTTTCAAAACAAAGTGTCGGCTTTGTAGAAGTCAAAAATGGATACGAAGTACAAATTTGTAAAAATGAGATCAGACTTGTCACCTCTTGATCAAATTAAACTGTGGAACAGCAGACATGTACCCATGCAATTTTTGAGCAATTGGATGATCGGTTTTGGAGTTAATTTCTAAGATTTTGCCTGTAAATTGATCAAAAGTTAAAAAATAAAATATGAAAATTAATGGAGCATGACCATTTAATCACACTTGGCAGAGACACACTTAATGTACCCTCCTAGCAAGTTTGAATTAAAATTGATGGTTAAGAATAAGTCAAAAATGTGAATTCACATTACAATGCCACTAACTTACATGGTCATCATTAAGAAAGTATGGACTGACAAAAAATACTCAACAGTGAAAAACTAAAGTTAAAAAAACAAGAATCTAGAGTTTCACCACTCTGTGAAAGTTTGCACACTTCTTCCACAATTAGACTACAGTTTTATTAAGGTTCAGAACAATCTGATTGATGATGTTTTAGAAACCAAAATTTGACACTCCCCCCCAAAAAAAACCAACAAAACACATACGTTTATAAAAAAGAATAACAGAAAACAAATCCCAGGACCACCTGTTGAACAAATTAAGAAATGACGGCACCAAGAAGTGTCCCTATGCAAATTCGAAGTGATTGGGGGAGCAGTTTTGAAGAAGGAATTATTCAAGATTTTGCCAAAAATCGAATAAAAACCAAAAAAATCATTACAAAATGGAAAAAAAAATTATGGAGTATAAACATTTGAACAAATTGATAGACACCCATCCAAAGTACATCCCCACTTAGCTTGAAGTGAATCTGAAGAACATTTGGTGAAGAAGTTAAAAGAGTGAATTTACAATGCGATCGCCATTGACTTACATTGATGCACTAATCAAATAGAGTGCTTCCTTTTACAAGCTTTGCCAATTGATCTGTTAGCACTACCAAAAAGTAAAATAAACAAACACGCAGACTGAGACAGAGAGAAAGACAGACAAACAGACAGGGATATAGGTGGATATCTCGTGGCTCAGTCTCAACCATACATATTACGAGTATGGAATTCGCTTTTTTCTTGCTATTTACAGGAAACTTTGTCATATTAACACTGAAGCAGCAAGCCCGTGACAGCCAGTTGTGTATGGCCTGTGACTCGCCATGTTACTCTGGTCAGCCAGAAACATTTTATACTTTGATTCGTACCTCAATATTGTCTAGCATGGTCTTTGTGAAAATTCTTTTTGTTTCCAGGACGGGGTACAGTTTATTCATTTGTATGTCAGCCGCAAGTATGTCCACGTTTTCACGGATGGCTTGGTTTTCAACTTGCCCCACATTTATTCCCATGCTCCCACGCAGACTGCAAATAAAAACAAACACAAAGATCAAAACATATGATGAAATAAAAGCCAAGTGCCACATTTAGCACTACTTGAGGAAAGCGCTGACTGGTCTTGGGGGACATTTTTTTCACATTTAAAATATGTCCACTGGAGGATTACAACACACATTTGACTAATTGCCTGCTCTTTTTCTTAAAAAAAAAAAGGGGGGGGGGGGAAGCAGGTGAAATTTACAAAATTTTATCATTCCCAGATTCCCATTAATGTGTAACAGCCAAAGTGCCTGGAGGATACACCCATATTTCTGAGGATTTAAAATATGCCCGTGAGAAACAATTAGCATTTGAAGTGACCCCTGATCAATCAAAACCTTGGGATGGGGTGTGGTGTATTTTAATCCTTATGAGACCAAGTGTGAACCTGGCCATGGCGGATCCCTATGTTCCCATTCGATGTGAAGAAAAACTGACAATCTATAGATGTTTATATCTAAACAATTATAAAATCGTTTTCAATGCATATTTTTTAATAAAAACTTTAGATTTTATATTCAATGGTGCTGCTTAAGGCTTATAGGGTCTGATTGAAATTTCCAGTCGGAGGAACATGGACCAAACGTAACACTGCCTAATACCTGTATCCATTAATTTTGGATAAATGTGCCACCTTTTTGGCACTGCTGAAACTGAATGACTCTTTTTCAGTTTATCAACAGTTTTGATAAGAGATGTATAAATGGACATACAACAAATATTTGCATGGTATGGTGCAGTAAACATTTGGCATCATAGCAATAGGAAACTAAAAACTACTTACCGATGTTTTGATGCTACAGTAGCTGCAGCTGCTGCATTAACTTTCCTAATAATCGATGGGTCAGAAGCTTCATCGATTGGTGTCTGGCCTTTATGATTTTTCATATGTATGTCGCCTCCATGGAGTGCCAAGTGACAGGCTATTTCTGTATAGGATTCTCTTCTGCTCGCCTTTGTTCTCTTTATATAATAATAATAATAATAATAATAATAATAATAATAATAATAATAATAATAATAATAATAATAATAATAATAATAATAATAATAATAATAATAATAATAATAATAATAATAATAATAATAATAATAATAATAAAGGTAGAACAAAGTTTGTTATCTCGACCAATCAATTTCTGTTAGATTGAAGGAAGTGTTTTGAGGTAAAAATTTCGAATTAAACCACTGTTGATCTTTTTAGGTTCACAAGTCTCAAGTCTGAAAACTGCCTCACAAAAGTTATATTTGATCAGAGATTCCCAGGTAGCAACGAAAGTTGGCCAACCTCTGGCCAAATTCTGGACCATCCTTGCCAATACTGGACCATATCTTGGCTAATCTTTATTGCCAGCTTGGGTAGTATGCTTACCTCAATGTACTCAATCAATGAGGGTCCATGATATTGAAGGCAGGAGTAAAGGATGCTCTTTGTAGGCAAGTATTAGGTTCTAGCTACCGTTTGCAACTACATATATTTTGCTTGTTGTAATTTACCAAACCATACCAGAATTTGAAAACAGATGATAAGCCATTTGGTGCCCGATACACGCTGACCTTTCTCGAACATAAAATCATGACTGATACCTAAGCACTCCAAGGGAAAGGCATATATTTAAATGCACCCAATAGGAGCTAAACTATACACGTCACAAAGTCCAGGCAAACGAAGAAACATCATTTTATGAAGGATGCAAAGTACAGAACTCACTGTCAGGGCTTGAAATGTCAAATGCAGGGGTGTATCACCAGCTTTGTCCACTACGTTCAACTTTGCTCCTTTTGTACATGAAATATAACGGTCAGTTATGTGAATATCTTTAAACTGATTGGAAATTAGATATATACTCAGCCCTTATGGCACAGGTACAAAAAATCTCAATTCACCAAAATATTCGTGCTTTCAGATCAAATATGTTTCTATTAGTACAGAAATAGTTCAGCGATATATTTGAACTGATCGGTAAAGAGAATAAAAACATGTTAATGATTCTAATTTATAAAAGCATTTTGACAACTAAGCTACCATTGTAAATGCCTTTATTTCACAAGATTCCAATTTAAAACTGCACGACAATGTCAATTTGCAAGTGTTTCAAAGTTAGACTCAAAGCAACAGAAAAGACCACTAATTTTAAGAGGTTGAATGGAAAAAGACACACAACGAAAACATCAATTAATGATTCATCAGGTAACCACAAGAGCTCCAGTGACACATTATGCCAGTTGGTTCGTCCTATAGCGTTATATCAAATCCGTTCAAATTCGTGTTACTTTACTCAAGGAGTATTGAATGTCGTATATTCTATATTTATGCTTGAATGTGGATATAGTTATAATATTTGCTCATTTTTTATATGATCGACGAAGCAATACCTCCATCAGTTAATGCATCATCTCTGTGACCTTGAAAATGTACTAGGTAGTGCCCATATTAATATAAAACTGTATATATATATATATATATATATATATATATATATATATATATATATATATATATATCTATATATATATATATATATATATATCTATATCTATCTATCTATCTATCTATCTATCTATATATATATATATATATATATATATATATATATTTATATATATATATATATATATATATATATATATATATATATATATATATATATAAGTGCTGACTTGGTGGCTTAGTGGTATGGTGAAGGGTACATCACCTTTATTTTAATTTTCTTGGCACATTTATATCAGACAGTTCCCATTCGCACATTGCGTGACTTTCGTGTATCCGCTGCCCCTTTAAAGTTTGAGGCGCATTTTGTTGAAATCTGGGCCACGTTCTACATTTTCGGCATCCCAATTGAAATGAAAAAGGAGCTAATGCAGTAACGGGTATTTGATGCCAGTTTAAGTTGTTTGGGTGGACAGTCAGATGTGCTCTAGGTTAATTACGCTTCACTGAAAGAAAGTGATTGTGATCATAATGTTCAAAATTCTTTCAAATCAAAAATAGATGACGAACAATGCTGTGCCAAAAAGGCACTATTATTAGCTAAAGATTGAAAAAAATTACATACCTTTACTGACCAGTAATGACACTAGCTCTAGGGATCCGTTATATGCAGCTATATGGAGAGGAGTGCGTCTTTCATTTGTCGAGGATTCAATATCTGTACTGCCCTGAAAATACAAATACGCGGAAGTGAAAAAAAAAATAATCAAACAAATCACTCCAAAATTGCCATCTTCGGCAGCAAGTGAACGTCAGTCCCGTTTACTACTTGTTGAGTTAAAAGTTATCACTATGAAATGAAGAAATGGAGAGCTATGTAGGGCTGCCACTTTTATAGCATCCAATTGCACAATGCGATGAAGAAATATGCTGTCATTTGCGAACAAAATTATTGATTGTTAGATTAAACATTTGAGAGAATTCAGGGTAAGTGCATATTGGGTAATAGCCCAAAGTGTGATTAAATTGGCCAGTTGTTCCAATCATATCATATCATCCCAATTTTCTTTTCGTATATGCAGCATACTCTGAATGGAATGTTTTGACCCATCTTTTTTTGAATGCCCTTAAAGTTCTATGCCACCATGAACATTGTGATTGCAAACACAGAAAATAATTTTTCTCATCCCAGCAGTGAAAGCCCTGAACCAACATCGTCCAAAGAGACATTTCTACAAACACATTTCAAGCCATACAATATGTATGCACAGTCAGACGTATTGGATATGCTTGAGCACTATGTTAATTTACACGCATCTGTTACCAGTGCATCATTTAGATAACTCAAAACACTGTGTAGATGCTACTCGAGATAAAGCTTATGTTTTATTTTTTTTCTTAATGACCTAAAAATTGGAAACTAGGGAGTCGCGTGTCAGGGATGAGGATGACCACAAGGGGCCATCGTGAATTTGATGATGTTCAAAAGTTGGCATATCTGTTTTAATTTACAGGTACATATTTCGTTCACTTGAAGGTCAACATACCTGTGTGATCAATGTCTCCCCTACTTCTGTATGGCCTTTCAAAGCTGCTGTGTGTAGTGCTGTAAAGCCGTTATTGTCCTTGTCATCCACAACCTGTGGTGCTCTTTTTAGAATCTTTTTGATGACACTGCAATGATCCACACAGCATATGAACCCAAGAGGACACCAAATCCAATCAGCTAAGCACGATGCACTTTGTTTACTTTAAGTTGATATGATACCCTTCATAATTTTCCAAACAAACGAATAATCCTATTGGTGTAAAATATAAACTTTTAATCGGGAACCAACCTTGAATTTCATAACTTTGCAATACAAACGATAGGACTGAATTGTTGTTTATATAGGTAAACGTCAAGTTGTCATCGACAGGAAGCATTATTACCTTTTACATTTGTTATTAATTGCAAAAACCCTTTTGGATAAATATGGGTGTAAATGTTCCTATTCACCACAACGCCCTCGTACGTTTAACATTTGACATTGTTCTCAAAATATATGTATTTGAAACTGAAAATCATTGTACTTCATTCAAGCTTGAATGCTTATGAAACACACAAGAATATCCTATATTGAAGACCCCTCGGATATCGTAATGATGCTGTGTTGATTGAATGACTGATAAAAGAATGAGAAGCACAGAAAATCTGGAACCTACAAGCATGACATTGTATTCAGTAAAACAAATTAAAACAGGTAGAGTCACTTCAAACTTTAATCATTGGGCTTTTGATAATCTTCTAGAAATGGCCTGCCAAGAAAATGCGCAGTTTGATGGGAATCAATTCCACGAATGTCATTAGGCTTTTGGGTCATTGGTTTTTGACACTCCATTAGTGAAAAGTGCTCATAGCATTTGGAATAATCAGGGCAGTTTTGCAACTCATACGTCCTAGACTTTAGCTTTTTTCTGGTCTTGTTGAAAAACAGTGATAATCATACTTGTATACTAATCTGCCACTGGGCTAATTTGACTGGTTTTACCTGCCACACACCGATTGGCTGTGCAGAAGAGAGAGAGAGAGAGAGAGAGAGAGAGAGAGAGAGAGAGAGAGAGAGAGAGAGAGAGAGAGAGAGAGAGAGAGAGAGAGAGAGAGAGAGAAAGAGGGAGAGATTATTCACTGAATAATCTAAACTGCCTATTGGCTCTTGATATGGGAATTGGATAGATGAGCGTTAGTGCCTCATGGCATCAGTGAGTGGCAAATAGGTTGCACCACGAACTACACCTGTCCTACGACATACAACCTCATGGGATAAGCAATAGGTATAGACTACATACATTTCTTGTTGAAGGTCTGACCGAGTAGGAACCAACAGCACATAACCCTGAGACATGACGGAGACAGACTTTCCATAAATGTTCCATGATTTTGTGCTGGCACACTGTCTCATTGTGTCTGGGTTTTTATATATTGCCTGCACGTGAATATGTAGAGATGCAATTTACACAATTTAAATTCGATTTAATTTTTATAAGTTTTTTCCACATATGTGTTACTTGTTTCTCGTCGGCTAGGTGTTAAACTGAAAGTAGCTTCTACCTGCATTTTGCTAATGATTTGCTGCCTCTTAGACATTGTGCCAAATGTATCAATTGTGTGTATGCAGTACACAATTGTGCATGTTGGCTCTAGATGGCAACAGTGGCAAGTTCCCCCTAATATTGAACTTTTGCTGGTGAAGCAACCTTGCAAAAAAAAAATGGTCACTGAATGGACAGAAACTGCCATGCGATGCAGAAAATGCTGACATCATGCAGTTGAGCACTTTTTAGATGCCCTATCATCTAACAGATTTTAAACGTACTGAGTGTTATTTTTCAGGGCTGCTAGGTGTATGGCGGCCAATCCTTCGTTGTTAGAAAGCTGCAAATCAGTTTGCTGATGATCAACGAGAAGGTCCACGATCTTATTATTTCCCAGTTCAATGGCACAATGTAATGCAATGTTACCATCTCGATCCTATAAAAGAAAACAAAACAAATCAAACAACAGCAAAAAACAAATGCAGCCAAAATAATTGCAGCCAAGTTCATGGCCAATCTGACCAACAGCTACTGTAAAATCATGTTTGTACCCGGTTTAAACGATAGTGGCTGAAGTTATTATACATAAAGAAGCGAAATTTTATCTGCTGGTATGATCGTTTACTTTTATTGTTAATTTCATTTCTGTGTTACATGCACCTTTTTCGGCGTAAAACGGCCTCTTTAATTTATTTTTTTGGAGATCCGCCATGATCAAGATTGAAATTGCTTCCCACCTGAAGCAGAAAGTTAAAAAGGAAATGTACATCTAGGTTAGGAAGAGCACCAGAAAGCAGAACAAAATGTATGATCTGAGCACAAGACTGAACCGCCACTTAATTTTCTCTATAATCTGCCGAATCAGGTCAAGGTTATGCGCAGTATCAACATGGCCTTTATAGATGACCACCAACATGTGCAACATTATAACTCTATCCCAAAGGTAAGGTTGGGTAAGCTAAAGGAGTGTAATGTACTCTAAGGTAAGATAAAGTAGGTTAAGGTTATAAAATAATTAACATAAGTATCTAAGGCTCTTTGAGACACTGATAAAATATATAGCAACAAAACACACACCTTCGTATATTGTGCTGAACTGTAAGTGGAAATTATTATTTAGTTCTGGAACATTATATGCTTTAAATTAATGAAACTTAAAAGAAATTGTTAGGATTGTAATTATTTATCTCGAGAACTAGAGTTCCAGCATGGGCACATGCCATCCGTGCAAAGTGCAGGGCAACAATGAGTTAACTCTTGGCTCAGCACTTAAAGTCAAGTCACCCATATGGAATCTCAACTCGATCTAGTAAGCTGTGTGAATTTAAATCAAGATCGATCATCAATGTGTAGTCTCAATTTGCCGGTTTACATGCGCAATATTATAGTGCCCACACAGAAAGATCTTAAGTTATAATCATATATGAAACTTTTAGCAAAAATTACCCTGTGATATTCAAAATTATGTCATAGTCATGCAAAAACAAGATGCCAGTATATCAAATTTCTAGAATCTAGCTGAAATGCTTCCTGTGTTATTCGACCTGTAAACTATGCACGTGGAATAGAGAATTAGGTAAAAATCGCCAAACATGAAAAAGTTTGGAAATGCGCCACTCATTTTTTTCTGATTTCTTTTTGAAGCAACATGGTCAGCAGGTTAACAAATAATTTAAAAACACCACACCACCCCACCACACCCCTAAACAATAAAATAAAATAAACAAAGTTGGACTTATTACACGACATTGATAGAGAACCAAACGCATGGTACGCTCCCAACCAAATCGAAAAAGAACTGGTGACAATCTTTGGTGAAGTTCAGTGCACATGCATTTACGCCAGTGTCCTTCAATAACTATACCAACATATACACTTACTGAACTTAGAATATTTCCTGACTCCAAGAGTACCCTGCTAGGTCGAGCACTCTCTGAGAGAGGTTGTAAAAATGAAGAATATTCTGAAAAAAAACTACCCCCATTAGGAGAGAAAATCACAGTGCTACAGACTTTTCAATCTCACTTGACGGGATCACCACAGATACTGTTGTTAGATCTAAAGTATTTGACCTAAAGGTTTTTGTATGTGAACCATTTTTACAACCCCTTCCCTCTGCTCCAAGCAAAAAGAGAACAGGACCCCACAAGACTTTAAATCTTTCCGCGTGGGGTGAGAAAAAGTCCCCCCCCCCAAGTTACAGAAGTGGCATCTTGATGATATCTGTGGGAGACTAACCCAAGGTACAGTCCATCCAGATGTATAGAAATTCCAGTCTACAATATTTGTGGAAAAATTAAATATGCGAAATTGTTGATGGACAAGCAGGAGAGATGAGCATGCAATTTAAGGACCCGAGAATCACCTCCGCTGACTAATATTATCGCATCAAGGAACAAAACGTGGTGCATGACAGAGACAAACTGATATAAATGATACCTTGGCCTTTGTGTCAGCTTCAGCTTCAAGCAAAACTTGTATGCAGTCAGTATGCTGCTTTTTGGTGGCAATCAACAGTGGTGTTTCTTGCTTTTTGTTTACTATATTCACGTTTGCCCCCTTGTAAATGAGTAGCTTCACTATTGCTGGCTTGTCCCTGTTTAGGAAATAAAATGTATGTTTTGTATGCAGATAGGTCCTACCCTGTAGTGTTGTTTTGCAATTCGATTCATTTCAACTAGATCATACAAAATGTTGCCTGCCCACATTCTCTGAAACGTGCTGAAGACTAAGCTTATCAACAGAGCTTCTAGTCTCAAAAGTAGTTCCATATGTACCATGCAAAGAGTCTAAAGCACGTCAATTAATTTATAGTCATTGCTTTATAATCAGCCTATAACTCCATTTCATGAATTTACAGCATATGTGAATTTTCATTATAATAAAATGTACTAAAACATCCAATATTTATTACTACTACTACTACTACTACTACTACTACTACTACTACTACTACTACTACTACTACTACTACTACTAATAGTAATAATAATTGAACATCTTTATATCTTTATACTGGTTGGCCTGCTCAGCATATGGCTGTTCTTCCACAGGGTCCCATAGGCAAAATCTTAGCTCAATTATTCTGAAACGCAGCTGCCCTATAAATAGTGGGATCTAAGCCAGATTACGCATATAGGCCGGGATATTTAAATGATCATAGCTCCAGCCAAATTTGAATGTTGAATTAAGTTTTCTGGAGAACAGAGTCTGTACAAAGTCCATTCTTGATAAGAACTTTAAAAACCTTTAAAGAACCAATATGAACTCGACAAAAAAGAAATATGATGTCCAGTCTTTGCTATATTGCAGGACAATAATCCAGCTGTCCTGTGTATTCAAACAGTCGGCTGTAGTTTGAATGACAGGTCAAGGAGCATGTCTACAGTGCGGAGACTATAATTACACAGACACAAATGGACTCTAGTTGACGGGGAAAGTAATTTGCACATCACGGTCGCTTCCTGGCAGCATATGGTAACATGAGTATGGTGATACTGGTTTAATTTGCAAGATTTAGACCTACTATTGTTATATCATTTACCCCCAAATCATATACTTTTCAACATGCGAACCCGGTTAACATTCCTTGGCAAAAAGGATCCAGATACTGCAAACCTTTGACGTGGAACACATCGTTTCTGCAATAATATTCAAGAAACATGCTGGCCTCTTTGCTATCTGACTTTTTATTCAAACGCTTTCTGTTGGGAAATTAAGTACAACCATTGAAGCTTGACCTACAATAGAATTTCTGCAACCAAATTTCTTGCTGACTGCAATTGACTCTTTTGTATTTTGCAGTATATACCAGCATCGTCATTTAGTTTAACAATCGATTGAGCAGGTTATAGGGACACACCAGTCAGCTGCATATATGTATATAGCCACAGCCAGCAGCCATGTGCCTGGTCTCTGTGATTATGTTTAGAGTGCTGTGTATGACACAGCTTTGACTGTTACTGATAAGTTGCAACTCCATATGTGTTCCAGCTCTCGGTACCCTGGTAACAGGAGTTGCCCCTTTTTAACCATTTAGCCATTATACCTAATCTCGCTCAGATCCCGCTATTTCTAGGGCAGCTGCGGGCAGGAGGAAAACTGTCCACTAATCAATACAGGATGAAGTCAAAATACGGAATTTCCATTCCCTTCTAAATCCATTGATTTGACTTTATAGTGTGTACATTTTGTTGCATTCCAAAACATACAAAATAATGGACAACACAGTGCTCGTTTGGAATCTGCCACCTAAACAGATCAGCGTTACTGTAAATAATGTGATTTCCAGTTTACGTACCCAAAAACCGCCAAATTAAGAGCTGAATCTCCATCGTCGTCTTGAATGTCCAGTTTAGCCCCAACAGCAAGCAGTTCCTCTACCACGTCAAGGTGTCCCTCATGACTGGCGACTTGTAGAGCAGTCAAGCCTTTTTGTTTCTGATCAATCTATAAAAAGTGCCGCGAAATGTTTGAAAGTAACTTTTGTGTCATTGATGAAACAATAATTAGTATTGCCTGCCTTTCTGATTTTTTGCTGTAGTGTCGGCCCAGCTCACATTTACACAGTCACATAAGTGGGCCCGTATCTTGCATTGTCATTTCCGCTAAAATAATGATACTTGACAATAAGAGCGGGAGTTTTATTAAATTGTCTAGCACTTTTATTTCACAACACCAGGTTAAATTTCAATATATCCTTAAAAATCGTGCAGAGAAAGTACTTGCACTTTTTGATAAATTTAGAGAAACTCGTCTTCAAACATCACTCTTTCTTAATAACAGTACAAGATAATATCATTTACATTTGTAACGTTTAAAGATAATATCATGCACTGCTGGGTCTCTTTGCCCTGCATTGCAACGTTATGACGATACTAAACAGGAAGGCTGTGGAACAGGCTTTATTTATATAATTTCGTGATTGCAAACTTTAAATATGAATTATTTTCAAAAAGCAATTGGGAATGGCCAACAATTGCACGAATCCCTAATGGAAATAAGAAAAAATGCAATGGCAATTTTACAATGAGCAATTATTTCCATATGATTGTAAAGCCAGTAATGCTGAACGGGATTATCAATATGCAGTTGATCCGATTGATTTATGTGAGAAAATGGGAGCTATTCCTTTTATTCTTGCGGTAAGTTGTCTTTTGTTAGTTTTCCTTCATGTTGGTAAAATGTTTGGAAGATATAAAGTGAGCTAGTTATGGAATTTTAGGGTCAACTTTCCCACGCATTCTTGTGAGATGTTGTCAATGCGAGGTCATTGCAAGTCGCAAATGCCCGTAGGCCTATTTCACTACTTTATTTTGGCCCGTGTTTGGGAAGGCATGTCTTGTAACTTGCTGAATCCATTAAAGTAATGAATGTTTCTTCTTGGTGTGAGTACTTCCAAAAAAGGAAGCATCAGTAATGCTGAAAGCTACGATGTATTTCTGAGATAAAATTGACGATAGATTCTGTGGACACGCACAATCAGCTGACGGCTGGGGCTGGTGGCAAATGGGTCATACAGCAGGTCTTCAGGGATTGTTGCTTGAAGTGAGGGACAGAACAATGCTTTTAATTTTTACTCTGTAATTGATATGGAAATTATACTTAATATTTGTCAGTCGAAAAGAATAACAAAAATGAGGAAATGCTATTTCTGTCGTTTTTCTAGGAACAGCCATCAAGTGTTGCCTCTAGCGAGACTAGGCGGTCATTTAGCCATTTATCAATGTAGAGAAACCTACAAAACTACATCGACAGAAACCTGGTAAACGTTAGCGGCCCCCTTGCGATATTGCTCACAAGCATCCGAGTTTCTTTTTATCTGACCTTCAAAATTAGGAGGCCAGTGCTACTGGTTAATTAGGCGAGCTGCCAGAGACCCATTTTGGAGAATTTAATTACCCCACCGTACAGAAAGCTACAACGTGATTTTTATTTATCTTTAGGGTCCCCTAAAATCATTTTGCCCTGTCGTCCTCAGTTACCTGTATTTGGTTGCCAATGAAACGGTATCTTTTATCATCACTTTTTTTTTCTGGCAAAATAGTTAATTTTAGGGCCATCTGCTATTACTTGTTAGCAAACTATCACATCTTTATTGCTTTCGCCACACCAAATATACATTAAATAAATTTTTCCATACTAAGATAATGCTTTTCTGCTCCTAAACAGGTAATAAATGCTACAATGTGAAACTTGAAATGTAAAAATCATTCTTAATTATAGATAGGACAATGCATTTTACTTAACGTCGTCAAAAATGTCGAAAAGGCGACAAGTTCCATGTGCTCTTCTTCTACCCCAGTATCTTATCATTATTTACATATAAAGCCTATCTATCTCTTTGTTTTATGACTTAAATTGAAGATCGTAATAGCATATGCCTTAATGTTTAGCACAGCAGAGCCACAAGAAAATGAGTGGACAGAACAAGCCATCACCGAGAGAATAGATGGTGGGGTATGCTACTCACCAATTACATCCTTTGACATGCATATATGTGATCAATCATGTGTATACCCTTGTGTGACCTTCCACTCTTATCCGCCCTAGGGGGGGGAGGCAAAATCTTTAAAATATCATTTTCTCTAAATTCGCTTAGTTGCTTACTTTGAAATTGCGAGGGGACACCTCTCGAGATTTTTAAATCTGAATTTGTTCATCGGGTTGCATTGATTTTTTCCCCTTTTTTCCCCCTTTGTTGCAATTTTGTGTGATTTTCTGCTATTTTCTACTTCTCCAGAAGTTTCCCTAAAATTGTTCTGAAACTTGCTGGAATTCTACCTCCTGGAAGGGAGAAGCAAAATTGTTGACCAAGTGGTGATGCTATTGACCCTGGTCTAAATTTTCAATTTGAGTTTTTATCAGTTAATGCATGCATTACTGTTGGTTACAGTCTAAGTCAATGGGAATTACAATGGTTGTTTACATTGTCGACTTCTTCGAAAACATCACTAGCTTTTAGATGTTTATAATATTTCCCCCTTTTTTAACGGCAAAATGATAAAATATCTTTTCCTCTTTAAACCGCATTGCTAGTTGCCTCAAAATTGCGTTGAAACAATTTTGAGTACCCCTAGCACCAGGGTAGGACTTTTTATAAGTTGAAGGTCAGCCGAGAACGGGATCATCACTTTTCCTTTCAGCTTCGCTGACTTGTCAAGCAGCTGAGTTTATAGGATGGTCCGTCATCCGTCCGTCTTCAATTCACATTTTTGACTTGTCAAAAATCGTTCACTTCCACCGTGGCGAGGATGTACTTTTGATCGGTTGCAACCACATTTGTTTAAAGGGTCATGCTCCAGTGATATTTAGATTTTAAAAAGGTTTTTTCGGGGTTCATATTTAAAAAAATGTCTTTACAAAATCATCTACTCTGAAACTGCTTTGGCAATTGTTTTGAAATTGGAAAGGCACGTTTTTTGGTGTGGTTTTACTATTTCCGACTTCTTCAAAGTAGTCACTTAAATTGTTCTGACGTTTACTGGAAATATACCTTGAGGAAGTGTCAAAGACAGTTGTCCACTAGGTGGTAATGTTCTTTATTCCTGATTTTGATTTTTTTTTTAAATATTGATACTTGTCACTTAATTTATACATTTGTTCTAACTATTATGTTTATCAATGGGAATTACAAAAAGAATTCATATTTTGGCTTCTCCAAATCCTTCATCTAGATTCACTTAAAACCTGGTGGGAATATACTTTCGGGAGTTTCTTCCATGTTTGCCCAAATGATTACTCTCCAGGGATTTTTATCTTGTTTACTTTTTTTTGCTTCTTTTTGGCATTTTTTTTTTACGGAAACCGTGTCACCAATTGCTTGCATGCTTTGAAGTTGCATAAGGACACTTCCGATGATCCATTTACCTTTATTTACTCACCAGGTGATGCTACGATTCTGCTCCTTCTACTTCTTTTTATCATAATTGTAGCTCAGCTGACTTGTCAGTCAGTTGAGCGTATCTTATGGTTTTCCGTCCGTTGTCCGTGCGTCGTTCGTCAACATTTCCCTTTTCAACATCTTCTAAAGTAAAACGTCAGCCAGATCCACTTCAAACTTAGGAGGGATGTGCCTTGGGTGGGGTCTCTACCATGTTTTACGCTCCAGTTATTTTTATATTTTTTATGATCATTATCTTTGTTCTTTTGGAGGGACAATTCTTAAAGAATCTTCTACTCTGAAACCGCTCACCTAATTGCTTTCATATCACACAGGAACACTCCTAGGGACTCCCAGCTCCTAATTTGTTCCCCGGGGGGCACTGTGATTTTTTCCTATCTTTTAATAATTTTTGGCGTGTTTTTGCTATTTTGACTTCTTCTCCAGACCCGTCACTGGGATAGAGGTACGTACTACTTTGTGGATATGTTCCTTGTGGAAGGGTCAAACAAACTTGTTCACTATATGGCACAGCTGTGGAGTTCTTATAATTAACGTTTTTTTCAGTTTGGGTACTTATCCATAAATGCACCTTTCCTATGTGAGTCAATGGGCATTCTAATGCTTATTCATAAAAGCGACCTCTCCTCCGAAACTTTTATCCAGATTTACCTCAAATTCGGTGGCAATGTATATTGGGTAGGTCTCTACCAGGTTTCTTCAAATGGTTGTGCTGCAGTGATTTTTTAAAAATAAAGTTGTTCCCTTTTGGGGGGGGGGGGGAAGGGAAATCTTAAAAAAATCTTCTCCAACACCGCTCACCCAATGCTTTGATACCCCACAGGGACACGTCTAGAGACTCCTGGTCCTTAATCTGTTCATTGGGTGGCTCTGCAATTGTATTCTATTTTTCATGATGTTTTTGTCTGTGTTTTCGCTATTTTTAACTTTTTCTCCAGAACCATCACTCAGATTCAGCTGCAAATCGTGAAAAATCTTTTTCTCCAAAACTGTGCACCCGATTGCTTTGATTTCACACAGGGACACTTCTAGAGACAAATACTTCTTAATTTGTTCAGTACCACCTGGTATTTGGCAAAATCGTAAAAATATCTTCTCTGAAACCACTTGGCCAATTGCTTAGAATTGGACACTTCTGGGTACCCCTAGATTCTAATTTGTTTAGGAGGGGGGCTCTGATTAAAAAAAAGACAACTTTTTAAAATGATTTATTTGTGTTTTTGCTATTTTCGACAAACCGTCATTCAGATCATGCTGAAACTTCGTAGAAATAATCCTTGTGGTAGGGTCAAAGAAACCTATACACCAGGTGGCATTTAGCACAACAGTTTGTTCATGAATGGTCAACTGATCACAGGACCATGAAAATCCTCTTGTTTATGATTTTTTGTGTGTTTCGCGATTTTCGACTTGTTCTGAAGGACCGCCCCTCAGACTTAGCTGCAAATCTTATAAAATCTCCAAAACCGCTCGCCCGATTGTTTTGATATGACATGGGCACACTCCTAGAGACTCCTAGTTCTTACTTTGTTCAGCACTACCTGATTGTTTTCAGCAAAATCTCAAGAAATCTCCAAGATCACTTGGCCAATTGCTTCGAAGTTGCATGGGGACACTCCAGGTAACCCTAGAACTTAATTTGTTCAGGAGGTGGCACTCTTATTTTTTCCTTTGTTTTATGAATTTTTGTGTGTTTTCGCTATTTTTGACATCTTCCCAAACCGTCATTCAGATCATACTGAAACTTGGTGAAAATGTTTCTTGTGGAAGGGTCAAAGAAAGCTGTTTACTAAGTGCCAATTACCACTCTTGTTTGTTCATGAAGGGTCAGCTAAGCACAAGACTGTCACAGTCCTCTTGTTTTGTAGTTGTTTGCTTTCGTTTTTTTGACTTCTTGCTTCCAAATCATATGTTAGATTCTCTGAAAACTCAGTATGGATGTACCCGTTCTTAATATCAACCAAATTTGGTCACTACATGATGCTTTTGTCAGTTTAAAGATTTTCAACAACTATCGAAATGAGAAAAAAAATGGAAGGGATGTGTGAACATATCACCGTTGTTACATTAGACATTGCAGATATCCCACAATAGTGGTGACTGTAATATAAAATCACTATATTATTATCAATAAACCTCTAAAATTGGGTTTCATGGCTTCAATACAGTACAATATACAGAAAATGTGATATCGTGAGAGTGAATATAAAAACAAAACAACCAGAAGTAAGGACAACATGCCGAAATATTATCTCCAGAAACTAAAGATATATTAAGGGCATGTTGTATATTTCTGTGCGGTGGGGTAATTAAACTCCTAAACTAAAGCTCCTTTTGGGAGTTGGCCGCTCGCCTAATTCTTTCACCTTTGATTTAATCGTACAATGCACAATTACCAACGCCAACATAGGCTACAGCGGCAATGACTATTTAAAATGTGTTGTACCACCATCAGGCCAGCTTCTCTAACAAGCAAACGCCTCTCCCAAAACGCACAAAATTGCTGTTAATTGCAGTTTATTTGAGACAAAAGTGTTCATAGATATAATCAATCGATATTCATGGTCACTCTATTCAAATGAAAAGGTAGTGCATGCCATATTTACAGTTGTTTTAACGTCTTTTCTGTATCCCCACTCACAGGACTTTCGTGTGGGCGTAAAAGCGTCGCCCCCATTCATTTAGTACGACAGTCTGACCGACAGGTGGCGCTATGTTTCGATAGTTGTTTCGGAAGATACGATTAAACAGTTTGCACTGTGTCTGTAAATCATCTTGCATAATGGCTCAAGTCTATGATTTGTCCCTACGTTTTGAATGAAGTTCCCAGATTTTTCTCATTGTTAGGTTCATTTCGACCAGTACGATTAATCACCCATTAACTGCAGCAATTGGACAACTTCCAAAGGTAAATATGTATACATATGTAAACTCAACGAAGTCCAATGAACACCTGCTCAGTTTATACTGCTCATTTTCACTTCACCATTATCTAGTGGCTGTGTAATTAACATGAAAAGACCAGATGAAAGCAGATTCTACCACAAGAGGTAGCATCAGTGCTTCCTATGTAGAAAGCACTGATGCGCATAAATTTGATCTTTTGTGCACAAATAATAGAATATTAGGCACTGTACTTTATTGCAAGCTTGGTTTAGCATCAAAGTTATGCTGCTCTTATTCCTATCCCAAGATATATTGAAAACATTTATGACCGTGTCCTAGTGGTTAAGTAGGCCCATTATTTCATCATTATCATACCATGTAGGCACAAAGCCGCTTTTTGACTCATATTTCTCCTAAACTGCCATTAAGGACAACAGTGGTCTACGTATACAGTTACTTATTGTCAACCAATTGCATCTGAATTTCCCTATGTGGAAACAAACGATTTGGCAGACTACCTTAAACCACTGAAAAACACGTTTTCAATACTACATGTAGATTTAAATATTCAGTCCTTGAATGCTTATTTGATATGCTTGTTACATTTATTGAAGATTTAGCCAAGCATGATTTTGACTTTAGTGTCATATGCCTTCAAGAAACATAGGTTCTCCAAAATTTAACAAATTTGTCCTTATTTGATCTTAGTAACTATACCGCCATATATCTCCTAAAGCCACATGCAGTTCTCATGGTGGATTAAGGATTTTCAATATTAACTCAGAAACATTTATTCTCCAAACAGAATTTGGGAAGGTTTGCTTTTGGATGTTTTTGGAAATGTATTACAGAAAAATTAACTGATGTAATATTTATCGATCACCAAGGGACTCCAATGGTGAAATTGATCTGTTCTTAAAGGATTTCATACAAATTATTGAAATTCTATCAACTGAGTCATCTGATAAAATTGTGGTTGGAGATTTTTTAATTATTGATTTACTTAAGCTTAATACTAGACGAAAAAAATTACTGAATACCTGAATCTAATGCTTTGCAATGGATTCCAACCAAAAAAAGAGACATTAGCAACTAGACTTACAGATAGGACTGCTACCTTAATAGACCAAAATTTTTGTAATCTATCCCATACCAAAAATTGTGTACTTTAGGAATAATTTTGTCTGACATGTCAGACCATCTACCCTCATTCGCCTGCTTCAACACTAATTTGGACTACAATGGACCTCCTAAATATATACAGGTTGGAACCAAGGACCACAATTACTTGCAGTATTTTTACACAAATATGAATCAAACAGATATTATGCAAATGCTGGATCATGATTTATTAAATTATCCAAATGATAATTATAACATTATTGAAAAAGTTCTGTGTGAAGCCAAAGAAAAATACCTTCCAAAAAGACAGTGAAATTTAACGAATATATACATAAAAACACATCTTGGATTACCAATGGGATTCTGAGATCAATTAAGTACCCGTGACAACCTTTATAAAAAAATTAAAACCACACCACAAGATAAACCTCAGTTTAATATATTGAAGCTAAACCTGAAGACATATAATACAATACTGAAAAGAAATATTAATCTAGCAAACCAAAATATTATAAACAAGAATTTCATAAAATTAATAGTGACACCAAGAAAACATCAGACACTATAAAAATGTTTTAAATATGAGCAAAAATAAAGAACAATTCCCTTCTTTTTTTAATTGACAATGTGAAGATAACTAACAAAGAAATAATTGCATATCGATTTAACACATTCTTTACAAATGTTGGTCCTAAACTAGCTGTCAATATTGACACATCTAATAAACCCCCTTTCTCTTCTTATTTAAATGAACAAATTACCCATATATTTAATTTCAAGCTGGTCAACTCTGCTGATATTGAAAAAATCATACAAATTTTAAAGTCCAAATCTAGCAGGGGGCATGACAACTTATCTATAAAACTTTTAAAGAGTTTAATTCCTTCTCTTGCTATGCCCCCAACTACCATAATAAGCCAGTCTCTAACAACTGGTATTTTCGTGACAAATTGAAAATTGCCAAAGCCATACCCTCATACAAAAAGGATGACAATACATATTTACAAAATTTCAGGCCAATATATTTACTTCCAGCAATTTCCCCCCCCCCCCAAAAAAAATGAAAAAGTAGTTTATAATCAGCTATTTGAATACTTCGTCACCTATTCCTTATTTTACAATAGTCAACATGGTTTTTAGAAAATGCATTCCACCGAAACCGCAGCCCTCGAATTTATTGATACAGTGACTCAAACTTAAGATTCTGGTAAATTACCTGTCAGTATATTTTTGGACCTATCAAAAGCATTTGATACTTTGGATCATCAAATTCTTTGTAGGAAACTGCATTAGTAAGGTATTACTGGCACCGCTTTATGTTGGTTTCAAAATTACCTAGAAAACAGAATTCAGTATGTTCAATTTGGTGAAGTTGGTTCTAAATTATTATCCATCAAAACCGGTGCGCCACAAGGATCCATTCTTGGTCCGCTCCTTTTTATTATATATACAAATAATATTCATACAGCATCCTCAAAATTTAAATCAATTCTTTATGCAGATGAATCTACTTTGGTCAGTCCTTTATGTTCCTTTTCTGATACTCAAATTAATGGACAAGATGTGTCAACTAATATAAATACAGAATTAAACATGATTTATAACTGGCTAGCTGCAAATAAGTTCTCATTAAATATACTGAAGACAATATACATGTTATTTCAATTCTACCAAAAGAAAATTAATTTCAATTCGGACTTACAAATAAACAACGTTTTAATTTCTAAAATTGAAGTATTTGATTTTCTAGGATTAATAATCCAAGAAAATTTAAATTGGAGAGCCCATATTAACAAAATCGGCAATAGACTTTCCAAAGTAGTTGGTATTTTCAAGAGATTATATAAATATATTCCTACAACCACGATATTATTAATTTCCAGTTCTCTCTTTCTATCCCATCTTAATTATTCAATTCTTGCTTGGGGCTTCTTATGTGATCGTATATACACCCACAGAAAAAATTATACGTCTTATTTTTTCTGAAAAATTCAATGCTCATACAGATCCTTTTTCCAAAAAGCTTAATATTTTAAAGGTAGAGACATTTTTAGATTAAGGACGATCAAGTTTTACTTTCAATATATCCAGGATCAATTACCTTCATATTTCAATGATATATTTGCAACTCCGCTACAACATACCCACTCCTACGAAACTAGAAATAGAGAAAATATCCATCTTGCAAAGCCTGACAAAGTTACTCCAGAGCACTGCGTTTGATGCTAAATCCCTTCCCTAATTAGAGACACCCCTTCTTGCATCACCGAAAAATTATATACACACTCATATCATGGCTTATTAAATTATACTAAATCTCATTTCCTACGTCAATACCAAGATGTGTGTAGTATGCCAAATTGTTATGTATGTAATAGTTAAATAACTTGTCTCTGTTTATTCTTAATTATATGTCTACTAATTCAATATCCTGTGTATATCTTCTTGTCAGCTCTCTTCATATATTTAGTACATAAAATTTACTTCATTTGCAGTATAAATATTTTGTAATTGTGTCTCTCTTGATCCAAGGTGGCTCTAGTGTTAGCAGACAAGCCGTCCTTAACTGGGGTCATCCTGACAGTTATGTTCACATTTCTGCAAACAATAGCATGGACTTATATCTTTCAATTATTACATACTGTTTCTAATGGTTATTTGCCTGTACTTTCTGTCAAATAAAAGAATTCTGACTCTGACTCTATTGTCTAACTACTTATAAATAAAGGTTGCTCTGGCGCTGAAACATCCACAAGTCCCTGGAATGTAACGTATTAAGCGACCCTGATAGACACCTATCCATTGTAGTTGCCAAAATGGCAAATGATATAACTTAGAGATAATGAGCCCCCCGCACAAGTTAAATCTGTGAATCTTTTGCAGATGGATGATTACGTCAGATGCCACCCTCACGCTCAAATGACTGAGAAGTCTTTAGTGAATTGTTTGTCCCTGTCGTGTTGGACTAATGCTTTACTTCCTTTGATTTTCCTTTCGCAAATTTAAAATACTGTTTTGATAAAATAAAAATGATGCAAATATTATTCATAACTGAACCGTCTGATTAGCAAAATCCATACCAAGAGACTGGAACTTCTAGAACATACAGTTTTTGAAAGATAGCATGAAGATAACAAGGAGTCTATGTCATTGCTTCAAATGTAATGCTGTGTTGTTTTTGTCGTAAAATATCATTTATAGCAAAATTAGTACAATTCAACACACTACTAGTCCAGTTTGAAACATAATATTTGCGGTAGTTTGTTCTCACTAGAGATTCTAACACAAACATCAAATTGCAATACTACTGGACAACCAAGTCAATGTAATATTTAATTATTGATCCCTACACCACGTACTCGGGTTACGAAAAAGATGTAACCATTCAATCTATATTTTAGTGTTTTATATGTTTATTGAATGTTTAAAATATTCCATTTTTATTCACACAACAAATTAAAATAATTTTTCCCGCCAGGGAGATTACATTTTTGGCGGCTTTTGTTTGTCTGTAAGCAACTTCACGGAAAAAAGTTACGAGCAGATTTTGATGAGAATTTCAGACAAGGTCAAGGACCTATTGATTAGATTTTGGGAGTGATCTGGATCGTTGTCTGGATCCATTATTTTGTAATGAATTCTTTATCATTGCCAAATAGGTCCATATGGAGGAAATGAGCTGGCTTGAAGGAGGCTTGCATTTTCCGATGCTTTCTAGTTTAATTTTAAAATAAGGTTGTTTTACATCTCGGTACATAACTGCATAGTTTACACAGGGAATTACACAGTCATTCTCATGGTATTCTATGATTACAGTATGGTTGGAAATGCTGAAATGCCCTATTAATAATGAGCAAAATAAGCCGTTTACTGTTCCTGAGTGACGAGCCAGCGTATTGGCTTAATATGTAGAAAGCCTGTCAACTGTATAATGTAAAAGAAAAGAAGAACTTTATTCACTATAAATCTATAAAATACTAATTGCTGTAAAATTACAAATGACATTTTTGTCAGTTGTAGTATATAAAAAGATAGTAGTCTGTAAGTGTAAAAATAATGTTTGTTGTGTAAAACGGTAAACAGGACATCCCATTGCTCCTTATAAGCATGGCTTCACCAACATTTCATCTGAAGGTGCATCTTCCCTCACCGTTTGTAACCTGATAAGTCTTATTTGAAATCTAAGCTAATAATTGAAGTGAAAGTTAAACACCAATTTTCTTTAAGGTAGGAACCGGCACTCACCAGCCCCAGTGCTCAGTATAGGCTTGCCTGTTAAATGACATTTCTTGCTACGCATATGGCAAAGCATAGGCACCACTTGACGAAAAAAATAATGCCCAGGCATTCGATATTTGTTTCAAGATCTCAAAAAGTCATATCCATAAACCGTACCGTCACTTGGGAAGGGCCAGTTATGATTTCATCCAATTTTCGATTTATCTAAAACTTAAATGCTCATTACCTATTATGATTTTCTCCTCATTTCTGTGTGAAAATAGAAAGGCACAAAACGACATTCCATTACGGCTGTTTTACCTAATTTTGTTTGTGGGGCTTACTTTGCAAGTTTTCAAGGTAATTATATTATATTGATTTATAGATGAGGTGAAAAGTTTCATGGCATTGCCAAATTGTTGTTAAGGTTAATCTGTATCTCTTAAGCTGTTTTACGTCAGTTAGCTCCGCAGGAGGGTACAGGCGGGTACAAGGTGCTAGTGACTCAATGCAATGAAATGCATATGGGGTTCCTAGCCATGCTCATAAATATGGTCAATTGTGTGGCTGTTAAAAATGATAGTTCGAGGTTTTGAGATTTTTGAATAATAATAATAATAATAATAATAATAATAATAATAATGATAATAATGATGATGATGATTGATGATGATGATGATGATGATGATGAAGATGATGATAATAATAATCATAATAATAATAATAATAATAATAATAATAATAATAATAATATTAATAATAATAATAATAATAATAATAATAATAATAATAATAATAATAATAATAATAATAATAATAATAATAATAATAATCCGGGATGGCAAAACTCAGGCTGATGCATTTAAACTAGATTGCTATTTGCTGTTATCTGTAAAACCAAAATGCGCTAGAATGATATGAAGTGCTACATATCATTTACATGGAATTATTTACTTAAAATACAAAGGTCCTATGTAATGTGTCACTCTGTCTATTGATCCATTTCCTCACTGTGGGAAGGTAAGAGGTATACATTGAAAGAACACTTGACCTGTATATTAATAGATTGATTTAGTCTGTATTAAAGCGTGGCTTGAAACGTGCTGGAGGGATCAGCTATTACATTCACAGGTTTACATTTGCACTAGTATTACACTTTTATATCGGTTACCTTTGTTGCATTTTAACACGTTGCGAATCACTGCACTCATTACATTTCAAGATGGACTAGGAAAACATTGAAATGTAATAATTGTGTCTCAAAATGTGATTTCATTACAATTAATACAATTACATTTCTATCTGTAACAGTGTACACGGAATGTTTAACAGGAGCCTGGTGATCTTGAATGAAAAGTGTAATTTTGAATGATAATTAATGGAATTCTTGAGTTGTATGTAACTTTAAAATCAGAAGCGAGAATCGTCTCCAGACACCCTACATATAGGTTCCCAACTTGTGCATGACCTAGACCCAGAGGTCTCTGCAATTCACTGAACCATTTCTATATATCCAATGTTCACATGAATAATATTTTGGGGCTTTTCCATTATTCATAGATTTATATCATTCCACTGTAAGCTGAAATAACAAACAAACAAACAAACAAAAAAACCCTGGTCAGTGGGTATCATATAACTAGCATTTCATGCATTGGAGCTTACAATTTTACATTGGGCCCTATGCTTGCTAAATCTAAACTCCATTTACTAGGAATTTTAATGTAAAATCCCAACAATGCTAACAATTGGCTGTAAAGGAGAGCGCTGCGACTAAGTTCAGTAATTAATCAGGAAATATAATCGCAGGCTGCCGTTTGTACCTGTGATTTGTTTCTGCTCAACAGTTTCTTCACATTTGGTAAATTTCCTTTCGCCGATTCAGCCACAAGACTCGTCACAGCCACGCTTGCAAGCCTTGAGAGAATTGGTCGCAAAAGTCGCGAAGCAAGCATCTCTGCAAATGAAGGGCGAACAAGGAAAATTAAGCGATAAAGATGTTAACACGATGGCCAAATAGAATTTACGTTAAATGTTAGAATGGGGCTCAATACATGTAGCTTAAGATAATACTGCCTTACAGCTCTATCAACAGTCTATGCTGTTCAGTCCTTGTAATCTCTGTGGTTGCAAACATATACAATTATATGGTATTCATATTTTAGATGCTGGTTTAATTCCGTATCTTTATACGGGAAGTACAATAGAGTGACAAGAATCTTGTTATTTCGGCGCACCAATCTTGCTTTTTGTCAGGAGATTCTACTGTTGATTAATGACTTCTTTACCATAGCCTGTGCTAAGCTATTAATCATGAAAAGAAAGTTTGCATCAATGTTTACACATAATCAAAGTATTTGATAAAGTGTGCCACTCAAACGTACTATACAAATAAACGAAAGTATAATTTCACCAAATTTATTGGGTTGGTTCTCAGATTATCTTTACAATCGTCCATAACGGATGGTTATTTAAAAATATGTTCCTAAATGGGGCACAATTAGTGCAGGCATACATCAAGGATCGATTCTTGCGGCTTTAATGTTCTTGATCTACATTAATGATAATGCTGATCTTGTACAATGAAACATTAAAATGTTCTCAGATGACACGGCTCTGTATTTTAGATGTTAGAAATTCTGACACGGCAGCGGCAATTGTGAATCCAATTCCTTGTAGCATTGATTAGTGGGCTATTTACTGAGAAGTTACTTTGAATGCCATAAAGACTGACTCAATGTTTTTTTTTCTAGCAAAACAAACCCACCAGTTCATACCCCTCTTACTTTCCAGAGTCACGATTGTCATAACGTTGACAAACATAAGCATCTCGGTGTCACTTTCCAGTCTCTTTAAAGTGGAATGATCACATTAAAGAAAAAATTACCACATTGATAAATATTATTAAGAGTGGGAATTTTATTATTGACAGTCGACTTCGAAAACTATTATTATTTCATTTTTATGGCAATAATTGAATATGGCAGTCCAGTTTCGAGTGGATGTATCGTATTTGATTAAAAAATATAAGGAAATATCCAGTCAAGTATCGTTTGCATTGTCACAAGAGGAATACATGGCGCAAACAACGCCAAATTGTAAGAAGAACTAGGGTTGCATACTTTAGCCAGACGAAGTAATGTTCCTGAACTATGACTCTTGCATAAGCTGGTAAACAAACTTGTTCCTCATAATGTATGTCCAATTATCCCTGCAAGTTCAATTTAAAAAACATTCAAACATATTACCAGACGATAACTTGATCTTTCCCATTCCAGAGCACGTACTGATTTTTTCCATAACCCCCCCTTCTACTTCTACAGTGAGATTATGAAACAAGATATCTGCCAAAGTTTGTCCATCAGTGACGCATTCAATATTGATGTCAAAATTATGTCATCCAGTTCCTCGAAGTATGTTATTTCCTTAGTTTTACAACTATTGTGAAACATCTTTATCATTTCAACATATGTTCCTGTGCGTAGGGACTGTCCAACTAAACTCATATTCATACAACATTGGTGTCTTGGACACACCTCGATGCTCATGTGGTTTAGCTATTGTGGTCTAAGCTAAATATTCAGCAAAGACAACCCACATAATGATGAATAAGATACATGACATTATTTTTTTTTTCGTTTCTTTTGTGTTTACTGTTCAAAGATGAAAATTACATTGTATTGTTTCTTCGTTTGGCCTGTTTACTTTATGACCAAATTTGTCTGGATCTGCTGAGTGTTCCTTGCTGCGAATTAGGATTCTATAGCTTCGAATTAGGATTCTATAGCTTCTACAGGCCGCTTTAAAGTGTAAACACTATCAGCTAATTTTCTGACATAAATATGCTTTTAAGGGGCATTCATGGTATTAACAATTGCTCGCAGCCCCCTATCTGTCCGGATCACGTTTACGTCAAATTCCTGTTTGGTTTTGATCGCGTTTTGTCTGGCGCATTGTCCTTTCCTTGGAAGAGGCTTTTGGATAGAACTTTACTTTTTCCCAGTTGCAACAATGCAATCATTTTCCTGACGTGTCACCCACAGGAACCATTTGGTGTTGGATTCCTTTCCGGTCATATAGGTTTTATTTGCCTATTGCATGCTACCTATGCAGTTTTGCAATCCTATCCTTTTTTTTTTCATAAAAGCATTTTGAAAATAGGTAATATCTTGTAGTCACCGGGGTCTATATTGAAATTATTAAATATCTTGTGATGAAAAGACACTGTCTAGTAATTAGAAGATAAAAATGAAGTTGTTAGGACCAATGGGCCTCCTTCTGATATAGATATTTGAACGCATGATAAATAAAAGTGCTTCTTCAGGTGCCTGTCACTAGAAGATTATGTCATCCAAGATTAAGGAAAAGCAAAATATAATAATCAATAGGTTATGAGTCAGGGTTTTCATAAACAATTGGATTACTTGGTAAATAAAAAAAATTCCGTTTGTATTTTTTTAAATTTTAGTTATTATTATTATTATTATTTTTTACTGTAATGTTTTTGGTGACGGGACTTTACAGGTAATTTCTCCAGGCTATCAATCTGACAATATAAATGAACAGATAAAGCGTTACTAATTATTGACTAATTTTCACGGAAAAAAATCAACGTTTTTGTGAATGGTACCTTCTAGAATGTCACTATCACTATCATCTTCGCTGCTCGTTCCACTTCCTCTTGCAACCAGGGTACAACAGTCAGGGTTTAGTAACCAACGATGGCCACCAACGAGAACAAACACGTCACCGTTAGTGTGAACTTTGGTTATCTTGCCGATCTTTCCGAGACACTGTCAGTAAAAAACATTTTGCTACATCTTTCTTTACACGAAGGACTGAGGCAATGATTGAAACTCTGAATAGGTGGCCACCACGTGGTGTCTGTTGTAACGATCCTTTATCGCGTTCATTGCTTGTCTTACAGAGTTTCTTCAGACCACTCCGTACCACTTTCGCAGCGGTGTGGCATAAGCGATTTATATTAATATCTCTAATGATACTTAAGGAGTATTTGGCACTGTTTGAAAACTCACTCGTTAAATACTCTCAGTACAGATGTACCGTTAAACGTTATTGCGGACTTACCACATATACACTTTTTTTTTTAAGAAAACAAAAGACACATGCTGATGCACACGAATGACAAACTAAATGTAATGGCGTGAACGAAAGCCCACCATAAAACGTGGAACTGGTGAAGGTCTTTATCAGAGCACTGATATATATACACGCAGAAAATGTCTTCTTCGCCAATGTAAGAAATGTATCAAGTTAATTTTTGCACAAACAAGTTTACAGCTATGTTTGAAGAAAACGTCTTTCACATCCACGATAATTAATTCATGTCTAGAGCCCTTGCCGCCCCCCCACACACACACACACCAAACAAAAAGGTGGCTCCCAGCATCGTATAAGGTCGGACAATCTGACTGATTATGAATTATTGTTCACGCATTCCGCACACTTCACAATTTTTTATCCTTACAGAAAATACCTTTATACCTCAGTGCTGGAAATTGGATCAATTTCCTTGCTTAAAAAATGTTCAAGAAACATTTATTTCATACACATTTTATTTACTTTCCAAATATTGCTTCCACTGAAATAGAAAAGCAGATCTTAATATTCCAGATAATGATGCCTTAGAACTAAATTTGCGCCAATACAGTTTAACCATGCAGAATCATCAAACATTAAAACATATGTAATCCTTAAAATCAGCATAGTCAGCAATCGAACCTATTAATTAACGAATTAAGTGGTTCATATATATAACTAATCCATCAACCATTCATCCAATTCTACATGACTATCAGTACAAACAAATGAAGGAATTCAACTAAATCTCTCCAATACTATATATGCACATACAAATTTTGCGAAATCCTAAGTCACACATTTGGTGGTCATTTGTCATGAAAGAAAAGTGAGTGACAAATTGTCCACAGGCACACAACAAAGAACTCGCTTTTTGTGTTCAGAGACTTGTCCTCCTGCATGACTTTCTTACCTCGGTCATACGGTCATTCCAGCCCCCATGACCCTCTTGCATTTCTTTTACTGTGTCTTCATTTAGTGCAATCCGAACCTCGTCCCCAACTTGTAGGTCACTTTCTCCTGAAGGTGGCCTCTCCTTACCTAGTAGAAAGAAATGTTATGTTTTTGCGATTCTTATAAATTCGATATCAATTACCTATGTAATGAAGTAGCTCATGCCAAATTGACCATATAAGTACTGCATGATTTTTATAGTAATCATTTTTACAACACTTTAACTCCTCTACTTCAAGGTATACAGTAAGCAATTCCAACACATACTAAGTTATGTCCGTCGCATTTGAAGAGTTAAGGGAACTTAGGCAATTTTAAAATGCTAGAGTTTGACCATATTATCACAGTGTGCATGGTACTACTCCTACTACTACTACTACTACTACTACTACTACTACTACTACTACTACTACTACTACTACTACTACTACTACTACTACTACTACTACTACTACTACTACTGATATTGATGACGATGATAGTGCTATGGTGGATATCCTGGTACTGCTAATGCTATCAACAATGATCATCATGATATCGACAGGGGAGATAATATGAAACAGATAATCCAAATGTCGACGACAACGACGACGACGACGATGATGATGATAATGATGATGAGGAGGAGGAGGAGGAGGAAGAAGAGGAGGAGGAAGATATAATCGTACTATTCTACTGATGATAATGTAGTATAAATGATTTATATGTTTGCGCGTTGCATATCTTCAAAGTATTACCTGGTATTTGCGGACAAATATTTAATAAATATCAATACACATACATGCTTATATATATATGGATAGATAGATAGATAGATAGATAGATAGATAGATAGATAGATAGATAGATAGATAGATAACTTGAGAGAGAGAGAGAGAGAGAGAGAGAGAGAGAGAGAGAGAGAGAGAGAGAGAGAGAGAGAGAGAGAGAGAGAGAGAGAGAGAGAACAGAACCTGGCCTTGTGGACACCTGTATAATGTGGACAGCTACGTTCAGGACTGAAAGGTTAATTTTGTTCTTAAAAATCGTGTCTATTGTGGATACATGCCAACCCGGGACACTTTTTGCCAGTCCCAGAGGTGTCTACATTAGACAGGTTTCACTGTAAATATGAATACAATTGCATACAATCATACATACATACATACATACATACATACATACATACATACATACATACATACCTACATACATTTTCTGACAATAAGAGGCTGCTTGCTGCTTCTGGGCATTTTTATTGAGCTGATATTGTCAGCTGAGAGGTAAAAAGTTCTGGCATTGCATGTTAGTGACCACAGCTGTTAGTGTCATTGATAAATAGTTTAATTTATGTGCACTTTATTTCTCAACCTTTTAAAGATATAAACTTTCCACATACAATATAAAGACAAGATCATACCCTTTATCAATACCTCTTGGGAGAACAGGCGATTGGACATGAGAGTACAATACAGGCACTGACCATGTAGCCCCCAAAAAAAGATGTTTACAAAACAGATAGACGGGCAATATTTACCACTAATTGGACAAAGCATGGTCACACTAAGCCAGGGTTAATCTGTTTCTCCAGGTAGAGAGCCGAGTTGTTTAATAAAAAAAAAACTAAAAGGAAGTAAACAGATTGAACTGTGCAATGACTGCGAGGAAAGACTGTAATGCAGATCTTTCCCCTTGCCTCAACAAAAAGGTACAAGAGTGATCTCAGACCACCAGTCAAGCAAGAATAGGTCCCCAATCATTGTCTGAACCGCAGGTGGAGAGGATATGTTAAGAAAAGGGGATTGGCCACACCAGCCAGTGACAGATTTTGTATAAATGTGCAGCAAGGAAGATGGTCGGGAGGGCTGAGGGACGATGGGCTAGACGGGTCTCTTTTTATTTTTGGCAGAAGGGGTGGGATTTGTGTTTCGGGTTGTTGGGCCTATACATTTTGGAAAAGAATTGGTGTCTGCAGTTAGTGATGAATGTTTCTGGGGTTGGGGGGACCGGTTTGAAACCACCAGTTGCTTTTTATGGGTGACTGCCTGTCTCAAGTCAGGAGTGAAATTTGTTTCTTTACATTGGTATTGGAAGAGAAATGTTGATGCTTTGGCGGGTCTGGAGGCTCTTTGCTGTCATTGTTGGGTTTGGAATTGGTGAATATGGATTATGTGTTTCTGTACTGTTTATATTCCTAAAAGGTGCAGTTAAACAGGAACCATAAAACAAAGTTTGTAGTATAGACGGTGCAAAAAAGATAACCCTTGTATACGAACGTAATCGTGTTATAGTATATTGGGAAAATAAAATAAAAATGTCAATCATCATCATCATCATCATCATCATCATCATCATCATCATCATCATCATCATCATCATCATCATCATCATCATCATTATCAGGAGCATTTCATGAACATGCACGGTAATCCTTTCCACCAATTTTGAAAGAAAGAGAGTTTTTGAAGCTAGCACCCAGACAAAAGTTCATATTCTGAATGGCTGCAAATGTTTTCTCAAGGTTAAATAATTCGGTTCATTATAGTTATATATGCATCTATGCTTGTAAACAAATAGATGATGATGATGATGATGATGATGATGATGATGATGATGATGATGATGATGATGATGATGATGATGATGATGATGATGATGATGATATGGTTGCCACCTACCAATCACGGCCAAATGATCTTTATAATAGTGGCCTCCTTCTGCGGGCACCAAACATTTCAAATCCACTTTTCCATCTTGTCCTAGTCGGTAATAGTTTTCTTTTTGCAGGCCACTCCAGTTTACCCTGACAGCACTGTTGCCTGATGCTTTGCTTTCCGGGATGCGAATGCCCACAATTTTACCTTGTCCTCCAAGACCTCCTGCAGTAACAGTTCTCACTTAATCTAATTAGTAATGCTATTGCTTTTTTCATTAAGGACATTATAAGACACCATGAACTGGACTTTGAGCTTATAATCTTTGCCCTGAATTAAGAAACAATTATTATCTAGGTTCTTCATTAACACTTTCATGGCAAAACAGGTTGAAATATGACACGATCCACACATTCATTTAGTCACTCATACAGTTAAATTTACTCAGTCGGTTACCCATTCATATCTTGTTTACATACTGACAAATAGCAACTAAATAGCTTTAAATAACTTAACGAACCATCTTGATCCTCCCACTTCCAGTGAAACCCGCGGACAACCGTTGCTCCTTCAAACATTCCTTTAGCCTGAACCTTGGTACTGTCATTTCGTTTTGGAACAGGAACCCTGTATTAAATCAATGGAAACAGTCATCTAGCTGTGATAAATGAATACGGAGATACTCAAACACCGAAACACCCTGGGTCATACAAAGCATAATGCCAAAATTTCCCTTTACAATAAAGCACGGATCACAGTTATGTTTGGTAAATCTGAAGGGGAAGGGCTGAGATTTGCTGGATTTTGTTGTTTCTTATCAAACCTACGTTTACACAGAAAGCTTAACGACTTCCGAGTTTTTCTAGAACATATAATTTCCACCGCATAGATAACTGTGCAGCATGTATTCCATATTACTCTTGATTTATAACAACTTGCATTCAAAAATTGTCCCAGCCAAACTTGCAATTCAATTGTTCACAGTTGTTTAGAACTAAAATTAGAACAAACTTCAATGTATGAGACATATACATTGGTAGATAAGCGGCTGTTTTCTCAGTGACATCTACGAAAGATTGCATGGTAACCCAATTGCTGTTGCAGAAGGACAGGTTAATGGAAACGCAAACAAGTAGTTATTGTCAAAACTAATTATCATCATCAGCATCATCATCTGCACCATCGTCGTCGTCGACGAAACCAACATCATAATGGTGTTTTTACCTTTCTCAAAGCGTCTTTAGCAATTATTGATGTCATGTTTGTCAGACATATATCCTCAAGTTCACAGGTCATAGTCGTTGTCATCAGCATCATCATACGTGTGATCATTTCACTCACCCTTCGGACATTGCAGTATCAAAACGGTTGAAGCTATGATTGGTGTCATGTTTGTCAGACATGTAGCATTTTGTACACAGGTTATAATTCTTGCACAAAGAACATTCCCACCTCATGCCTCTGATGCCATGTCGATCACAGGCATCACAAGCAATGCTTGAATGTAGAATACCTGGCAAAGGAGTAAATTAATGTAAATACGGAAAAAATGATCCCAGTGAGGAAAAAGTCATAAACAACCACCCCTTTAGTGCTATATGCCTTGTTAAGACATAAACTATACAAAAAGCCTCATTACTATACACCTTGCATACTATACATGCAACAACAGGGGAAGGGTATGTTAGTATGAACATTTAGCGTTCATTCTTTTTGGTGCATTTGATTGGTCAAACAGAACGTCCATATACCACTCTAAAGACACATCCCAAGCATCCTACCTCTGTATTTCCACAACACTGTGCGTAAAAGTGTACCACTGGTACGCAATTTGTCATAGACAAGACCCTGTTATTTGCACCAAGTGTGGGGTTGTTGATAAGCCTAGCTTTTGTCTCGACTCAGCATCATTGGTTTGTTTGAAGTATCTGTTTTTATTTTCTTGTAATAGTGTTGTGTCTTCCCCAGGAAGAGACGACCGATAGATAGCAAGACCGTCAGAGACTAAAAAGCTGTGTATGTTTCTGTCTCTGGAGTTTGAGTGAAACTTAAAACACATTTTGCCAGGGAAATCTAATTCCCTGTTCGTACATTCGTATGATCAGAAATTTAACGATAAAGTTGTAAATTTGAAAACAGGTATATGTTCAAGAAAAAAGCTAACACCTGCTGGCGCATTATCATAGAGACGGAGATCATAAGCATTGTCTTTGCCAATTCTATAGCTGCCTGTAGATCCATTATCCCAGAGGACATACACTGAAATATGTTCCTGCACCTCGATGATAGTACCCACATGGCCTTCACCACCATCTTTGTCTTCCGACCTCCAGCTTGGACCTCGAACAACTCGTTGCCCAAGCAACCTTCTGTAAAACAGTGGACACATTATCCAGTTGGTCATATCAAATGTGGAAAGCTTGAATACTTTATGGAATAAGAAAATGTGAAAGTGCACTATCTATTTGAATTGCATAGAACAGCAGTGGAATCGTTTGCTTATGGTTCTAAATCTTATATAATCTTTTCCAAACGTATTCAACTTATCAATGGACGGATAATTGATCTCATTTGTGTGAGGTTTGTTTCGCTTCTTACATGTATTTGAGATTGCTAATTTGCCATCATATTGCAAGAAATATAGGCTATATTTTGTTTTGCATGGTATTAAAATTTACAAATCTTATATGTTCGCAAATTTTACCGTCCTCGATTGAGGTCAACAGCCATCTTTGGTACACCAGAAGCACGTTGGGGAAAGTTTTGACTTGAGGCCGCATATCCATCTAACATTCCTCCATTCTATTTCATCATAAATGTCCAACTTATGTGCATTGTTAATGAAACCAGGGAGTTTTGTAAATTTTACTCTGATGTATAAGTTTATTTACAAACTTGTTCCTGATCATTTGTGTGTTATCAGTCATACAGTCCAAGTCACCTATGCAAAACATGACAAGAATGATCATCGACACTTGAAAGCATGCAGTTGACTTTTTAAAATACATTTCTTTCTTTAGCATTGGGAGTATTGTAGTTGTGTCTTTTTGCCCCAAACCACTTCCTAGTAGTATAGCCTATTCCGCAGTCCGAACTATTTACTCTCCATAAGCTAACCCCTCCTTGTCTAACCTGTATACATACGGAATTACTATTGTCAGTATTGCACACGTTCCTCTGTAAAATTTTGACATAGTCTGTATCAACCCAAAATGAATTAAAGGGTCTTCAGCGGGTAACTACTCAACATGTTTCGGAGCCTATTACCCATACATGTCTCTCTGAGTAGTGGGTCCTTGTCTAAGCTAAATATTCAGCAAAGACAATTGGACTACAATTTAAACTATTCTGTATAAGATGCTGCACAAATGGTATGTGCACATTTTAGGTAGCATTGCTGTGTACAATCCACGTAATGTACGCTAGATCAGTCAGGCAGTATTGACAATGCCCTTTTCCATATTAGCGTCATTACTAGTATTTTTCATCATTATTTCTTTTTAATTTTCCGATCACAATAGTATTTTCATACGAAATGCGAATACATTTTCTTTCGTTTTCTCTCAACCAAAAACCGGACGACACTTTGCAAACAGTTTTGATAAGACTTGTAGGAATGGACATACAACCAAACATTGTCATGGAATAGTGGAGGAAACATTCAGCATCAGTGCAATACCAAATTAAAAAAAAATACTTGCTGTTTTGACTCTACAGCGGCTGCAGCTGCTGCATGAACTTTTTTAATAACTGATCTGCCAGGAGCTAAATCAATTGGTTTCTGGCCTTTGTGATTTTTCATATGTATGTCAATCCCATGGTGTGCCAAGTAACAGGCTATTTCTGTATAGGATTCTCTTCTACTCCCCTTTTTTACCTGTAAAAATGATAACAGTGATGATGATTATGATGATGATGATAATAATAATAATAATAATAATAATAATAATAATAATAATAATAATAATAATAATAATAATAATAATAAGGTTGTACAAGGTTATCTCGAACAATCAGCTTTTTACTGTTTTAGAATGAAGGGTGTGTTTCAAGGTGAGTGTCAAACCACTGTGAATCTATTAGGTTGACAAGTCTTAAGTCACATGATAATGGATTCATTCTTACAATTGCTATGCACTGAGGAGTCGGGTTTGCTGTGTCATTTAGAAAGTGGTATTTCTGATGTTTTGAGGGTACTATTTATGAATTCTATATACAAAAGAAAACAATTCACTGTGCTGAGTATTGTGGACACTTTTTCTAAATATGTTTGCAACCATATATATTTTGCTTGTTGTAATTGACCATAGCATATCCTGTTTCAGAAATGTATGATAACAAGTCCTGTGAATCGCAATAAGTGCCCGGACGTTTTTCGAATATAATCATGATTAAAACCTGAGCTCTCAAAGTGAAATATATGTCTAAATGTGCGCAACAGGAAATAAATTATATACGTCACAGACTCTCAGCAATAAAGAAAGAACATTTGATGAACAGCGCAAAAACTGAACTTACTGCCAGAGCTTGGAATGTCAAGTGAAGAGGAGTATCACCTTTTCTGTCAACTACATTCAACTTTGCTCCTATTGTACAAGAAATATACAGGTCAGTTATGTAAGTATCTGTAGACTCATTGGCAATTAGATTTATAATCACCTTCCATGGCACTAGTACCAAAATTTCAATTCATAAAGGTATATGTCACTTATGACCATATATGCTTCTATTAGTAGAAGAAATACTTCAGTGAATAAGTTGTACTGATCGGCATACAAAAGAATAATAACCTTATCATGATACATGTTCTAATTTGTAAAACATTGTGTCTACTGGACTACGACTGTAAATCTGCAATATTTCTATATGAATCCAATATGAAAGTGGATCGTGAACAGAATGTCAATTTACCGATATTTCACAGGTAGACTTACAAATCTTGAGAGTTACGCTAGTCTTTTACAGTGAAATGGAAGAGTGAACAAAACGAAAACGTCAATCAAAGGTTCAACAGGTAAACACAACACCTCCAGTGACACATTTCAAGGCAAGGATATCGAATCACAGTTTCTGTACATTTATGCATGGATGTCGATGAATTTTTAACATTCATTCATTTAAGCATGTGTGGTATCAATTGACCCCCTCCCCCCCCCCAAAATAAAGAAAAGAAAAAAAAAGAAAAGAATAATAATGATAATAACCAGCATAAAATAAACAATATGATGAACAATAGCTCCATGAAATGTTGCACCATATCTGTTGACACAAAAATTTGCTGGATGTCCCAATATATATATATATATATATATATATATATACTGCTTCGGGGTACTTTTGAGCATAAACTACCCTTATTTTGACTTTCCTAGCACATTTATATCAGACAGGTCATATTCTTGCTGCCCCTATCAGCTTTGAATCGCATTTTCTGAAAATCTGGGGTGCCTACTATACTTTTGGCATCGTAGTTTAAATGGAAAAGAAGAGAATGTAATAACAGGATGATTACCATATCTGATGCCAGTTTAAATTGTTTGAGGTAAACGGTCAATAAGCTTTATTTTAATTATGCTTCACTGTATTCATAAATAGATGACGAACTATGCTGTAATAATAGGTACTGAAATTACATGAAACTTTCATTGTTAGCACAGTGAATTCTGTACAAGATTCTTTGAGTTAGCATAAACATTTATTTTCAAACATTGTATCGGTTTAATGCAATGTGACTTAAGACATCATGGACATTAAGATGAACATGATAATATTATCTGGCTTGGCCTACTGGTCATTTTGGGGAAGCTCTCACTCTTTTCAGGACCTTTGAATTCCATCAATTATCTATATGAAGCCAATTATTGTGCTAAAGATTGAAAAAAAATTACATACCTTTACTGACCAGTAATGATACTAGCTGGAGGGATCCTTTGCATGCAGCCATATGCAGTGGGGTGCGTCTTTTATTTGTCAAGGACTCGATGTCAGCATTTCCCTAAAATACAAATACACTGACGTGTAGACGATAAAAAATCGCTGCACAATTGCTGTTATCGCTAGGTAGATAACATTAGTGCTGTTTAAGCATTTCTGGGGGAAGATTGTGTTTACACGATGAAATTTTGAGCTAACACTTTTATATCCTATTTACAATGCAGGAATGTCCTGTCATTTGCAGACACTATTATTTATGACTAGGTTCTTACATTTAGTACCAGCCAAAGTAAGTGCATCATGGGTAATATAATCCTAAGTGTGGTTCATTTAGCCCGTCTTTCCTATTATTACATCCCAATTTTTCCGAATGTTCAACTAACTTTAACTATGGAATTTTTACCCATTTTTTTGTGTTTTAAATGCCTTTTAAGTCTTGTGCTCCCATGAGCATTGTAATCAACAAGTTGGAATTCAAATCTACTATCCTAGCAGCAAAAGCCTGAACCAATTGCGCACAAAAAACAATTGCCTGCTTACATGCCATTCGATAGGAATAAACAGCCAGGAGCATCCAATATGCTTGAGTATATATTTTAATGTCCAAGTTATAATTAATAACATACACATATATTATCCACTGCATCATTCAAAACACACAGAACACCCTTTAGATGCCACTTAAAATAAACATACCTTTTCCTTTTTATTAATGACAGGAAAAATGTAAAATGAGGAAACGCGTGTCAATAGAATGAGGATGACCACAAAGGGCCTTAATGAGTTTGATGATCTTCATGGTGATGCAGATGACGATAATGTTGGCGACAGCCAAACAATCGGCACAGGCCAATCAGTCCGCACATCTGTTTTTATTTAGAGCCACAGTTTTCATTCACTTGAGGGTCAACACACCTGTGTAATCAATGTCTCCCCTGCCTCGGTATGACCGTTCAAAGCTGCCACGTGTAGTGCTGTGATGCCGTTGTTGTCCTTATGATCCACAAACTGTGGTGATCTTCTTAGAATCTTTTCAATGGCACTGCAGTGATGCACACGGTATGTGAATATAAGGTGACACCAACTTCAATCTGCTAACCACGATGCACTTTCTTGACTTTAAGTTGATAAAATACCTTTTACAAATTTCACAACTAGCGAATATTTCTATTGCTATTCAGTAAGCCCTTTTTGAATGGGAATCAACTTTGAATTTCATATTTGGCAATACTAAATATATGACTGCTTTGTTGTTTATACAGGAAAGCCTCACATTGTCATCGGCAGGAAGCATTTTTAATCTTTTACATTTGTCATTAGATTTGAAAATATTTTGGGTTAACATGGGTGTAAATGTTCTTATCCATCACAAGGGCCTGACGTTTTGATATATGATGTTCTCGAATTATGAGCATTTGGAACTGAAAAATATGGTACCTCACTCAAAACTGAAGGATCATAAGATATACCAGAATATAGATAGGTATATCTGATGTGGATAACACCTCTGAAGTAGTGATGATACAATGTTAGTTGAATGACAGATGCAAGAAATAAAACCGTGTTAAATCTTAAGTCCGCCATAGTAATAAGTTTGCTGCCTCTCTGACGTCACCATCATTGAAACTGAAACAGGCCAAGTTGCTTGAAAATATAATCATTCACCGTTTGATAATCTTTTAGCAAAGGCCTTCGAAGAAAATGTGGAGTTCGATGGGATTCAATTCTGCAGAAGTCATGGGCCTTTTGTTTGATTTTGCCTTCGGTCCCTTATTGAAAAGTGTTCTTCAGCATTTTCAATGATCCCGACAGTTTTGCAACTCATACGTTCAAGACTTTTGTTTTTCATAAATTTTGTTTGCAAAAAAAGACAAAAAAGACACACGTGTATTATTATCTGCCATTGTACTATTTTGACAGGTTTCCAATGTTTGGATTTTAGTTTAGGTACGAGTTTAGTGATTGCAATTGGCTACTGTTCACAATGAGAGAGAAGGTAAAGACTTCCCTTAATATATACTGAATAACCTAAAACAACTTTTCGGTCTTGATATGGGTTTTGGATAAGTGAGCATAAACGTAAAGCATGGTATCAGTTGGTGATAACTAGGCTACACCAATACCCACCCTTATCCTACCATAAAAAAATCCGGGGTATGAAATTGATCTACACTGCATATATTTCTTACTGAAGATCTGGCAGAGTACGAACCAACAGCACATAACCCTGACACATGACCGAGTCTGACGTTTCCATAAATGTTGCTTAATTTTCAACTGGTTCTCGGTCTCATTGTGCTTGTTTGTATACGGACTGCACATAAAAATATACAGATATATTTTACACCATTTGACATGGTGTTAATTGTTTCCCATCGGTTAGGTGTCAAACTGAAATTAACTTCTACCTGTATTTTGCTAATGATTTGCTACCTTTTAGACATTGTGCCAAAAGTTGTATCAAGAACATGTATGTGATACACAATTATGCATGTTGGCTTTAGGTGGCGATAGTGGCAGGTTTCCCCCTCCCCATATCGAACTTTTGCTGGTGAAGCAGCGTTGCAGAAAAAAAATCAATGGTCACCTAATGGACCGAAACTGGTACCCGATGCAGAAAATCCTGGCATCATGCGATCGAGTACTTTTACATGCTCTATTATCCAACACATCATACGCTTACTGAGTGTTATTTTTTAGCGCTGCAAAGTGTATGGCAGCCAATCCTTTGCCGTTAGGAAGTTGCAAGTCAGTTTGTTGATGATCGACGAGAAGGTCCACGATCTTATCATTCCCCAGTCTAATGGCATCATGCAATGCAGTGTCGCCAACTTGATCCTATAAAAGAAAATAAAACAACAGCAACAACAACAGTAACAAACGGAAGTAGCCAAAATAATTACTGCTAAGTTAATCCAATCTTACCAGTAGTTGCTGATAAATCATGTTGGTACTCGTTTGGTCCATACCGGCACAAGTAATTATACAGAACAAGGCAAAATTCTATCTCGTGGTGTGATCAATTTTCTTTTGTCACTGATATCATCTTTGTGCAGTATGCACTCCTGTTAAATATCACGTAAAAAAGCCAATTTTGGAGACCCGGCATGATTAAGATTAAAACTTTCTTTCCAACTGACATAGAATATTAGAAATTTCCAACTAGGTCAAGAAGAGCACCAGAGAGCAGAAACAACTGTAACAACTAAGCAAAAGATTGAACTGGAGCTCACAGACTAACTTATTCTGTAATCTTTGGAATCAGCTTAATGTTATGCAGAGTATCCACATGGCCTTTATAGACAACCACCACCATGCAATATCATAGCCCGATCCTAAAGGTAAGGAAAGGTAAGGTAAGGGAATGCTAAGATAAGGTAAGGTAACATAAGGTAAGGTAAGGTAAGGTAAGGAAAGTTAAGGTTCTAGGATGATTACAATAAATATCTAAGACTCTTAACCGACACTGTACATAGCAACACAGCATACAGCTATGTAAACTATAATGAACCATAAGTATAAATTTTGAAAGTCTAGAAATTAAATACATTAAATAAATGAAATTTAAAATGAGGTTGTTACAATTGTGATTTTTTTGTGTTTAGACATAGAGTTCCAGTATGGGTACATGCGGTCAGTGCACAGTGCAGGCCAACAATAGGTCCACACTTGATTCGACACTCAAATCCAAGTCACCCATGTCAAACGTCGGCTCAATCTAGTGAGCCCTGTGAATGTAATTCAAGATCGATCACCAATGTATAGTCTTAACGTCGCCATCTGCATGCCCAATACCCAAGGTGCAACTGAGAAAGCATTTGAAATATAATCATAAAATGAAACTTAGGGAGATTAACCTCTGATATTAAAGGTCACGCAATTGCAAACTAATTGTCATTTAATCAAATTCCATATACCTAGCTGAAATGGTCCTTGTGTTATATCACCTACAACCTATTCAAGTGAGCTGGATAATTGGATAAAGATCACCCATATGGACAAGATGGGAAACAGGCCACTCCAGGTCTTCACGTTTCTTTTTCAAGTAGAGATAATGGTTAATACCACCACCACACCCTTAAAACTATGAAATGAAATGAAACAAAACAAAGCACAATAGAATAAATATTTGACCTAAGGGGGTTTGGAGGTAAAGTATTTTATACCCCACACCTACACCACCACCCCCTCCCCCGAAAGAAAAAAAAGACCTCACAGGACGTAAGAAATCTTAAGGGTTGGGGTGAAAAGGTCCCAGATATTACATAAGTTGCACCTCGATGACATCCATTGCAGACTAAACCAAGGTATAATTCATCCAAGTATACAGGAGAACCAGCCTGTTATATTTGCAGGAGCATAAAATATCTAAAATTGTTGACCTAAGAGTAGGATAGATGGACATTCGTTAAGGACTCTGAGATCTCTCCCACTCACTAGTCATATTGGATCAAGGAACAGAACATCGTGCACGGAAAAGAACTGATAAAAATGATACCTTAGCCCTTGTGTCAACTTCGGCCTCCAGCAAAATTTTGGTACATTCTGTGTGCTCCACGTTGGTGGCAATCGACAGTGATGTGCGTCGCTTTTTGTCTAATAAATGCACGTTTGCGCCTTTGGAAATAAGTAGTTTCATAATTGCTGGCTTATCACTGTTTACGAAATAATAATAATAAAAAAAATAAAATAATAATATTTTGTATGTAGATAGGGCCTTTTCTGTCGTGCTGGTTTACAAGGCGATTCATCTCAATTGGAGTGTACTAAAGGTTGTCTGAGCACATTAACTAAAGTGTGCTGAACACTATGCTTATCCCAGCAACAATTGTTTCATCCGTCAAATATTTGTATTATACAGTATTCCACACTTTACGTGATATTGTAAACAGTCAAATCAGGGGTGGCTCTATATCATGTTTTTACCAATTCAGATGTTCTGAAGAGCGTCGATGAATTAGTAGACATTGCTTTACAATTGGCATATAATTTTAGTTCATAAATTTAGTGCGTCCGTGGATTTTTAATATAATGCCATGCACTAAAGCATCCAAAATGTAAAACCTGGCGACTCATCAATGCAAAATGAAATCAAAATGCGGGATTTCCATCCCTTCTAAACTCATTGATATGCCTCTGCGGTGCATTAATAAGGTTGCGTTCCGAACATAAAAAAATAATGATAATGGACAAAATAGTTTCCTTTTGGAATCTGCCAATTAAACAGATCAACTTTACTGCAAATAATGTAATATCTAGTTTATGTACCCAATAATTGCATAATTAAGAGCAGAATGTCCATCGTCGTCTTGAATGTCCAGTTCAGCCCCAGCGGCAAGGAGTTCCTGTACGACTTCAAAGTTTCCCTTAAAACTGGCGACTTGTAGAGCAGTGAGATCCCCTTTTTTCTGATCAATCTATAAAAAGTGCAGCAAAATGCTTGAATGAAAATGTAACGCCATTGATAATACAACAAGTATTGCCCGCTTCTCCAACTTCTCGTTGTACTCTCGGTTTAGCTCATATTTACATGGTCACTTTAGTAGACCCATATCTTGCATAGTCATTTCGTCTGGGATAATGGTACTTGACAGTGTGCTGGAACAAGGATGCAAGTGATCACGCAATGCCATAACATTCCGTATAGCTCAGTCAGTGCCAGCTGTCTTTTTTCACAGTATGAATTCGCACAGGAAAAATTGAAGCTTTTTATCTATTTTCAACCGCAGCAAACGAATATGTATGATATAGATATTGGATACACAACTACTAATTGCAACGGTGATGCATAAAACAGGGGAAAAATAAGGGGGAAAAAACATCTCACGACTCTACTTTAGCAGAGACAAAACATGGGCAAGGTATGACCCAGGACATTTAACACACACAGAGTAAAAGGAATACCACTTCCATTGACCTGTTTATACTAAATATAAAGAGTAGTCAACGTGTCTTATTCTGTATCGTGTGGTTCTTAGTATGAAGCATGGCTCCCTAAAAAGAAATCCATTGCTTGAGTGTGATTTTAAAGTTACAATTGTTGAGTAATTTAGGGTGGCTTAAATCTGTCAGACTAGAGGATAACACGTTGTGTTACCTAAAAAAATAATGTATTCCACCTTTGAAGGATTTCTATTTCCAAACAAAAGAGAATTCATTCTGAATGTGGCTAATGGTATAATTTGTAACTATAAAGATTTCCTGTTAATTGTAGGGTTTGGGCATCCAAAAAGTAATGGTACAAAATTCAGTTGGTGGCCACATGAACATTCTTGCCTTCACTGAAAGCGTATTCTGTGGAAGCCATGGTTCAACCGATTGCACCACATCTTGATCTTTGCAGTAATATGTTAGCTTTTCTGTCTCTCGTGTAAAATAATTCATTTGACTTTGGTTTGTTTATTTTTATGTTGCGTCGAAAAGATTCTTCATCTCCTGAATTCCGAGTGACTGGACATAACCTATTCCATCCATGAAGTATGGCGAGTGGATGGAAAAGAGTTCTTAAAAGCATCTATTGACCCAGTTGCCTGCGAAGCAGACTGTTTTTAATGTTCTGGTGTTTCGCTGGAGAGAGGAGGCCTGCTTCGCAGACACCCGACATCTGGGCTCAGTTATATTTGCTTTGAAACGAAAACTGGGATTGGTAATGGAAGATACGCCCAAAGGAAGTAATGCATTTAAACAGTTTCCAGACAGTCAATGAACTATCTTGCATAATGATTCAAGTCTATGATTTTCGCTGCGTTTTTGAATGATATTCCGTCCAGTTTCACTGTAAAGTTCATTTTGACTATTACGATTTATCATTAAAGCATTACCTGCAGCCAACTGGACACCTTTCAGGGGTTTTGCATCTGACTATGTGAAAACACACTAGACCAAATACCAATAATTTAATTAGATCTGACGTGTTTAAAGTAAATTAAGTTCAACAAGGCGCCTACACAGATTATGTTGCACGCTTTCATAACATCGTGTATTTACGAATGTCAGTAGGATTGAGTTTTTTTTACTAACATGCATCCTTTTAGTTTTTGGTACAATTAAATTTGACTAGGGACTAAACTGACCATTTTTCAATGTCTGTGAAGTCATTGTTTAGTTTTCCAGCGAATTGGTAGAACCAAAGCGATCTATTACATGTGATTCTGCAGTTATTGTGTTAGGTCAAGCATGGTGTAAAATATATGTCCTAGCAATGAGGGTAGCAACGTTACCATCCTAAATGACAAAGAATAAAAATGGGCAACGAGCTGAATGGCGTATTTCGGAATTACTCTCCATTTTATAATGCGTTAAAGATCCAAATTTTGTATGTTAATACTTTTCGTGAAACAAAACTTACATTTATTGTGCGTGAGATACCTACAGTATGTGCGTCAATGCTTATTATAATTAAAATTCCATTATTTTTGCATAAAATGACTGTTTTTGTGCATCAGTGCTTCCTCAGCTCCCGTGCACTGTATTGCAACCATGTTTTAGCACTAAAGTGATGCCACTCTCATTCCTACTCCCACATGTATTGGAAATATGCGAAGCCACTCTCCGGTGGTTAAATAGGTTTATTTGTTAAAACTTTACATGCTATATAGACAAAAAACCTGCTTTTTCACTTGAGATTCTCGACACCTGCCATTACCGAGAGCAGTGTTCTACCGATAGAATTACTTACTGCACAAGTACTTGTACATATAGGTCTCTCTCCGCAAAAATTGCAAATAATGTAACCTTAGAGATTACGAGCTAAAGAAAAGTTAAAACTATATGAATCATTGACGGATGCAAGACTACATCAGATGCAACCCAAAGCTCAAATGACTAAAAAGTCTTCGGTGAATAATGTGTTCTTGTCATGAACCAAATCTTTAACGCCTATGTTTATTAACCTGCGAATAAAAATATGCTGTTTAGAAAAAAAAATATAAATAATGCAAAGGAACAAATGTCATTTCAATACATATTGCCCTGAATCCAAAATTATTCAAAACTGAAACCTCTGATGGGCAAGATCCACTTCAAGAAACTCGAATTTCCAGAATATACCTTTACTTGTAATTTACAGTCCTTGAAAGACAGCTTCGAGAGAGCAATAATTGTGCACCGAAATTGGAAGAGGAGCCTTGATGATATTAAATATATTGTGTAATTGTGATTTATAATTTATAAACTTGTTGAATTGCAACTTTGAAATCACATTCAAGTATTGTCCCCATTCAATGTACACGTAGAGTCCCAACTCGTAAATGACATTGATTCACAGGTCTCTGGCGTTTACTATACATATACAATTGTAACATGAATCGTATTTTGGAGCTCTCCCAGTATTCATAGGTTTAAATTATTTCATAGTTAGCTGATAAGAACCTGATCAGTTTGCATCATATAGCTAACATTTTACGCAATGAATGTTCAGATTTTACACCGAGCACAATGCTTATTGAATTAAAACTCCAATTACGGATAACTTTGATTTAAAATAATAATGCTAACAATTGACTTTAAAGAACAAATGTTGCGACTTATCTCAGTAATTAATCAGGAAATATAATCGCAGGCTGCTGTTTGTACCTGTGCTCTGTTTATGCTCAACGATTTCTCCACATTTTGTAAATTCCCACTTTCCAATTCATCCACAAGATTCGTCATATCCACATCCATATATGCCAGCATTGAAAGATTGCTTCCCAGAAACAGAGTGGAAAGCATGTCTGCAAAAGAACAGTGTACAAGGATATTAAAATGATAAAGATGTTAACACGATTGGCAAATACTGTTTACGTTATAATGTTAGAATGGGGATTTATTTATGTAGCTCAAAATAATACTGCCAGACAGGTCTATCGGTAGTCTGCGCTGTTCAGTCCTGGTTCTCCCTGTGGCTGTAATGGTATGCAATCATATGATATTTATATTTTTGATGCTATTTTAGATGCTGGTTTAACTCTGTATTTTAAAACAGGAAGTACAAGGTAGTAAAAGCAATATTGTTATTTAGCTAACCGTTTTGACAATATGCCACGAAATGTGACTGTTAATCAGTTCCTTCTTCATTATCATGAGATGTGTATAATTATTGATTAAGGAAAGGAAGTGCGAATTATTTGTAAAGACACTAGCAAAGCATTTCATATAATGTGCCACTCAGGTGTACCATATTAAAATATATATATATATATATATATATATATATATATATATATATATATATATATATATATATAGATAGACAGATATTTCGGGTAGGTTATTGAAATGGCTCTCAGATAACCTCTAAAAAGTAGTTATTTAGGTATATGTTTCTCACTCGGGCAGAAATAGCGCAGGAATACCCCAAGGATCGGATCTTTGGGTTTAAATGTTATTCATTTACATAAATAATATTGCTTATTTTGTAAAGTCACACATAAAATTGTTTTTGGAAATTGATAATTCTGATACAGTAGTGGCAATTACGAATCTAGATCCTTTTAGCGTTAACCAGTGGGCTAGTGACAGAGCATTTACTTTCAATGCCCCAAAGACTGATTCAATGTTTATTTCGAAGTAAAGTAGTTCATCCCCCTGTTTATAAGAGAATAGTACAGAAAAACATGATCTATATTCATAAATTTCGAACCCAACAATGACAGCAAAGAGATTCCAGACTTGCCAAAGCATCAACATTTATCTTCCAATACCTATGTAAAGAAACATATTTCACTCCTGACTGAGGAGTCATGTTTCTCATAACGTTGACAAACATAAGCACTTCCGTTCCCACATCCATTTTGCTTAAAGTGGACCTATGACATTAACGATAAGTCTATCACGTTAATCAATATAATGAAGGGTCTGAAATTCGCTATTGATAGACAAACTGTGAAAATTATTTATATTTTGTTTTTAGACTAAGATTCAATATGGCAGTCCACTTTGAAGTATATGTATCTTATTCGATGAAGAAATATAAGAAAGTGTCCGGTTAAGTGCCGTTCGCATTGTGAAAGTAGGAATGCATGGCACAAATAACGCACAAACTGTACGAAAAAGTATAGTGACATACTTCAGCCAGACCAACGGATCTTTGAAAACTAATCTTGACCTATAAGCTGGAAAACAAATTTGTTCTTTATCATTCATGTCCAATTATCCATGTAAGCTCCATTCAGATATACAACGGCATATGTTACCAGACAACAACTACATCTTTCCCATTTTAGCACTGGTACTGATATTTCCGATAAATCTGTCCACCTCTGTACAGTTAGGTAGTGAAACAAATTAACTGCCAAAATTCATAGCCCAGTGATACTACCACTATTCATGTAAACATTATGTCAGCCAGGTCTTCGAATTGTGTAATTTTCTGAATTTCACAACTATGGTGATTTATTTTTATCTGTTCAACATTTGCACCCGCGTTTACGGACCAGCCAATTAAATTTATATTAATACAAAATTGGTTTCTTGGACATACCTCGTTGTATATGTGGTTTAGCTGTTGAAGATACATGGCATTATATTTTTTTTTTCGTTTGTCCTTTGTTTACTGTTAACAGATCTTAATTCATTTTATTGGTTCTCTACTTTCCCGGTTTACTTCTTGAACAGTTCTGTATGGACCTCCTGAGTCTTCCTTGCGTTGACAAAGAGATCTAGCTGCTTTTCAGGATTCTCTACCTTCTACTGGCTGCTTTAAGTTTAAACGACATAGGCTAATTTTCCAATAGCACTCAAACTCGGAACAGTTTATTCAATGTTATATGAAATGGGTTACATGAATTTCAACGTGTGTAGTGACAAAGTGGTAATTAAGAAATAACTAAGAACTCGTAATTAAACTAAATGATATTAGGATACCTTGGCTAAGGATTCTATGATCCGCTATTGTCAAGGCTACCTTTTGGTAAAAATGAGCAACAACTGGCAAAAATAGTACGAACACAGATTAGAAGCTTAAATCTACAGGTTACATATAAAGTCACTTAATTACCACAAAAACATAACAGTGTGCAACTGTACAAGTGTCTTTATATTGCTTCACGAAGAAAAGCTTTGTGTACGAAAATGCATTTAAGTGGCATTCAGGCGTTCACACCTTCTTGCAGCCTCACTGTCTGTCCTGGTAATGTGAGTGTCACCTTTCTAGTGTACTTTTGATTTTCATTCACCATTCCCGTTTCCTGTCCTTTCGTTGCAAGAGGGATTTGGACAGCACTGGTCTTTTCCCCCAATTGCAAAAATACTGGTGAAGTGTCACTTTTTTCGATGAATGAAATATGTTTAAACCAATACGGTATCATCTTTACTGTCCATTCTTGTGGTTATAATTCACTTCATGACGTGATGCCCACAGGTACGATGTGGTGGTGGTGATCATTTTGGTTATATAAGTTTTCTATGTTTAATGCATGTTAATCATGCATTTTTTGTAATGATTAATTTTTTTGTAATAATTTTTTGTATTTTCATAATAACGTTGTACGTGTTTTAACCAGATACGGTATTTGAATTAAAAACGATCTTGTGGTGACAAGGTGCTGTATTGTAATTTCAAGATAAAAATGCAGTTGTTGACAGGAATGGCTTTTGTATGATATAACTATCTTATCGTAAAATTAATAAAAAGTGCTTGTTCATGGACCTTTCACAAGAAGTTTATATCGCCCAGGATTTTGTAAAAGTAAAACATAATTAACAATATGGTACAGGTCACGGGTTTCGAGAGGCAGTCGATTGCTTTGTTAATGAAAACAATAGCGGTGGTTTGTGTGGATTTTTCTTCTTTTTTCATGTCTCCCTTGTTTTGTTTTTCTTGTTATGGGGGCCTGACTGGAAATTTGAGCAGGCTATCAATTGGGCAATATAAATAAATAGACAAATTGGCTACTTATTAATGATTTATCTTGATGAAAAAATATCAGCAAGGTTTGATGATCTATTACCTGTCATAGAGTCACTATCACTTTCACAATCACTATCATCCTCGCTGCTTGGGCTGCCCTCTCTTTTCTTCACCAGGGTAAAACAGTCAGGATTAAACCACCAATGCTTGTTACCAACGAAGACACGCAGATCACCGTCAGCGTCAACTTTGGTTACCTTGCCGCTTTTTCCCAGACACTGTCAGTAAAAACAATTTGCTGAACTCACCCCCCTCCTTTTTTTACATGAGAGATTGAGGCAACGGATGTAATTCTTAATACGCGGCAACCAAGAGGTGTCTCTTGTAAAAAAAAAAAATGCATTTTGCATGTCTTACTAAGTGGCTTATCATGAAGTGTGTCCTGATCGTTTTTACATTTCATCCTCCTGAAGTATTGGAAAAGAAAAAAATGAAATTATATCATAAACTTAGGTTAATCTTTTCTGTGATGATTTCTGTATTATCGCTTGAGGCAACAGACAAAGGACATTGATGTATGTTAAACTGTTATGTACCGTTTTCACAGCTGTATGACACAAAACATTTACATTAAATTTCTTCAACAACACATAAGTATATTCATCCCAGTGTAATAACTCACTGGTTAAAACAATTTAGTACAGATGTGCAGTATTTTGAAAGAAAGTTTAACGCTCTTCTGGACGTACCGAATATTTTATATCTCTTTTAGAACAAAACATCATACACATGATAATGCTAAGAAATGACAAATCGAATGTAACGGCTTCAACTAAAACTCTCCATCATAAGTGGAATGGCTGAAGTTTTGCCGTTAGTAGCACTAGTATATTTACACGCGAAAATGTTCGTCTTTAGCCAATATATATATATATATATATATATATATATATATATATATATATATATATATATATATATATATATATATATATATATATATATGTATCAAGTTAGTATTTGCATCAACACGCCATATTTGAAAAGAACGTCTTTCACATGAATAGTAACTGTTTTATGTAGAGAGCTCCCCCAACAAAAAATTTTTAAACAGCTAGCTCCAAGAGTTAAACCAAATGCTGAAAATGCTCGAACCGAAAAAGTTGCTTTCAATTGTAGTTTTATAAGCTAACGAAAAAACATCTTTCCATTTTCCCATAACGGGGTTGTGAGACAATATTTCCCTTTTGGTAACATGTACGTGCACCTTTATTGCCATTTTGAACTAGCACACAAAAATACCATTACACTTCAGTTCCTGAAATCGGATGAATTTCCTTACACTACAGAATTTCGAAGAAACATTCCCTTCATATGTGTTTTACTCAGTTTCTAAAGTTAGCTTACACTGAAATTGAATAGCACATCTTCAATATTCCAGCTTAACAGGCTATAGAACAATATGTTCACTGATTTCACTGGTGCTAAGGACTCCCCATTTCCAGTCATTTATACATTTCATCAATATGAAAATGAATTTTCCAAGATACAACTTAACGGTGCAAAATTATCAAACCTTGAAACACGTATAACAATGACAAATAAGATAGACAGCAATCGAACCTATTGAATAATTGATCAAACGGTTCATTAATCAGTTGATCAGGTGATCAACTAATTCACCAATATTTCAACCATTTCTACAAGGCCATGAATAAAAATATTCTAAGTATTGTCAGAAGTACCTCCTTCATATCTTTGGTCCATCCGCAATGATATTCCTGTAGAGATCTTACATGTTTTTCATCTGTCAATAGCTTCACCTCATCCCCCACCGAAAATTTGTTGATCTGATTTCAATGAAGATGTATGTGATTTAATAATCATAAATTTATCTGATTCTAACGAATACATATCACATATAATGGCAGGTCATGCAATGCAGTACAGCAACGCAATTTGATAAAAATACTACTGTAATACAATGGATCATCATGTAACCCAATTTGTTGTAACATACATATATGTAACCATGGTGTGCAAAAATACACAAGTTTATTTCCGTTTACTTTAAATATATCAAAGAGACTCGGTATTCACTACCCATACAACATGCACCAGGATATGTTTGATGATTGTAATCATTATAGCAAGTCATCATATCATACTTCACAATTATAACAAGACTTACCCTGCACACTACACATAATTTTACATTGTGAATAGGATTAGGATTTTTTGCAGGAAAATATGTGAAAAGATAACACATGCCTTTACAAGGACGGCTTTGTTGAGGATCCATGTGCTCCCGACCTTCTTAAAAGACACCTTTATGTCTCCATTTTCTGTGATGCCTTTAACCTCACCAACATTACCAAAGCACTGAAAAAATATTGGTTTTTGGGAAATGCAATTTAGTTGATTGTAGTCCAAGAATGATGCCATTATTTGTATCTTACCTTTAAAATTTCTTCTGATTGATATTTGATTATAAAAACTGAAGTCATTAAAGTATGTGATACATTCTGAACTCTGTATCTTATACACTAACTTAAATTATGTCATGCTCTTATCAAGCCCTAACTGCAAGGTATAAAGCAAATATCCGAAAATGATAGGGTCTTGAAAGAAAACAGAGAAGTGTTTTTAAATATTGGAATGTATGATATGTACCCTGAGTTTTGGCAAAAGTGAAGGACCAGAACTAAACCGCCCAATACTTTATGTGCACCTACGAACCCTGGAATAAGTCACACACTGGGCGATCCTTTATGATAAAAGAAAAATGAGTGCCAAAATTGTCTATAAGCACTCAGTACGGAACTTGCTTTTAATGTACAGGGATGTGTCCTCTAACGTGGCTTTCTTACCTCTGTCATACCGTCATTCCAGCCCCCATGACCCTTTTGCTTTTCTTTTACTTTGTCAACATCTAGTGCAATGCGAACCTGGTCTCCAGTTCGTAGGTCACTTTCTCCTGTGTGCGGTCTCTCCGTACCTAGTGGAAAGAAATGTGTTTTTGCGATTCTTATAAATTAGATAGCAATCATTTATGTCATGAAATAGCTCATGCAAATTTGACCATACGAGCACTGCACAATTTTTATAATAATCATTTTTCAACACTTTAACTCTCCTACTTAAAAGTATAAACTAAGCAATTCTAACACATATTAAGTTAAGTCCGTTGCTATTGCAAAAAGTCAGCATTGCAACATTTTGTCACAGCCTGTATTTTGGCACAACAACAACAACAACAACAACAACAACAACAACAACAACAACAACAACAACAACAACAACGACAACAACTACCACTTCTACTACTATTTCTACCAATTGTACTTCTCCCGTGACAGGAACTGATAATGATGGTTATAATGCTATGGTGGTAATACTGCTCTTGCTGATAATAACAACAATGGTCATCATAATATCGACACCGGTAATTACATGAAAAAAATAATTGCAATGACGACAACCACGAAGACGAATACTCCGACGATGGCGACGAGGACGAGGACGAGGACGAGGACGAGGACGAGGACGACGACGACGACGAGGACGATGACGATGATGATGATGATGATGATGATGATGATGATGATGATGATGATGATGATGATGAGACGGTGATAAGAAAAGATACAAAAATATTACATTATTATTATTTCTATTCATAACAATGTCGTATGAATGATTTATGTGTTTTGTGCTCCTGCATATCTCAGACCAATTACCTGATTACCTGGCATTTGAACGCACAAACTTAAAAAAAGTTTATATATATATATATATATATATATATATATATATATATATATATATATATATATATATATATATGTACAGTTACGCTGGCGTTCAAATTAACAAACGCCAAACGCACCAACGTTTCCCAAACGTTTCCCAACCACTTTCAGTGAAAGTCAAACGTTTTGCAAACGCGTACCAAACACTTTGCAAACACTTTCCAAACGCTTTACAAACACTTTGCAAAACGCTTTCAAACACTTTTCCAAACGCTTTACAACACTTTTCCAAACGCTTTCAAACACTTTTCCAAACGCTTTCAAACACTTTGCCGAACGTTTTTGGTGAAAGCCAAACGTTTTCAAACACTTTTCCAAACGCTTCAAAACACTTTACACTTTGCGCCAAACGTATGTGATACATGTACATGTATACTTGGTAATCTAATTCTAATGACAGGAATATTTTAATAAGTGCCTAAAAAGCTTATCAGCACCTAAAAATCCCAACCACAACAAAAGATATGCCTAGATTAACACGTTTAACATTTCATTTATTATAAAGTTACATATTTTTCAGCAGCAAGTATACCCAGTCGCTATTATACTTTTTCTGAAAGTGAAGTTCTTGAAAAAAGGATAACTTTTAAAATTTCAGATGGAAATACAGAAGCAGCTCAAGTTAAGTATTGTTTGGCTTACTAAGCCAAACAAAAGAATTAACTCCGATGGAGTAAGCCAGGCTATACTCCATTGGTCCTTGGCGTAATTATATATATTTTAATTGAAAATTAGAAACTATTTCCCAGTAAATTTATAGGCAATATCATGATCAGATCATGAATCATGATCTGATCTTGATATTGCTTATGGATTTACTCTGAAACAGTTTTTGAAAGATGAAGTATTCATGACATCTTTAATTAAGAATCAAGTCTTTAATTAATTTAAGTTGAATTATGCACTTGGGTAAATGTATTTAGATCGTGTTTTCTATACATATATACAACCTATAATGCTGGATAAGTTCACATTTACATGTAGGTACATCATATATTGCTGGACCTGTTGAAAATACGTTTGGAGATTCTTCATCATTTAAATGGAAGTGTTTGAAATGCATAGTGTTTAAATGCGTTTGTGAAAGTTTTTGAAATCGTTCGGGTAATTGTTCAACGCGTTTGGAAAGTGTTTGAACGCGTTTGGAGAAGTGTTCAGTAGCTTTGTGAAAGTGTTCGAACGTTATCTAAATGTGTTTGAGATTTTTCCCAAACGCTTTCCAAACACATTCCAAACACTTTCCAAACACCAACAAAGCGCGAAAAAAGCGTTTGGCTGTTAACTTTTAGCCGGGTATAACTATATATATATATACATATATATATATATATATATATATATATATATATATATATATATATATATATATATATATATATACAGTTATATATATATACAGTTATATATATATATATATATACATATATATATATACATATATATATACATATATATATACATATATATATATATATATATATATATATATATATATATATATATATATATGCGCAAAATGTGAGACATCTGGCTGCTTCTGGGCATATTTTGATTAAACTAACATTGTGGCTGAAGGCAACAAGTTTTGGCATAGCGTATTATAATATACTTGTAATAATATTATATCTCTCCAACAGAATTGAGGCAATAAAGAATATGCATACATACATTAATGACCACAGGTATCACTCTTCTTGATAATGAATGGTTTAGTATAATCACGCCTTATTTATCAAATGCACATGTACATAAACTTCCCACATATGGTATTAATGCAACTAGGGGGAAAAGCATACCCTATGTAAATGCCTAATGCAAGAATAGATGATTGGACATGAAACTATAGCACACACTGACCATGAATAAAGGAGAAAAAGACATGGGAAATGGAGTAAACTGATTAAAATGTAAAACGGCCGCTGGCACAGACTGTAAGTCCAAACTTGCCGCTAAGAATAGAAAGTCCAAAAGCACCCTCAGACCACCCACCAAGCGAGAATAGGTCTGCAACCATGGTCGCCCCCCCCCCCCCCGTCCCCCACCAGGAGGAGAGGATATGTCATGAAAAGGGGATTGGCCGGCACCAGCTGGTTTGAAACAGTTAGTGACAGAAATGTATTCATATACAGCTGAAATTAGCGTGTCATTACCATATCCAAAATGTAGTACTAATAAAGCAAATCCAAGTCAATTCCGACCACAGGCAATTATCCTTGTGAAGTTTTGCTATATAATATAAATTTTTAGTTGGTTGTATTCAAAAGAGTCCAAAATGTATATCCAAAGGTTCATAGGGCCAAAAAGGCCATGTCTAGTTTTAACGTGACAAGAATGCAAAAAATGCGTTTAAGGATATAGGTCTATTGCAGTAATATAGGCTTGAACTCGTCCATCATTCATGTGCATATAGGACCGTACAAGTCATAAAAAGGGATCAAAACTACAGCGTAGTAGAGAATGTGCAAGCACAGGTTCAAATTTGTCGACAATATAAAAAAAACATCCAGCATTTAAAAATACTAGTTGCAATCCCCGTCTCAAGAATGATCATCATCCATTCAAGTCCACAAAGTTACACTAACACCAACACCAATCAATCAAATAAGCCCCTAGGACTAAATGACCATCAATAAGACTTTCTAACCTTCCTGAAGGATGCAGTCAAGTAGGAAACATAAAAAGTGTATTCCATAGACAGTACAAGACAGGCAATCCCTGTATGCAAGTGTAATCGTGGTATAGTATATTTGAGAAAAAAATATAATGCTATTTATCATCATCAGGAGCACCTCGTGAACATGCATGGGAATTCTTTTCCTTCACATTGGTATTGGAGAAGAAATGTTGATGCTTTGGCAAGTCTTGAATCTTTTTGCTGTCATTTTGGGTTTGGAATTAATGAATATGGATCATGTTTTTCTGTACTATTTCACCAATTTTGCACTAATGAGAATATAAGAGGCAAGCATCGTCTTAGCAAAGGTGCCTATACTGAATGGCTACACATGCATTCCCAAGACTGAATAATTCGATTTATAACAGTTATAGTTGTATTTGTGCATACAATGAAATGGAAGATGATGATGATGATGATGATGATGATGATGATGATGATGATGATGATGATGATGATGATGATGATGATGATGATGATGATGTTGATTTTAGTTAGCTGCTGTGGTTGGAATCTACCAATAATAGGCAAATGATCCTTGTAATATAAGCCTCCTTCTGCTGGCACCAGACATTTTAGGTCCACTTTTCCATCTTGTCTTAGTCCATAAGTGCTGGCTACACATATATTTCCAAGATTAAATAATTCGGTTTATAACAGTTATAGTTGTATTTGTGCATGTAATGAAATAGAAGAAGAAAAAGAAGAAGAAGAAGAAGAAGAAGAAGATGATGATGATGATGATGTTGATGATGATGATGATGATGATGATGATGTCGATTTTAGTTAGCTGCTGTGGTTGGAATCTACCAATAATAGGCAAATGATCCTTGTAATATAAGCCTCCTTCTGCTGGCACCAGACACTTTAAGTCCACTTTTCCATATTGTCCTAGTCGATAAGTGCTGGCTACACATGTATTCCCAAGATTAAATAATTCGGTTTATAACAGTTATAGTTGTATTTGTGCATGTAATGAAATAGAAGAAGAAGAAGAAGAAGAAAAAGAAGATGATGATGATGATGATGATGATGATGATGATGATGATGATGATGATGATGATGATGATGATGATGATGATGATGATGATGATGATGTTGAATTTACTTAGCTGCTGTGGTTGGAACCTACCAATAATAGGTAAATGATCCTTGTAATATAAGCCTCCTTCTGCTGGCACCAGACATTTTAAGTCCACTTTTCCATCTTGTCCTAGTCGATAAGTGCCGGCTGTCAGGCTGTCCCAATTTACTCTGGCACCACTGTTACCAGATTCGCTTGCACAATCGCTTATGCTCACAATTTTTCCTTGCCCTCCAGGACCTCCTGCAGTAACAGTTCTCATAAAATGCATATTGTAAATTTGTATTCATGCTTTTGGTTTTTTATTTCAGACATTATAAGACACCATGAACCAAATGTTTAGCCTCTGTGTAGAATCGTTGTCCTGAATTTTAAAACAAATATTATGCATAGTACTTCACTGTAGAAAATTTTTACGACAGAGCAGCTTGAAATAGAACATGATTTAATCATTCACGAATTCATCAATTTTGGTTAAATTAACTCTGTTCCTTACCCATTCGTATCTTGCTTACACGATAAAGAATATCTAATGTATGTGTAGTCCAAAGTAACTATGGACGGGACGTTCTGCACCATGTAGAATTAATTTCCGATTTACACGTGCTTGTAGAATGGTTTCATGCATGCCCTACCTTCGCACAGACCATACTTTCATGCGCACACCTAGGATGTTGATTTATTGTCTGCTGCGGTATTTGTCATTGATTGCTGTTTTGACACAACAGTGTCAATTTTTTATGTGAAATGGTGGAAAATACTCTGGACTACACTTACAAGAGATGAACCTAAAAACAACACTCTTGCTATTACCTGGCCGTGAATTCTGCGTGACACTCGCCTGACCATAACTGGAAGGATACCCTCGATGGCCTGCCTGCAGCAGGCTGCATCTCTTGTATCCTTCCACTCCACGGGTACGCTCGTGCCATGCAGAATTTACGGCCAGGCACTCACATTCGTGCAATTTTATTATTTTAAATAACTTAACAAACCATCTTGATCTTCCCATTTCCAGTGAAATCCGCGGACAACCGTTGCTCCTTCAAACAATCCTTTAGCCTGTACCTTGGTACAGCCTTTTCGTTTTGGAACAGGAACCCTGTATTGTGTAATGAAAATAAGAGTCCTATTACCACGATTAATGGACACAGAAATACTCACACGCTGAAATACCTTAGTTTATATGGAACGCATTATGTCAAAATTACCCTTTATAATCAAGCACAAAGTACAGTCGTGCTTGGCGAATCTGAAAGGGAGAGGGCTGACGTTTGCCGGATTGTGTGAATTACCTTCAAACATAAGTTTGTGTGGAAAACTTACCGATGATGATGATGATGATGATGATGATGATGATGATGATGATGATGATGATGATGATTTTACCATTCTGACGTTTAAGTATCAAAATGTTTAAAGCAATAATCGAAATCATGTTTGTCAGACATGAATCCTCAAGTGCACAGTCGTTGCCATCAGCATCATCATCCGTGTGATCACTTCACTCACCCTTCGGACATTGCAGTATCAAAACGGTCGAAGCAATGATTGGTGTCATGTTTGTCAGACATGTAGCATTTTGTACACAGGTCATAATTATCGCAAGAAGAACATTTCCACCTCATGCCTCTGATGCCATGTCGATCACAGGCAGCACAAAAAATGCTTGAATGTAGAATACCTAAAAATTAAGAAAAGAGCAACCCCGCAAAATAGTCAGCGAATGAAAATACAGAATCAAGCATGACTCCAAATGACGGAATTATTCTCAAACAGTGACCTTTTCAGTGCTGCATGCATTGTTAAGATACAAACTATTTGCCAAGTTTGACACCGTTAGTATACTCCCTGTACACTCTATCGGCAACAACAGGGGAAAGTTCAGTTGGTATTGTATTTGTGTCTTTTTGCCCAGAACCACTTCCTAGTAGTCAATATCCTATTCCGCAGTTCGAACTCTTTACTCTCCATAAGCTAACCTGTCCCTGTCTAACCTGTATATATATGGAATTACTATTGTCTATATTGCACACGTTCCTCTGTAAAATTTTGACATAGGCTGTATCAGCCCAAATAGATTAAAGGGTCTTCAGCGGGTAACTACTCAACATGTTTCGGAGCCTTTTACCCGTACACGTCTCTCTGAGTAGCGGCTCCTTGCCTAAGCTAAATATTCAGCAAAGACAACCCACATAATAGTGAATAAATATGAACGTGGCAATTGATGAATTAGCTAAATATGTGAAGTTTTGCTTGTAAATGCAGAGCTTCATATCAAAGAAGAATACCTGTCAAACAAACCATAATTACCAAATTTTCATAGTACAGGTTCAGATAAGAACAATTTGACTTACCCCTGAACCAAAATGTACCCTTTCTAGCTGGACAGCTTTTCCTAGTTAAACCATCCGCCAATGTTTAACTGAAGTGGAAACAAGCTGGGGCATTATATTCAGTCCCAGTGATTGTAAAATAAACAGTTGCAGCTAGACCACCTGTACAAACCAAGGAAAATCCTAACAAGGACTGCAACAATGTACATCCTGTACCAGAGATGTAAAACAAACTCCATGATGACACCTACTCCTCAAACAATTAAGCTCTATTTAACTGCCAACCCTGAGTCAATGTGTCAACTTAATGTGTCAGGTTTGTGACACTTGAGAAAATACTGTCAATTTTGAGTAATTTTTTAATAGTGAGTAAATGTGCATTTAGGCATGTCAGAAAAGAATGGAAGTCATTAGCATTTATGCCAAAAACATGCTATCAAAACATTTTTTCTTAACAGGATTTTAAGTACAATTAGGCAAACATGCAACTGTCGTAGGCCGCTTCTTGCTACCTGTAGCCCCTGGGGGTTTACCTAACAGAAAACATGTAAGCCTAAAATGTCTGATAGTGAATATTAAAACAGAAAGATGCCAAAAGATAAAGTTAAGTAGCAAAACAGACAAGTCTAAAAACTGTAGATTATTGCAGCCAGACTTTCTAATAATCTTTGGATGTTAACAGTAGAATTATAGGGCAAGTCAGAAAAGAATGGAAGTCTTTTGTATTTATGTCAAAAGAATGCAATGAAAATATTAACCAGATATCAAGTACAATTAGGCAAGCTTGTATAAATATTTATTGTTCATTCTTTTGGTGCAATTGATTGGTCAAACAGAACCTCCATATTCCATATATTAAGACAAGTCACTGGCATCCTACCTCTGTATGTGCACAACTTTGGGTGGAAGAAATGTATATAGGTATGTAAGATATTGCATCGCAAACATTTTTTTGCGCGCAGTTTGGGGTTGTTGACAAGCCTAGCCTTTGTCTCGACTCAGCACAATTGATTTGTTCTAAGTTTTTTTTTTTCTCTTGTCATGACGCTATGCCTCCCTACTTGACATGCGGCCGATATATGGCAACGCTCTTGAAGACCATGAAACTGTATGTTTCTGTCTCTAGACTTTGGCTTAAACTGAATGTACATTTCGCCACTGTAAACTGAATCCCTATTTTTAAAACAACCCTCATCATCTCTGTACATTTAGGCATTCATATCATCATAAATTTAACCATAAATTTGTGAATAATAAAACGGGCATATGTCTAGGAAAAAAAACCCGAGTACCTGCTGGCGCATTATCATAGAGACGAAGATCATAAGCATTGTCTTTGCCAATTTTATAGCTGCCTGCAGATCCATTATCCCAGAGCACATACACTGAAATATCTTCCTGCACCTCGATGATGGTACCCAAATGGCCTTCGCCGCCGTCTTTGTCTCCCGACTTCCAGTTTGGACCTCGTACAACTCGTTGCCCTGGCAGCATTCTATAAAAAGACGACAAACTATCCAATTGGTCAGACCAAATATGGAAAAACGTGAACATTTCATGGGATAGGAAAATGCGAAAGTTCTCTATTTGTTCAAAGGTAGGTAGGGAGATCACGTGTGTATAATCCTAATTCTTATTCGGGCCTTTTTAAAATGCCTTAAATGTATCAATTTACAGTTAAATGATCGCATATTTTTCGCTTCTTACGTGTATTTCAGGTTGCTAATTTGCCATAACAATGCAAGGAATATAGCCAAAATTTTGGTTTTGCATGGTATTAAAATTCACGAATTTTACATGTTCTCGAATTTTGCGGTACTCAGGAGAAGCTAACAGCCCTGTTTGTGTGCCAGAGGCCCATTGAAGAAAATGTTGACTGCTGTCTGCATTTTCTTCTAGCATTCTTCCATTAAATCTCATCATCAATGCCAGATTCAAGTTCAACGTTAATGGAGCAATTTTTTTTTCAGATTCACTCTGATGCATAAGTTTATAAACAAACCTGTTTCTGATCATTTATGTAGTATTATAATTAATACAGCCCTGACTCATCTGTGCAAAACATGACAAAAACTGTCATCTTTACTCTAAAGCATAGGTGAACAATGTAATATATATCTTTCATCAGAAGCGCTACTATGAAATGCACTACTAATTGGCATTTGTAGGTCAGAAACACTTACAGCCTTTGAGTGTGTGAATAATATCTTGGACTGTACAATTGAGATAGTGGGTTTTTATCTCTTCAACATACATGTTTGTATTCAGGTTTCACAGCTAATAGAGCTTTCGTTTACACTACATAAAATACCATCTTGAACATTCCTAGGTATTCATTTGGTTCATCTGTATAGGATTCATGGTTATATTTGCTCCTCTTCTGCTTACGTCTGTAAACAGCTTAGATCTGAACAATAGGAATCTGAAGGTGTTCTATGACCTCCGTTTGGAAAATCAAAATAGATGCAAAATGTGTTATGTACCTGGCAGAAACCTTAACATGCTTTGCTCTTGTCCATCGCTACACTATTTCAAACGACCCCATAAACATCATGAGTAAATACTCACTTCCTGTGTCTCTTTCTAATTCCATATCAAATTGTGGAGGTAGATGTCAGGAGTAAACGACACAATAAAATGCATATCCAGAGAAATTGTTTTCATGAAATTTTAGTTGCCTCCCATGTGAGACTTTCTGTATCAAATCAGGAGTGAAATTTTGTTTTTGTGCAATTGTATTCATGCTGAAGGATACAATGTCAAAGATCTTTGCTCCTCTTATCAAATCCTAACAATAGTTGAAGGACAAAATCATGAAAAAAGTGATAAAAATATATATTGTCAATACCCAAGTTTAATAAGGGGAGAAATAATCATAAAATCCATCACAAATTATCTTAGGAAATATGTCAATGAAGGAGAAACAGACAAGATATTTGGACTGTATGACAACAAATGAAAATGTTACTTTAGAAATGGTGGAGTCCAAATTTCCATTGATAATTTGATCAAGGACTGAAAACAATATCCAAGAACTTATAGAAGCTTATCACCAGTCAGCATTCCTCCAGTGAGATTCGCGTAAATGCGGATTTTAATAATAACAAGGAAAGCATGAAAGACACTTATGCACTGAAGATAAAGCTAGAGGCCGTTAGAGGTTGAAAGTAGAAAAATGGCTGCTCCGTGGTGGTCATGTGGCACCATGTATCGATCCACAAATCTTTCTGAAATCATATGTCATATCCATATCTTCCCATCATGAAACTGAAAGCAAAATGGTGTTTCATCTGACAATATCGCAATCGTCCATTGGTCTCTGGTATAGTCAGAAGGTTCCTGACACCAAGGTATCCATGCAGCCTTGTAGAAAGGACAAAGGATACAGTCATCAGGGCAGTATGACCTCAATTTGTCTGACTTCAGTCTTTTGTTGATTCTACACCATACGGCTACAATATTGCAGGTTTGGTTCCACTCCTTATGAAACATCGCCACTGAAAGAAGCTATGTAACTTTGTGTACTGCACCATGAAATGGTCATCCCTCCCATCTGAAAGTCACGGTCTTAGAGATCCATCTTTCTCCTCACATGCTCTTATCCCTTCTAAATAATCCCATCACCTCTGCACCACTGACAAGGAACACTCTCTTGTCATGGGAACCTCACACCGGCCTCCAACATGCCAATGATCCTGCCTCTGTCGAGTCCATACAGCTATGAGTAACCCACATATCATGGCATTATAGATTTACATTGATCGCTGTGCTGCAAAGGGCCTCTTATAAAGTCCAAAAAACATCCCATTATACACTTATTACGCGTTTGTACGTGTTATCTCAGTTGCAGGGCTTTTCGTGCGACATGTATAACCTTTGCTATCCTGTCCTTGTTACATAGTGGTCTATGTAACACTTGTTGTTTCTACAGCAACAAATATTTAGAGCAGAGCATGTTAAACCAAAGGGGCACCTTTTTGGTCAGAAATGTATGCATCAATACAGATGTTGATAAAATGCAAAATGGCCTATGGAATGGATGATATCATACATGGATTTCTGAAATATTATATGTTAAACATATCTTTTTAATGTGACTGACTTCTATATGCCACCAAACATTTGAGGCGTGCCCTGGCTACATATCTATCAATGAAAATCTTCGAAGGACGGGAACATCTCACTCAGCTTTCAATTTGTATGGAAGTGGTAACAAAGATGTGATGCATGCTATGAGGGCACGTTTGAATACATATAGGTCCTTAGTGGGCCTGAGTTTGTTTATTTGTGCAAGTGACCTGATACAGAGGCTCAAGTCATTGACATTGTGGTAAAGTTTTGCATAAAAGAAAAGGTGTGAGATTCTATCTGACTGAAGTACAGTGTAGGATCACATAGATCTTTCCATGAGAGGTATATAGACAGCCAGACACAGGTCCAAAGATGGCGATGAAAGAGAGGAGACAGAGCATGTGCGTCTGACTGACTGAATATCCAAAGAGTGTGGGTCTGCCAAAGAGAAAACCCAAGAGGGAAAACTGTCCATCTTAGGTGTGAACAGCGGATCAGCCACAGTAGGCTGTACATGCCAGAAGAAACTGACTTGTGCTGGACCATTTCATTGTGTACTGTGACCAGAAGAGCATGTAGTTTGCAGTCTGGACTTTATCCAGTTCTTGTAGAGAGTGGTCATTTCTGGAAAAATCTCCAAACAGCTAGGAATAAGTTTATTATTTTAACATTGTAATGCTTATTGGATATGATGTAGTGTTATAGTTGAAATCAAGGGTATTTGTGATTCTTTGTTTCGTTCATTCATAAATTCCAGGGGTATCTGTAACATTCTATATAGATTCATATTTTTGATAAACTGGCCTTTCATTCTATTACTAGTATGCCTACAGTTAAATGTAACAAAGGCCAAAAGAGAGCACCTATCTTGTGGGTCTCTATGGTTGCCCTCCTAAGATCTATATTCACTTGACAGACAGACCTATTGTTTGCTGATCTATTACACCAATAGTCAATATAAATCTGTCAGGTGTGCATTGTTATATCATAAGTGTTATAACACTGAATTAAAATTTAAAGATATCACTGTATCATATGAATGCAGAGTCCAATTGAATAGAACTATTTGACCTGTAGCCATCATGATTCATGCTGTGCAGTGTAAGGCCCACCATTCTTGCATAAACTCAACAACCAGATAATTTGAGGCTTGCCGAGGGCCTTGTTTTTCACTTACACGCCTTGTTAGTCCTGTTAAGTTTGTATGCACACATGTATCTATATCATATGCCATGGTAACCTAAGTGGCTGAACAGAAATGATAACTAAACATTCTTGCTGTGCTACATACATATGCTTCAAGAGTTTCTTTTCCGAGGGATCATAATATTCCACACATTCCTTGGTGACAACATTTACACTATCATGTTAGGATCAATGACCACCAGCATGACAATGCCTGAAATAGTTTGTTGATGACAATGTGTATAGATCAGGAAAGTTAAATGTTCAAGTTGAAACATGTATTACTGACCAGCAGAGGATATGCTTTTCATACTGTTACAATGCCCACCTTCTGAATATTTTAGATCCTAGCGGAACTAAAAAAAAAACACATGACAACTATGATAGAACGTTAACAATAACAATATATTAACAGTTAAAAACAGAACACAGCAGGTAAATGGATTTACATGTATTGTTCCAAGTCTCATGATAGGTGCCGAATAGTCTGGTGGCAATCCCAACAAGGTACAGTTCGGTTCCAGTGTGATATGATTAAACGCCAAATATACCAGTCAGCTCAAAGGCACTGCCCGCACTCCACAGGTCCAATGTTTAGATGAGTATCTCCTTGGCGATAGCAATGGCTCACAATGCCACTGTCTGGAATTTCCACAGCTTTGGCAGATCTCAGTCATGAAGGGAGCTGCTTTTCATATCTAGGTTGAGAATTCTCACAACTATTCTACAATTTTCTAATTAATCACACATCATGCTTCTCTGTCATCATTCTAGACCACCTGAGAACTTTCCCCTTTATTGACATCTGCCCCTGTATGTAGGTCACTATTTCAGGCACTCCATTGTTCATGAATCAAAACTCAATTACAAACCAGGACAACTCAGTGACCTGCACACTCAATGAATACAGTGACCACTCCAAATCACAACAAACAGCTATACACACATTCATTACACATCCCTCTCCTTGGGGATAAAAAAATGACGTATAAGGAGAATTTTTTTCTTCCAAATTATCAACTTTGTAGGTATTTAACCTACAATACAAAATGGTTTCTAACAAGAAACCATTTTGTATTGTAGGTTAAATACATGACAATTTATATAAAGTGAAATGGACATTAATTACACCATATCCTCAACCATTTCACTGTAATAAACAAACATATGGTTCTAATTAACCCATTGTACTGTTAATACAAATTTCATCGAGCTGAGGAGCAGTTTAATTTAAGAATACAAAGTGCTCTAAATCAAAATAGGAATAATCTCCTGTTCAATCACCTAACCCATTAATTCTTTACATATTTCAATACTGATTTTGTTCATTTGAAGTGAACTTTGGACATGATTACATTTTCAAGGCATTTGTGTACATATATGTTCACACACAAACCACAAGGCGCACTTTAAATCTCTCATTTAAAAACCACAGAACAGCCGACACAGATTGATAAATCAAATGAGAATAACCATGTATCCTATCACTAATATAGAAGTTCTGCAATTATCTCCATACAAATTCTTTCAAGTTACGTTTTTACACGACTACATAAATAGTATTATTGCCATAAATCTTTAAATCAGAACACATTCATATGAGTAACATTTATACAATCTTCACCTTTTCCTATCTTATCAATACAATCTTATTAGATAGGCAAGAATATAGCCAAAGAATTCACCTTTCAATAATCAATGGAAATTCACATTGAATGGTAAGGTTTTGGAACCAGTACAATAGTATTACTCCAGCTACTCTGCCTTGGTTCTATAATATTATTGGTTCTATACGATCATTTTCCAGCATGTAATTTATTTCTTCTCAAACTGCAGCCCATCTCAGAGGATTCATCCAATAAAGTTGCTGCTTTATTGGACCAGCATCACAAACATCTACATCATTACATAATATTGAGGTGTGACCAGGCTGATCTGAGAATAGATGTTCAAACTGATGATTAACCTTTGCTAGATCAGCTTGCTGTGCAGGGTCCAAATGACTGATCTTGCTTTCAAGTATTTTGATGTTGTCAGAGTTTTGTATTTTTACACTGGAAATAGAACTCAAGTCTTCATTTAGAAATGGATCATTCCCATCCTACTCATTATCATTCCCATCATTTTTCAAAGTAGTGGCATTGAAAATTCCTACTGGTGTTCCTCTTTAATGACATTCTTTTAACAAGTTGATGTGACAAATCCATCTAGTTTTCTTCCTATCTGGTGTAGATATTATATTGTCCACATCATTCAACGTTCTTTCAACTAGGTCAGGGCCATTGAATTTTTCCTGAATTGAATGCCCTTGCATAGGCAAAAATATCAATAGTTTGTCTCCCGGTTTAAAACTTCTTTCCCTTGGTTTCTTATCACACCATTTTTTCATCTTACCTTTTGCACTAATTAGATCTGATTGTGCCACCTCACACGCTTTTCAAAACTTTTCTTTGATGATTTGGACACATACTCCAAGATAGGTTCATCTTGTGTTTCCACCAAGCATTTTTCTTTCATATTCTTTTCTCTACCTCTCACAGTATGTCCATATATCAGTTCTAACGGACTCAACCTCAGTGACTTGGTATAGCTCTGGTGGCAAATAATAATAATATATGTACACCTTTATCACACATCTCGATGTAATACGGGCTGAAAGAAGTGTTGCAATAGTCTATCTTGGGTCTTCCTAATACCCAAGTGGCACACCATAGGCAAATCATGAATGGTTTTTGAGACAGCTGCTCTATACGACGGAGGAACCACTATTGAATGAATAATTCTCCCGTCTTCATTAGTGGAAACATCTGGAGGTCTCCATTTCCCTTTATATAATAACAGACCGGGTCTTTTTATGCTTCTTCTTCAGTTAAAACTGTGCTTGCTAATTTTGTTAACTGAGGGTCAGCCTTTTGCTCCCTAGTCAGCCTATCTCGAGTGAAATGAGGCATTTGACTCAGATGATCATTTTTGATTACCTGGTTAGAGAGGTTACCGCCAGGGCTTATCTGTGGACTCAACTTACCTTCATGGCTTACTTGGTCCTCCAGGTTACCAGCAAAGAATGTCTCTACCAGCTGTAGACATTCATCATCTTTGTCACTGGCTCCTTGTGCCGAGACTTTAAGAGCCATTAACCTTGTCACAACACAGGCTGGAAACATGTCCCGAATATCTTTGCTCAAAATCTTCTGTCTCCTCTCTTGTGACTGGCTCATCAGTTAAATATGGGACCGGTTTATATTTATTTTTATCCCCTTTTATATCATTCCCTAGAAAGAAGGTCTCACCTTCTATCGGGAGACTACTTACGAAACCAATAATCACTGGTCCAATTTTGAAATGACACATCAGATAAACTTTGTGAAGAAGCGCTATTATGTAATTTTCGTCAACACCCTGAAGTAATACACTGGCTTCTTCAAAAGTTTCATCTGACAAAGGTAGTACATCTTCCAACAATAAAGACTGGGCAGCACCAGTGTCTCTTAGGATCACAACTGCCTTCTGGTCGACAACATTTTCCTGATATCCGTTGCTATCTCTAATTTAAAGTATTTGGCCACATGTTACCTGTATTCCTTTAATAATTTATCAAAATCGTTGACTGTTATGTCCTCAATAGCCAGAAACACACTTCGATCTAGAGACATGTTGTCCTGTTGTCTGTATATTGACGGCTATGTTTATAAATACCAGGTATCCTTTTGTTGAGTTGAGACTGTAAGATTCAGTGTTGAGAAACTTCCAGAAATGTCCAGATGGTTCAGCCTTATTTTCTTTTTGCAAAGTAACTTATGATTTGTCATGATTATGATCCTGTTTGTCTTGGATTGATCCCAGATGAGCCCCAAAAATTTGTTACGATGCCCACCTTGTGAGTATTCTAAATTGTAGCAAAACTCAACAGAGAATGACAACGATGATACAACTCGAAGAATAACAATAAATTAACAACCAAAAAAAAAAGAAGTACAGAGTCGGTAAATAAAATTATACACTCAGCATTGCTGATACTCCAATAGTAAAACAGTCTGTAAGTAAATCCTAATCCCTGGTGAGGAATTCTCCACGTGTAATGTCCCACAGTTCCAAGTCCTATGGGAGGTGCTGATTAGTCTGGTCCAAAATCCCACAGAGGTAGAGTTTGGTTCCAATGTAATATGATTAAACACCAAATATACCAGTCCACTTAAAGGCACTGTTCACACTCCATAGGTACAATGTATAAATGAGAATCAGATTCAGATTCAGATTCAGATTCAAAACAGTTTATTAGACATATGGTTACAGTTTGTACATGTTATTTTTGACAAAACAAAATTATAGTTTAACAGTAGGTACATAACAGATAGTGATAAAATTATATGTGAGGATGACTCCAATTAAGGATTTATGCAATCCGCTATCATTGGGGCCACTTAATATAATTCAAACTGAAAGTACACCATATAAATAATGTCAAGACTCAAAGTAAAAAGTAGTGAGTAATACCTTTTGTAGAATAAACAAGGTCAAAAATCTATTTAATCAGTTATTGCATATGTAACAATTTCGAATGACACAGATTTCAGAGTACTAATTACTGAAGTACGATTTTATTTATTTAGAGAAATCATCATATGAGTGCCTGTGAATTTTATTTTTGATACAGGGTGGCGTTTTGTTAAGTAAAGCTGGGACATAGTATCAAATACGATTTTTAGTAGAGTTTCTAGCTGGAATTGCTTGACGGGGAACATCACGGAAGCTGGTGGTGTAGGGATATACAACAGGCTAAGTGGTGAAGATATTTGTAAAGTATTGCAGCAACTCGAAGTTAGAATATCTGAAATAGAATTTCAGAGCTCTGACTTGCATGATATTATTAATCTTTAATATATTTAGTTCTTTAAATAAAGGTTCGGTGTGAGCTAGGAAATTGGCAGAACACATGAGACGAATGGCTCGTTTTTGAAGCAAAAAGATGGGATCAGATGAAAAGCCCCAAGCAAGTAAACAGTAGTTGATGTGAGGTAAGAAGAGGGAATTATAGATTTGCATCAGTTGCTGACGGGGAAGAAAATTGTGAAGTCCACTTAATATGCCAGTGATTTTTGACAGTTTAGTTGAAATTTTAGAGATATGACTGTTCCAATTGAGATTCTCATTAATTGTTAATCCTAAAAAATCAAATACGGTTGCTCTCCCTATAGGAGTGTTTGCGATTTGAAGATTTATCGCAAAGTTTAAATTTCGCTGGGGGAAATGAAAAATCACAAATTTTGTCTTAGATACGTTTAAACATAATTTGTTTGCAGAGAGCCAGTCATGTACTTTTTTCAGTTCATGGTTTATGGTATCAGAAATACTGTTGTGATTATCTGTATCATCGGTGTTAATGACACATAGAGAGTTTATTAAAGTGGTGTAAAGTATGGATTCGTAGAGAAAGCCAAGCATAAGTCACTAACGTAGATAATGAATAAAAGTGGTCCAAGAATTGAGCCTTGAGGTACGCCGGTATAAATGGGTAATGTTTTGAAACAGATTTCATCAAACTGAACATATTGCGATCTGTCACTTAAATAACTTTTAAACCATTGTAATGCCGTACCATTGACCCCGTAGTAATTCAATTTGTGGAAAAGAATGTTGTGATCTAGCGTGTCAAACGCTTTTGATATAGCGAGGAAAACGCTTACACGTATATCAAGTAGTCAAGTAAATTAAAAATTCTGTCTTAAAATTCCGGAGCAGCAGTCTCAGTGGAATGCAGTTTTTCAAAACCATGCTGACTTCTGTAAAACAGATTGTGAGAAGTGAAATATCAATTAAGCTGCTGATAGACAGCCTTTTCTATGATTTTAGAGAACACGGGAGGGAGAGATATTGGTCTATAATTATTAAGTATGGATTTGTCGTCTTTTTAAAGACAGGCAGGACTTTAGCGATCTTAAGGTTACCTGAGGAAATTCCAGTGTTGAGTGACTGATTCACGATTAAAGCAAAGGTATCGGAAATAATACCATTTATGCTCTTGAGTAATTTCACGGAGAGATTGTCGTGCCCAGCGCTTGATATGGGTTTGAAGTTATTAATAATCATTGAGATATCTTTGGCAGATACATTAGAAAAAGAAACATTTGCAACGAACTGTTGAGTGAGATAGGGGTAGAGAAATGTGGTAGACTTACATAGTTGATTTTGGCAGCTAATGTGGGACCAATATTTGTGAAGAAAGTATTGAAACGCTCAGCGATTTCAACTTTACTAGTAATTTTTGTGTTATCAACTTTAAAAAAGAGGGGGAAATCTCTTTTGTTTTTCTTTAGATTAAGAATCGATCGAATTACATCCCATGTTTTCTTTGTGTCGCCTTTCAAGCAGGTAAACTGATCATGGTAGAAATTTTGCTTCAGTTCTCTGATGTTTTTATCAAGAATTTTGTTATATGCTTTGAGGTTCAATTTAAGATTAATAAATTCTACTGTATCTTGATTAGTGCATTTTAGTTGTTTTTACAGGGTATTGCGATATTCAATTGATTTAAGTACACCCTTAGTCATCAATGGCGAACGTTTGTGCTTATGTTTGTTAAATTTGACAGTTTTAGTTAGGCAGATGATTCGTCTCAGCGATACATATTATATTGTCTAATATATCGTAATTTAAATTTGGGTTTTGATCGAGATCAACGTTAAGTTTTCCCATGATATCGGTGTTGCTTAGTTCCTGTATGAAATTTTGCATTGATAGTTCGTCTTTGATCTGAATACTGATGAATTTTGGCGGACCATGAAGATCCAATATTTGGTCTAAGCATGTGAAATATGGCAGATGGTCGGATAGGTTCGTAAAAACTATGCCAGATATACACGTCTTTTTACAGTGGGGGATATTGCAAAAAAAATGTTATCTATCAAAGATGCTCTCTGCTCCGAAAATCTTGTAGGTAGGGTTTATTCTGGCACAAATCCGTTATTTAGTATAACGTCTACGAATTCCGAATATTTATCTCTTGTGTGAATTTTTAATAAATCTATATTAAAGTCACCTAAAATCATTTTATCAGAACGCTCATGTGATAGAGCTTCAATAATCGGAGCCAAGTCGTTAATAAATTGTTGAATATCATCATTTCTATCATGCGGTGGTCTATAAGGTTACACAAGGTATTCTTTTGTTTGAGTTCGTCTCCGAAAATGTCGATAAATTGACCTTCCCAGTTTGTCGTTGAGGAATAAAAGTCTCGGGTATTGTATTGAAAGTTCTTATGTAGGTATATTAATAGGCCTCCATGTGAACTACGTGTAGCTTTCAGCGAAATAGAAGTGTAATTTTCGGGTTCCAACAGAGATACGTCAGGGTTATCGCCTTCTATCCAGGTTTCTTGAAGACAAATTGCACTAAATACAACATTAGTTATAGCTATCTCGTCAATTAGACTTTTTAGTTTATCAAATTTGGCCATGAGACATTGTATTTTAATACCTAGTGCAGAGAAATGTTCAGTCAATGATTGAAGATAATCTGCCACATTCGTGGGGTCTATATATGGGGATTCGGATACTATTGAAATTGCATTATCAAGATCTTCAGTGTTTTGTAACAATTCGTTCAGATTGTTCCTACTGGCGCCAACAAAGTTTTTTTAGAATGTCACTGACTGATGAACTTACGACCGTGATATAGCAGGTGTGTCAAATATGTCAATTATACGAAGCAAGGTACTCATATGATGGTATAGGAAAGAGATGTCAGGTTTGAGTTCAGAAACATCAAAAAGTAACTGAAATGAATCGGTAATGTTGTCACAATGAAACTGTGAGCAATGAAAATTGTGTAAAAGTAAAAACAAAAAAGGTGTAGTATATACAGAGGTACACAATTCACAATGGTTGGTTGAAAAGCAAAAAAATACATCACTTAATATTTATATACATGTAATTATCTCATGGACTTGAGACCAAAAAGACTTCTTCGCTAGATATATATATAGATATGTGTATGTGACAATCTCACAGACTTGAGAACGTTGAGGTAGCGGGTAAAGTAGCATTAATTGCACGGCCAGTCTGGCTTTGAGTGTCGCGGCACTGCCACATAAACAATCTGCATGTCTGGAGTGTTTCACATAATTGTATGAGACACGCGTTCACCCCTTAGTGGATATGTCAATATATTAAGCAAAAAGTGTCCTTGAAGCGATTAGATTTTATATCAAGCGATAGTTAATTGTTTGCAATTCATATATCAGAGTTATACAAAACAAAGGATCATCAATATTTTCAACAATAGTTGAACCGAGGGAGCTGCATGCGCCCGGAGTAAAAGATAAATGTTGTCATGTTTCCCATGTATTGAGCACGTGTTAACCCATTAGCATCTACGTCAATATATTGAACAATGAGTGTCCTCACGCGAAACAACGGGCCGCCCAGCTGGCAAGCACCGAGCATACACGTGAACGACTCTTCATGAATACCAGCAAGTACAATAGACAAAATACCAACGAGTTATTATACCAATGAGCATATGATATGTAATGCCGGTATATACCACACGTATAATATCTAACACAGGTGCAGGTACATGACTCAAGGATAAAGGGTACTTCAAGGCATATGTATCAATCTTAAAGTAAAACGACGTTGTTTTTTTGTTTTGGTTTATATTTTTATTTTTTTTTCTACCCTATGTGCACACAGAGATACCTGTAAGTGCCATATGAAATTTGTAGCCATTTGATGAAAAAGGACTTTCAAATGGCTACAAAATTATCAAACAACGCAAGATATATTGATGACATTGCTTGTGTAAATGTACACAATTTCAGTGAAATTGTGAAAGAAATTTACCCAAAAGATATCCCTTTGGAGGGTAACAATTCAGATGGTTTCAGAGATGTGTTTTTGGACTTGGATATTCAGGTCACTTATGACAGGTTTTGTATTAAAGTCTATCACAAAATAGATGAGTTTAACTTTGAAGTAGTTAATTATCCTTTCCCGGACAGTAATATTTCGGATACTATTGGATATAATATATTTTTGTCACAAATTTTGAGATTTGGTCGTATTTGTTCTAAATTTCAGGACTTTGCATCAATAACCAAATTTATTTACAATAAACTTGAGTCAAGAGGATTCAAAGGTGTACTTTTGATCAAATATTTCTACAAATTTTGCTGTAAATATCTCGAGATGGTTAGAAAGTTTGGCTTCAATAATTTTAGAGATTTTAGAATTGCCTGTTTTGCTACTTAATTTTATCTTTTGACACTATTATGTTTAAACGTTCACCTTTCGGACATTTTAGGCTAGCTTGTTTTCTGTTAGGTAAACCCCTAGGGGCTACAGGTAGCAAGAAGCGGCCTACGACAGTTACAAGCTTGCCTAATTGTACTTGATATCTGGTTAATATGTTCATTGCATTCTCTTGACATAAATACAAAAGACTTCCATTCTTTTCTGACTTGCCCTATAATTCTACTGTTAACATCCAAAGATTATTAGAAAGTTTAGCCGCAATAATCTACAGTTTTTAGACTTGTCTGTTTTGCTACTTAACTTTATCTTTTGGCATCTTTCTGTTTTAATATTCAATATTAGACATTTTAGGCTTACCTGTTTTCTGTTAGGTAAACCCCCAGGGGCTACAGGTAGCAAGAAGCAGCCTACAACAGTTGCATGTTTGCCTAATTGTACTTAAAATCCTGTTTAGAAAAATTGTTTTGATAGCCTGTTTTTGGCATAAATGCTAATGACTTCCATTCTTTTCTGACATGCCTAAATGCACATTTACTCACTATTAATAAATTACTCAAAATTGACAGTATTTTCTCAAGTGTCACAAACCTGACACATTAAGTTGACACATTGACTCAGGGTTGGCAGTTAAATAGAGCTTAATTGTTTGAGGAGTAGGTGTCATCATGGAGTTTGTTGTACATCTCTGGTACAGGATGTACATTGTTGCAGTCCTTGTTAGGATTTTCCTTGGTTTGTACAGGTGGTCTAGCTGCAACTGTTTATTTTACAATCACTGGGACTGAATGTAATGCCCCAGCTTGTTTCCACTTCAGTTAAACATTGGCGGATGGTTTAACTAGGAAAAGCTGTCCAGCTAGAAAGGGTACATTTTGGTTCAGGGGTAAGTCAAATTGTTCTTATCTGAACCTGTACTATGAAAATTTGGTATTTATGGTTTGTTCGACAGGTATTTGTCTCTGACATGAAGCTCTGCATTTACAAGCAAAACTTCACATATTTAGCTAATTCATCAATCGCCACATTCATATTTATTCATTATTATGTGGGTTGTCTTTGCTGAATGTTTAGCTTAGGCAAGGAGCCGCCACTCAGAGAGGCATGTACGGGTAAAAGGCTCCGAAACATGTTGAGTAGCTACCCGTTGAAGACCCTTTAATTTATTTGGGCTGATACAGCCTATGTCACAATTTTACAGAGGAACGTGTGCAATATAGACAATTGTAATTCCATATATATACAGATTAGACAGGGACAGGTTAGCTTATGGAGTGTAAAGAGTTCGAACTGCGGAATAGGATATTGACTACTAGGAAGTGGTTCTGGGCAAAAAGACACAAATACAATATCATACCAAAGACCCCACAATTTTTGGCTCCTTGACTACAATTAATGTACGTCCCTATCACATCAAGTAGATATGTTTCACATACACATAATGACACATACAAGAATGAAATAATTTGAGATGGGTCATATAATGTTATAATAGATATGTCACTCATAAATAAGTAATGGTACATATTAAGAATTATATTTAAGGGTCCATGATTACACCAATTGATCACAGCATGAAGTTATTTACGCTTAATACGTCCATGAACACTGCTACATACTTTCGAGACCATGGAAAAAGTGTAATATTGATGTCTCGAACCAGTCGTCCCGATTGTCAAAAACCTACAGGTAAGAAGCCAAGTTTGAGCACAATACTATAGAGCAACGAGCCGCAAAGATTGGGCATGTGGCATCAAGTAGATGTAAATTACGAAATATAATCTTACTTGTGGAACTGTAAGAGATATAAACATGGTAAGAACCAATGCATAGATGCTGTTATCCCTGAGAGTATTATCATAAGTACCTGTTTGGGCGACATGACACAATCCGTATATTATGAACTTTGCAAGATATGTAATTTCTGGCTGATGAGTAACCACTGTAACAAATAGCACCGTGCTCTATTTGTAAGTTTATAAATATTCATGGTAAATTTAAGGCAATGCAGGCGACATTTAAACAGAAAAAGTCCATGGACATACGTCGTAGTAAATGTGCACTATACAAACTATGAGATTTCACTGTGACAGCCGGCTAGGTTTAATCAATCGGGAGTTTCTCAAAAATCAGAGTAGACATAACATCAATAAGGAAAATGTACATAGTTTTACGTCATAGTTACCATGGTACTGCACATAATTATGGGAAGTTTTCTTGGTTCTGGATAAAAAAACCTGATTGAATATTAGTGGACCACAGGTTGCACATGGACACAGCATGAACTAGGTTGTAGTCGGTATTATTACAAAGGATAAGGAGGCAGGTATATCGACCCATCGCTATTTTGGGTTGTAAGTGAAGCTTAACAGTCCAATTATAATAATGATAACATTTAAGTTTCATTTTAATATTAAGTGTATTTGTTCGTCACGCCACTGAGGTATCTTATGCTTTAAGTCTAACAGGTATGATTATATTTATGTGAAATAATTGAGAAAAATTGACAAAGTGACGTACCTAATACTAAGTAATAGGGGCGACATGTTAAAGAAGGCTGCAACCCAAAATGCCATAAAGACTTTCCGGACAAAAGATGTTTTGTTCGGAAGTGAAACACACATTGTGGCGGGTAACACCATGGTGTTTAAGTACAAATTGAGTGGGAACAACCATGGTAAACATATAAATGCATTTGAAGGGTTACTGAAAAACTCCTGATAAATTCTACTGACTTGTAGAACATGAAAAAGAGTTTGTTCACACTATGTCGTAACAGTCATTTATTAGACATTGTCACTTGAGTGTCCATTTCAAGGCAGCGTTCAGCTATGGTTTCCTTTTCAGTTTTTGGGTATATCAGGATACGTCCAGGTATTTGTAGTTGCAGGTACGGATACAACTTGAGATGTTTGATGCGGGATTTTTGCTTTATGTCGGGTGGCAACGCTTTTCTTACCGTCATGAGTTCATTTTTGAGTGGTCGGATTACGGGCTGTAGGTCAGGCGTCAATGATACCTTACTGTCGTGATGTCTCAGGTTTCTTGCCCCACTCAGCCATTTGTTCCTGTCCTCCAGACCAACAAAAGCCACATATATTGCTGCGTTTCTTTGCTGGTTAAGCCTATGACAGGCGGTCAACCTCACCTCAGCAGCATCTTCAACCAATAAGTGATTTTGTGCAAACTCTACACACGCTTGTTTTGTTTCAGCCACTATTTCTCCTGTCAGTCTCTTTACCCCAGAGATGATCAAGGACCACTTGCGGTCATGTACATCTTTGTCTAACAATTTTAGAGTTAGCTCTGTCGATAAATCAGACATTATCTCCGACACTTTGGGTAGAACAACGTTTGTCGCTGTATCAATCCTGGTGCTACAATCTTGGATACGTTTCCATTTTCTTGAAGTTGGCGTTTAAGGTGCCAAGCTGCGAAACAGCATTGTTTACTTTCGCTGTAATCCCGTCAAGGCTTGACTGCAGTTCTCCACGCAGGTCTTCATGTATAATAGTGCGTTCTGATTGGAGTTCTTCATATTTAATTACGTGAATTGCAGCCAAGAGATTGGCATCTACCTCAGCATCAGTGGTACTATGAGTGATACGACGTGATTTGTCTTTTTTAGCATCCTCCATGTCTATACCATCTGAATAGTCCCAGAATATGACACCAATGTTTGTTTGTCTTCATTCAAAGACAATGCGACTGCAGCCAGTACAAAATGTGAAAATATTACTTCCTATGCCCATGGACGCACCAGTTCAAGATGCATGGTCAAGCAATGCATTTGACGCAGTGTTAATTTTCAGGTACCCTTCCAAATTCGTTTCTTGACATGGATTTTGCTTTGCATACAGTCTACATGTTGAACACCATCATGTGAACTTCGAAAAAAGTTCACTCCAATATCCAATTTCCACCAAAATCTGAAAAGTTTCAGGAGCAGATTTAAGTGTGGCGCACTTGCAAAGCACCCTCTGTCGTTCCGTCTCCTGAGTGGCAGCAATGGCTCGCAGTCCCTCTGGCTTTAAGTCACACACATTCTGTCAGATCTCATAATTCTCTCCCAGTCGTGAAGGGAGCTGTTTTATATATCTAGGTTGAGAATTCTACCCAGTATTCTACTATTACTAGTTAATCACAGATTATACTTCTCTGTGATTTTTCTAGACCACCTTGCAACTTTCCCCTTGACGTTTGTGCCTGTATGTAGGTCACTATTTGAGGCATTCCATTGGTCACAAATCGAAGCTCATTGACAAAAGAGGCCAACTCATTAACCTGCATCTCAATGAATACAGTGTTCTCTTCAAATCAAAACAAACAGAAATACACTCATTCACAACACTTAATCTCTTATAAAGATATGTCGCAAATTCTACTAGCACTACAACTTCTACAACATACACTTAACAATGTGGTTGTACTGTGTGCAATAAAATTGAAATTACAGTCTTGCAACAGACCTGCTAAAGCAAACTGATCTAAATTATAACAAGGGTTATGGGATCATGTTTCTTTAAAACAGACCTTTTCACTGACGTACCAGCATGCCTGCAGTTACATAGGATATTATGGTTCAGGTCAGCAGTTTTTCCTCGGTGGCCTTTGGGCATGTAAAATACACTGAAAAACTATCAATCATTTCAAAGTTGGGCACTTGAGTTCCAGGAGCTCACAATTGTGAGGTTTTATCATTGTTATTGTTTTGATTTTTAGTTAATTTACATTCAGATAACCTGGTTCGTTTATTTCCGATTACAAGCAAAAAAGCAACCATCTTTAGTTTATACCTAGCGATTTATGCTAAAAAAGTGCAAGTGTACTTTCAATGCTTAGTTGTATAATGTAAACCTGTAGAGAAGGACTTGCGCTGCCTTCTGGGGATCCTATCACTAAGTGGTACTACATATGCACTAGCCTGCTTTTAATTTTTGTCACTTGTTTAATAGGCCAAACCATGATACTCATATGCATTTTAATCTTCAGGTTGATATCCTCGTCGGCAGTTTAACTAAGGAACAGTGATGATCACAGTCTTACTGTGCAAGACCTAACTGGAGTAACCAAGAAGCTTATAATGTGTATAAAACTATACTGTCTGAGAAACTGTCTAAAATATCATTTGGTGCTCTGTCTTTATTTACAGCAAAAGATGAAGATGGGCTACATGGACACATTGAGCTAATTAGAAATGGTCGTCCTTTTTACTGCAATAAAAAGAGGGTTCTGGTGGTCCTCTATTCTGCTGGTAAACCCAGACATGGTGCTGTATATGACTGCACGAAGCTAGCTACAAAAATGTTCAGAGGAGAATCACATCCTTGTGTTCAATCATATGTACATAAAAAAAGAACTGGAAGCTTGACGGTATGTGCAAGCAACGTAATATTTGATGCATCTGGAACGTTTTAATCAGGTACAATAGTAATAGAGTTTTATCTTCTCTTAGAATTACTCAACTGTTTGTTTTCTATGAAGGTATTGCACCTATAGACCAATAACATTGAGATCAGTATATTCGAAGTTGTTTGAAACGTGTTTTTTACCTAATGACAAAGTGTGTATTATACAGTCTAGGCGTAGGAAATAAAGGAGTGCAGAGTTTAGCTGTTTCTATTTGAAGGACATTATTTCAGCATTTAATTCACCAGGATCTCTGGTTTTTGTTTGCGATTGAAATGCAAACAAATCTTTAGATAGTGTGTGGCATGATGGGCCCCTCTATAAACTGTGGTATGGAATTCTAGTTAATAAACAGCTTTAATTCGCAACATGGTATCAGAATTTTATAGCTGAAGACAAATCGGGAGATAAAACGAGTATAAATTTTAATGCACTGTGAGTACAAGGCAGAGGAGATTTCTCTTGCACAAGCTGTTTGTTGTATTGATATACTGCTAGTTTAATTACGAAATTCAAATTGTAGTGCTAAAATTGTAATAAACTGCACCAAAGTTTTGCATATGCGGATGATATATCCGTGCTCATCTTAAATCACTTATATATGTATATATATATATATATATATATATATATATATATATATATATATATATATATATATACATATATATTTACATATATATATATGTATATATTTATATATAATTACATATATACACACACACACACATATATATATATATACTAGAAAATGGCTTTTTTTATTCAATGATAAAAAAATCGGTATGCCTGATAGCTGTAAAATTAAATAGTTTCATCTCTGAGCCTGTATGGCATCTGGAATATATAGCTGTACAGAATGTTACCCAGTTCGAAATTTTAGGAATAATTTATAGGAATAAAATGGTTGCTGATACCCTTATAGCTAACATGATTGGTAAAGCGCCTTGTACTATTTATTGTAATAGCGGGGCAGGGGTTAATTATCTGGGATTAGTCTCAGACACTAAAGCATACATTTGGAACACTGCAGGAGTTCCTGCTCTCACATATATGGTAGGTAATGTATTGCCTTGTCATAAAATGATCCCAAACAATAGAAACAAACAGGCAACTATCATTAAAGGTCTTATTGGTATAAGTAAAAGGTCTCGCTCCACCCTAATATTTGGTGCCTTGAATATACCCTAAACTGGTGATATTATTACGCTAATGTATTTTTTTTTGGCAAACGCCTTTTCAAAGTCCATTCACCTGTCTAAGTTCTAACTACCTCTCTCCTTGCTAGTTAATTGGTGATGCCGGAAAAAGTGAAAGGTTCATTAATTGGTCATATTATTAGCTTAGATCTATGCCCACTTTCTGTCTTACTGGATTATGATAATGCTGCGCACTCCATAGTGCTAAACAGGTAACTAAATGTAGACTTAGTTGACTCCATCAGATATTTGCTGTCCCATAAGGAATGCAATAAAGGGTCAACAGAGGCAGTAAGTTGTTGTTTTAATAGAAGCATTTAATTATTGTATTTTTATTCAGGTTTTGCTGGGACAAGTGTAAACTGACACCTGCTAGGATCCCACCATTGTGTGGGCTTGTCAATTTGACTACATAGATTGGTGAGCTGTGTCAGACAAATTCTGCAAAGGCCTGAGATTCACAAGGTTCGCACCCTCTGAACCATTGGTGTGTACTGTATTGTATATCACACACAAGAAAAGAGAGACTCAACAGAGCCTCTACACTGGACTCAAATGACCTAGCTAGGGTCAAGTAGGCACAGCTGACTGAATTTAAAAGGCTAAATTGAGGCAGACATTTGTTTGCGTTTGGGGGGAAATCATCACCTAATATTCCAACACGCAATGAGTGATGTGCCAACCAGCATTCAATCCCGATATATGGACACACAATGTTGAAATTGAGACATTTCTTTTGAAACCAGATACATGCCAAATTCCCCAATTTTCCCACTAGGAACCTTGTACAGAGGAAGGTTAAGCACACAGTGATACACGATGTTCTCTTCCTTGGCTTTAGTTATATAAACAACAGTCATGCTTAGGAATAGGGTAAAATATTCAACCCAAAGTCCGATGCAGCAGCTGCTAAATCAGACACAAGAGATGCAGACAACCGTGATGAACTAGCCAAGCAGATTATGACTGTATATCTATTGAAACATTCAGATAATCTAGCTGAAAGAAGTCAAGCATTAAAGCCAGAGAAAAGTCGACTGAATGTGCGTATAGATCGCATGGTGCTGGAAATATCCACGTAATAGGCATCTGTGAAGCATCCTTCGTGCAAAGACACCCTGCCCCTATGCGCCCTTGCTTTGACAAACAATTTCGAGTAAGATGTGGCTCCTCATCCTCTAGGCCCTCCGAATCTGAGGACGAACCAGGCAAGCAAAGTATACAAGAGAAAGCAAGGGGAAAGGACGCATATGAAGGCAAAGAAGGGTATTGCAGCACATCAAGCTCATGATCTTTTGTCCTCATCTCTGCCCCTGACGCCCGACTCCGACAGTCACCATGAGTGGGACAATGGTGGGGTAGAAAATGCCAAAAGCTAGAGAAAACTAAGAAAAAGCTGTTCAGGTCGGCTGCCGCACTCCTGTGTGCCCCTCACATAGATGAAACGGAAAAGTAAAAGGATATATTCGGAGAATTCGACTCCCTCTCTGATGCACGAGGACACTGACAATCACCTGAACAAAAGATGGATTGATCAGAAAATGCATATTCATTGCCTGTGCAACAAGGCAGACTGGAAATTATTTGACCTATTATCTGGTACAACTGAAACTGTTCTTGACCAAAACCTCTTGCTTATTGGGTCAAAAGTGCAGTCATTTCGCTCACCCAGTACTGAGAATAAATACCTCCCGGCAAAATTTAAAGCAGAGGGTGGAGAGAAAAGAACTGCCCTTGCCCACAGGGAGAAAGATACAGATCCTCAACAAATTCAAATGCAAAAAGTTATCAAGGGCAACCCAAAGCTGGTGGCCACTGTCAAAAATACCCAGATGGTAGTGACTACCAGGGATACCAGAGCACTTGACACTGCAGGGGAGATGTTCCCAACCAACTAAGCTTAGTATAACACAGTCCAAAGCTCCGAAGGCTTTTTGGGGTCATCATCATATGCTGCAGCAGCCAGATCGCACCTGCACCAGCCCATAACATCACATACTTGATTGATGCCTTCCAGGACTATAACATTACAGACAACCTTTATCCTTCATCCCACATACCGCCCAATCCTCCAAAGGACAGACGAACCATCCATGCTGGCAATAAAACCAGGGAGCATGGTGATAATGAGCCTAGCAATTACAATCCAAATTGTCTTAAAATACAAACTCTGAATTGCCATGGCTTTAAACAATCGTATGATTACGTTCTTCATCTTCTGAAAGAATGTGTCTGAGCCATGGCTTAGGCCTTGCAACTTTCATTGTATTGACGACACAGTGCAATTCGCTGTCAATAAAATTAAATTTGATGTCTTCTTTAAATCTTCCATGAATGAAATAGACCGTGATTACAATCTTCCATCAATGAAATAGACCATGTACAATTTTCTCTCTGCCAATGATCTTGCAATTGCGGATTTTCTATTGAGGCAAGATATTAAATTTACATATTCCTGCCATACGTCTCAAAGGTATACATGGGTAGACCATATGCCTCGTTCTAAGCATGACGTAGGCAATGAGACTGTCCGTTAGGTTATTCAGTATGAGGCAATTAATCCTAGCGATGGCCTCCCTAGCATGATGGGTACCAATATTTCTCCTTCAAAGGCTGCACGAGAACAAGAGTACAATACCAGTATGCATAATAAATTTCAGCCCGCTAGATGGAATGAAGCTGGAGTAAAGGACAGGTACAAATATGGACCAATATCTAAACTTGGTGACCTTGAAGTTATTGACTTGAAATCTGCAAGTAAGACCACACCTGAATACCATATTGACAAGCTGAACAATGGAATGTGTGATGAAGCATGGGCTGCAGGCTGTACCAGTAAAATCCAGTTTAAGACCAAAACATATTGGGGTCAACAATTAAGTCCACTATGGGACAGCAAAAGATTTCGGTGGTTCGTATAGGTGAGTGATGGTCGCCCTGTAGTTCACAAATGTTACAGGAGAGTGAAGAAATTGCTCCATAAGATAACGAGGCAGAAAAATGCTACATGTGAGTAATAATTGTTTCTTTCAGCTGGACAGGCTATATAAAGATAGAAATATGACACCTTTTTCAAACAATATGACTCAGCAATGTAGACCTAATGGTGATCAGATTCATATTAATAAGTTTGTTTGTGACAAAGTATTTGAGCATAAAGGGATGTTGGGACATAAACATTTGAGGACAACTTTGTAAATCCTGCCATACTGCTCTTGAGAAAAAAACAAATTCCTAGGAGCAGATGACATCACCCACAGAACATATTGTGAAAGGTATCTGTGATCTGCAACACACTCACTTGTCTGCAATGTTTTACCATATTATTACCCCGTAGTCACTATCACTTAGAATTATAATGGTAGTCTTCAAAAAAAAAAAAAAAAAAAAAAAGAAAAAAAAAAAAAGAAAAAAAAAAAACACCCCTTGCACTTGCAGGCAAATTTAAGCGCAATCTACTCATGGGGAGCTGCTTGAGCTACTCATTGTGCCTGATGATAATGTTCACGATAATCAGTTTGGGTTTTGAAAGCAGAGGGGCACTGCCATGGCTTCAAGCATGCTTCGTGGCATATTGTAAGCATCAAGGCTCACTGGTCTATCTGTACAGCCTTGATGCTGAAAAATGCTTTCATACAGTATGGCATATTGTTTTTTTTACTTAATAATTTTTGTAATTTTTAATTACTGAATGTTCTACCTCTTTCACATTGGTTTGTTCCTTTCCAATGACATGGTACGATGGAGTCAGTGATAAGATGGAATGACTGTCATAGCATAGCATTTAAGGTCACGAGGAGAACAAAGAAAAGGTAGCATATTGTCTCATACTCTCTTTAATATATTCCTAAATGATCTACTAGTGGAACTCCCGTTATGCAATGCTGGGGTCAGAGTTGGAAATGAAAATTTTTAGCGTCTTGCCTACACTGATTACATGAGTATATTCGGCCTCCCATACCTGGTTTGCAAATGTTAATTGATATATGTGTAAATTATTCTCCGAACTGGGGTTTTACATTTGGTATTAAAAAATCTAGGACTATGATTAAAAAAAAAAGCTATCAAGAAACCCACCCAGCAGAACCGTGGGGACTGAAATTATAGCCACCGTGAATGAACTGGAAATCCTGGGTACAACTTTCGCCACTGATATGTCATGTAGTGCACACATAGAGAAGAGAGTTCAGGCATGTCCTCAACCCATGTAGGGTATGGCCGGGGTAAAATACTGCTACCCTGGACTTTCGTCTGAAGCTAAATCCCACATGTGATGAACAATAGGCTTGGCTGCCTTCACTTTTGGTTGTAAATCCATTCACCTGAAGAAAACTGGTAAATTGATTAGAGAGAGAATCCAGGCTTCTAGTATGACGACAGTCTCTGGTCTTCCTGATGCCACTCAAATCTGTTGCCATTTTTAGATATATTCCCATTGGAATCATATGTTGGGAGCAAGTATCTCTCTCTCTCTCTCTCTCTCTCTCTCTCTCTCTCTCTCTCTCTCTCTCTCTCTCTCTCTCTCTCTCTCTCCAGTGGTGGACTTTTCCAGGAGCAGTCTCTACCAGAAACTTGTGCCCCAGGCTGTTAGACATTTATATGCTTTATGGGACCATGTCTCCCGGTACACTTTTTGATAGGGTGCATCGCCTGTCAAGTTAGTGTTAAGCAAACCTGATAGGGATCCCCCTGCTTACCAACAAGACAGCGTTGTAGACAGTTTTACACTTTTAGTCATGCATGGAAATTTGAAGTCGGGCCTTTTAATCTCCCTGTACAAATGATGCCAAATATCTCTATTAACATGTATTAATGCCCTTTTAAGTCTATGTTTTACTGAATGACTATGTATCATTTTATCCAGATGTATCCTTACAAAGTTTTCTTCAGAACTGGAGGCCAAATAAAATTATCATTACGTGTATATATATATATATATATATATATATATATATATATATATATATATATATATATATATATATATATATATATATATGTATCCTGCAGTTTTGCCTTGTTTATGGGGGTTTTATATATATATATATATATATATATATATATATATATATATATATATATATATATATATATATATATATATATATATATATATATATATATGTATATATATATATATATATATATATAAATGGGATCCTGGTATTGAAACCAATAAAGTTGTGTGTTTGAGGTGGTTTCCATTTGATGATTGTTGTAATCATAAAACTTTTTGAACATTCACATTAACAACACCTTGCATGGCTATTTCAAGTCTGGTGTTGTTCATAGGGTTGTATCATAACAGAAGTTATCTTAATTTGGGTTCATATATATACCCCACATTGACAGAATGTTACGTTGAAGAAACACATTTAGTAGTTATGCATGAAACCTCTATCAGAAAATTATTCAGACTAGGAAATGAAAATAAGTGTTGAGGACTACTATATGTTTCAAAACGAAGGTCCTTGAAATGCGAGGGGAAATGATTCAACAGGATGGCAATAGTAGTTAAGAGCAATATAAAGAATACAGTGGTCTTCTGCAGAGGTGGAATTCCTTATAGTGCAAGAATTTTGCAATGTGTTTGTATGATCAGTGCACACAGGTATTAGTATCGCTACCTACTCACGACAAATGGAAGAAGACATGATTTATATTTTGGAGAGGCAGAGGTATAAAGTATTCAGGAAACGGGAACATACTGTTGTCAGGGAAAATTCAACACGACAAGTGGGGAAAAATTGAGCAATCTCTGAATGGAAACCCTGTGGATTCTCTGTTTAACACATAAGAAGAGAATAATATTGGGCTTAGACATATTTCAGACAAAGTCATCTGTGCCAGTGGTAGAAGATTGTTAGTGTAGTAATGCTGATTGAAAGTTAATCAGTGGTAGAATACTTGGAGACCTAACTGGCAATTGTCTCCACCAATTGTCTCCAAAGTACGGACAAAATAGAGATCAAAATTCAGCCGTGGTTGGCGCTGAAAGAGTTACAAGTGGAAATTTCTGCAGTGTGAACAACTAGAGGCATTACAATCAACAGCGCAATCGGTATAGTTGTTAGCAACACGTTACAAACAGAGTTTTTTTTCGGAGGAAGGTAAAAAAAAAAATACCAGATACTGAAATGGGATTAAAAAAAGGCACGCATAGTTGACCAGATGTTTATAGCTAAGACTTGCACTGACAAAAGGAAAGTTAATGATAAACAGTATGCATGTGCTTGTTTTGTAGTGTCTGTGACAGGCATTGTACTATAAAGAATAGAAATGTGGAAAAAAGGGTAGATTTCTCAATATATTAGAAAGTATATATTACACAGGATAACCATGGTTACAATATATATGGTAGCATCTGAGACACATTAGAAACAAACATAGGAATCCAAAAGTTCATAATCAGTCCGACCCTCTTCAATCTTTAAGCAAATGACTTGTCAGTAGATTTGGAAAAAGACAGGTCCATTAACGTCAGAGCAGAAAGAAACATTTAACGGTATGATGATGGTCCAGTGTTCCTGCCACTAAGAACAATGGGTATTCAAAGATACCCGAATGAACGCGATATATATTGTAACAAGTGGAAATAAAATATTCATATAAACAAAATCAATACACCCATGTTTAATACGACTCGCCTTAAACGGCAACCAGATTATCTACATTGGGGGTAATAAATAAACAAATGTGTCCGAGTTAATATATTTATATATTTTTTTTTAGATGTTTTGTATGTTTAAGTCGAAAGCTTGTTTGGGTTCAACCAAAGCAAATTCATATCTAGCTGTGAAACATTTTGGCCAATTGATAAGGCCTATTGGCTTATATGGATGCAAAATTCTTGGATATATGTATATATATATATATAAACCAACTAACACGGAATTCCATGACAATGAATAATTGAAAAAAATATATTCTTTGTACTTAACGGAGACATTAATATCATTTTTGTGCAACACACACACACACACACACACACACACACACACACACACACACACACACACACACACACACACACACATATATATATATATATATATATATATATATATATATATATATATATATATATCGGTAGTGCAGCTCAGAAAATTGGCAAATTATACTGCTGTCAAGGATAAAATCGGAAGATACATCTTGAGTATTCACATAATGATACTGATGATCACATATTAAACACATTTAAATATCAACAAGAACTCCTGTTAGAGTGTGTTTTTCAGGAATGAAAACATTTCAATGTAACTGATGGTGAATCTTTGATCACTTTCATTGAAAACTGCTTTAGAAAGCTGTGCTACAGGCATAAGGAGATTTGTAGAGGGCTGGCAATCGGACACTATTGGAAACGAATGAAGACAGATTCGTATTGTTTGTTACGAGAATGGAATTCAATAAAGAAAAAAAAAGACTTAATGAAAATAATTACGGGAAGCTATCAATATACGGAAAAGTAAAACGAAATTCCAGACACAAAGGTTACCTTGATATGATCAAGAGATGTAAACAAAGAATTGCACGCACCCGACTACGAGTGCACACAAACTGGAAGAAGAGAGGGGAACAAAGTAAACCATTTATTCCACATGCAGAGAGAAATTGTCAATTACGTAAAAACAATGGATCATTAAATGCTTGACTGCGGAATGTTTAAACCACTGAGAATTTGAGTGCAGGGAAAAAGATCGTGTTAAGGGTTTAAAATACGGACATGAAGTCTTTCACTTGTTAAATGCTGAAGAAGATGATGTAAACAAAAGAGCAAATTATGTTCAGAACGTTAAAACAAATGTATGGTCTATCCATGTCAACACCGCACCTATTTGAGGTTACATGTATCTGACACAGTTAATGTGAATTTAACAAGGTGGTAGAAGCCCATGTAGAAGACAAAAGATCTGGTGGTATCCTTTTTTTGTGGGGGTGTGTATGGGGGGGGGGGGTGTCTTCATATAATTTAACATTAATCTGCGCATTTTTTTGTCCATCTTCTCCTGTATTTTTATATGAACTACTTGGCTTTTTGTTTGTTGTTTGCAAATTCAATAATATTTTAATCTTTATACGTATATGCATACCTCTTAGCATTTAAAGAATTATTTCATTTTAGACCTACCCTGTAGCATCTATGGACAACGTGCTTGGCCAGCTAGAGCCATATATTTTTCTCCTAAAAATCTAGAAGTTCATAAGGTCTAAGCCATATGAGAAAATTAATTCAAAATCCGTATGGATTCAGTAATTTAAACGGTTTACCTACGTCAACCTATGATAGGAGGAACAAATTATTTATAAATGTTCAGATTAATAATAATTCAGGCACAAACAAGAGCCCACGTTGTCATGGTTCTAATGAATTCAATAGTTTATGACATCATCAGAATTTTATGACAGGAGGAACAATAAGAACTGCATGTACTTAATTTCAAAAGAAATAATTTGTGGGTGGAAGTGAATTGTGGTAGAATGAATTTGTTGTTCTTGTGTCGATTGAAATATTTTCAAAATCGTGTGTTGAAGCAATGATCTATGTGCACTACATGTACAAGTCAATCAAGTCCATTTGAAAAAAAACCCTAAACACTCCACACTACTAAGCAATTAAAATTAGCAAAGTGTCTCTGGACAAACAAGAAAGCACCAACTCTAGTATATGTCTTAAAAAAAGTCTATATTTTTTGCATGGGGCCGTTAGTGTGCAGTGTTCAAAACAATTTGGTCTTCAGAATCAAGCACATATTATATATTGATTTTTAATGAGGCATTCCTGTTTTCAAAACAGAAAAAACAAACTTAGCAAATGTATGTGATCCTTAAAGAAATTTTCATCACCTGCTTCATTTGTTTTTCTTTTGTTTTTTCCCCTTATTTGTGTAACTTGATGGCTTGCCTATTTGCAATCAAATTATTCTTGGCTTGTTATAGTTTCTCCCATGGCAACAAAGCAGCTTGCCAACAGATTAACTTCTCATCAATTCAAATTATGTTTTATTGTAAAACAATGCTAGTTTTATATCACCAGTAGTCCAGGTAAAATTTTAACATGCCCGATTGGGAGTCAAGGCCATTATCTCAACATGCCCGGCACGATCCCAGCATGTCTCGGGACGTCAGGCTTATGCTGAATTTGATCACTGTGATTTGTTTCAATTCCCTCACTTTGTTTGAATTTAAGTGACTATATTCTGGTTATGAGATATGATCTAGATGTATTTGAGAGTGTTTTTTCCTCTCTTGAGGGGGTTTAAAATTTATAATATTATAACTAGTATTAGATAGTTAAGCTTTCATGACGAAATTTATATGCTTGAAACATTGACTGGGCTCCAACCTGGCGAGTAATTAGCCCCAGGTGTGCTTACTATTACTTGGATTTTATCTTGAAGAGAAAGTAGTTTCCTTTGTTGTCACCATGGGAGGGAATATTTTTAATCAGTCAGTGTTTACAATTACTATTAATATGAGATAACAGGTTCACAAAAGGAACCTTTACTTGCTAGATAGTGCTTTAAGGTAGCTGTTTTCAGCATGTTCGATATTATAATAGGTTGATTAATTTCGGTTTAACAGTTATCATCAGTTGAGCAGCGCAGTACACAACCCAGCTGGGCCCCCGCCTTGTTATTGGCGCAGGCTGTATATTTTTAATACATTATGACATGGACGAAAGCACAATCAGTATGCACTCCTCGAATGCTGAACCAGTGGGAAAGTGAAAAATAGTACTGTAAAGCATATTCTATACACGTGCTTGGACATCATGTTCGTCTTCAATTTCAAGCAGAATAGTTCATTACAGGTAGAATGCATACATATGCGTCCTTGCTCACAATAATACAGACTAGGAAAATTCATAAAGAATACTCCAGGATAATTTATATAAATCAGCAACTATAACTAAAAAGGAATGATTGCCTATGCATAGCAGAACTAAAATATGAAGCGTCTTTCATCTGCTCTGTATATGTGGAAGGCATCACAAATTGCCATGTTGAAGGGAATGGACCATTCGTCCTTACCAAAAAAAGGAATATAAGCTAGTTTCTTACTAGCCATGTGTATAATCAGGTCTTAGTGGAGGCCGGCATGACAAATGTTGGCAAATTTGTGCCTATGGGTATAGTAAACAGGAACATTATCCACTGCTAATAGAGTTGCAGTCAGTTTTCATTGGAATATTTTGAGGGAAATTGAGTCTCTGATATCGGACAAAGATTGTTTTACAGTTTAAAAGTGTCACGCAGGAAGGATTTGTCTCAGCAATTAGTTTTGGAATTAATGGGATGCATGGAGCTAGTGTGGCGAAGGTTTCTAGCATTTAGAGTAGGAAGAATTAGTTGAAAGAGATTCGAAGGTGTCAAGTTGTGATATGTTTTGTAAAGAAGAAGTAACTGAAAGTACTTTCTTCTGTTCACGTGAGAGATTAGCATGTAATGTGTGTCTTAATGTACCTGTATATATTTTAGCAGCTTCACACTGTAGGGATGCATTGAGATGAGAAAGGCCATAAGCAAGGTTGTCAAAGAGCACACAACCATATTCAAAAAATGGTCGAATCATAATTAAATAAAGGTTAACCATAGCTTTGCGGCAAAGTTTGTATATTATTCTACCCAGTAGGGCAAATTGCTGGCTAGCTATGATGGTACTGCAAGTGATGTGAGCACGCCAAGATATTTTTTACTGCATGCAATGCCAAGATGGATGTGTGATTGTGCCATAGGTATTTCAATCTCCGAGACGAATGGGTGGATGGTGTGGTTTAACAAGTTTGGCTGAAAATGAAAATGTAGACAGTGCCACAGACTACGAATACTCAATCAGTAGGAGTATTTATGATATCATGTCCCAGGCAGTGCCTACAGCCTATGAGTACCAGAGAAAAATACAAAGGTTTAACTATGTTATGCTAGGTTCTTTTGTAGGCCTAGGTAAGGTATTTATTGCCTTATTGACCATACATAGATCAGTTGGGAATGCACTTTCCTCAACACACTAATCCTGGCCACCGAATTAACCCTAATAGCCCTCTGAAGTTATGTCAATCAAATATTTGCAGCATAAAAAGTCCAGGTAAACTGGACGAAGTTCAACTTTTAGCCAAATCTGAAAAAAAATTAACATTATTACATACTCTCTGAAACCTGGCATGAAGATAAATATCCCAATTAGTTCCTCCTGATTGAAAATACCCAGCCTCCATTTCGTAAAGACCTATCACTGGGAGGGGTGGTGGAGCCTTAACGTATATTCATTTTTCCTCACCGTGTGTCAGGCGTTCTGACCTTAAATGTCAAGATTGAGTGTATTAGGATTTGAAATTTCTACTGTGCGTGGTAAAGTCTTAGCCAAAAGTATTATCGGTGTCTAGGTCAGGCTGCCAGGATTTGCAATTCTTTTCTCAGATCTTTGTCAAATTCTATCTCCTTGTCCATTGAGAACAACACTCACAAATTGATAATGACTGATAATCTACAGAGCCCGTATGCATAAAGGTGGTTTAGCTGTGGTTTAGCTTATTCCAAGGAACAACCATGGTGTAAACTCTAATCCGTATGCAAAAAGGCGTTGCAAAGTTACCCCTGGTGTAAAGTTACACCGGGTTTAAGAATCCGTATGCAAGAAGGAAGTATAGCTTAATCCATGGTGAAAATGGGCTTAAACTGCCCCAGATTTCTAAACCTGCCAGGGGAATAGTTTAACGGAGGTGTAAGTCCCAGTGGAAGTCAATTTCCTTGTATACGAGAGACCTGTTATGATATGTAAATTAAACAATCATACCACTGTACATTTAGTGAAGGTTCAGATGTAGTAACATGCCAAATATTGATACCTCCAGTACGAAAGATCAGCCCCATTTCGCATACCTTGTGCTGTTACCATTAATTAACAAAATTGTACTATGTGTACATTAATTAACAAAATTGTACTATGTGTACATTATTCAAACATGCCAAATGAACGCACTATTTGAATATTCATGAATTTGGTCTACTCCAAATCGACATACGAAAATACTGTAATTACAGAAATCCACACTGTATCCATTAGTATGAAAAACAATAACTGTTTCCTTGAAATTGAATATTTTATTGCAAAACTGTTCTTGTAGTCATCAAGGCATACATGAAGGCACTATTCTTTTATTTTCATTGGAAAAATTGCTTTCAGTGGAAACAAGATCAAACTAAGATTTAAACTTCGCCTGGTTTAACAAATGAAAGTCATTATAAATATCATCTAACTGTTAAAATACCTGACTAGTCACATCTTTTACCAACAGTTCATTCACTGTAAAACACAAAAGTGGTCTTTTCAACTTTCCAGCATCACGTTTTGCCTAAAATAACAATTCCATTAAAAGTATGAATATTTATATAATGTGCAATATTCTTTGAGACAATATCAGTTAATTAATGTCACAAGTGACCGAACAATGTCGCAGTAAAGGTCACTTTAAACAGGTTCAAGTATTGAATAGCAATACATAATCCCTCACCGGAGAATAGGTAGTACAGTTGACCCTATTTTGGTGTGCAACACACCCCTAACCTATAATGTGTCAACACACCATGATAGGTGTACATGTGACCGTATATGAAGTATAGCCTGGACAAACTAAAACAATATAAGAGGTCAAAGATCAAGCTCACTGTGACCCAATTCAGCGTGCAACCCACCCCTATGCCATGATGTGTCCAGCCACCAAATGTGGTAGCATCACTTCTTATAAAACAGGCAACATGGCTAGTATAGGACAAGGTGAAACTTTATGCTGGGTGAAGGCAAGAAATAAGTCACAGTGACCCAATTTTGGCACATGACACAGCTATTGTGTTTACAAACAAAATTTGGTTGGTGTGGGCTAGCGAAAAGGATATAAGGCCTAGTCAAGGTAAAATCATGTAAGGGGTCGAAGGTACAGGTCATAGTGACCCAATATTTAGTGCATGACACACGCCTATCCCGTGAAATATACAGCAGCGAAATGTCCTTGGATTAGCTCTTATGGAACACGATTGAAATATTTCCTTGTTTCGAAAGTAAAACGAGAATTACTTTTCTGAATGTGTTACGCAATACGGTATCCTGCGAAAAGGGGTGAAGTAAGTACAGGGGATGCGAATCATGGTCACGTGGATTAGGTTGTTTTGTAAAGTTGCAATGCAGGTATTCGGTCACTCTAGGTCGGCCCTTCAATATATACACTCAAAATTTATTAACGATTTTAATTTTAAAGGAAGTTTCTGTAACTAGTTTTGCTTATTTATCTATTATTATCATTTTGTTTAATTTAATAAAAATGAGGTGGAGTTCGGCATCTTATTCCTGAGTTAAATTTTTTCATGCGCCGAACACAAGTCTCGAGAGTTTTAGGCCAAGTATTGTAATTCTAAAGATTTTGTCTATGATTTTTCCCTGGGCGGTATATTGACCAATGAAGAGTAATATTTATTGACGTTTGGTTTGCATTCGATTGAGACATACATGGTTTTAAACATATATATATATATATATATATATGTATATATATATATATATATATATATATGTATATATATATATATATATATATATATATATATATATATATATATATATATATATATATATATATATATATATATATATATATATATATTTGAACTCCACCTCAAATAATAATAATAATAATAATAATAATAATAATAATAATAATAATAATAACAATAATCATATATAAATTAACAAAACTCGTTGCAGAAACTTCCTTTAAAATTGAAATCGCTTATAAATTTCGAGTGTATATATTCGACCAAGAGTGACTGAATACCTGAATTGCAACCGTACAAAAAAAAAACCAAACCACGTGACCATGCTCCGCACTCCCTCTACTTACTTCTCCCCTTTTCCGTCACGTAGGCTACTTTATTGCATAAACATTCAGAAAAAGATAATTCCCGCTTTACTTCGAAATGCGGGAAAATTTGAATCGTGTTCCATAATACCTAATCAAAGGCCGTTTCGCTGCTGTATATTTCACAGGATAGGCCTCTGTCATGCACTAAAATTGGGTCACTATGACCTTTACCTTTCACCCCTTATGATTTTACCTTGACCAGGCCTAATATTCTACACCCTTGCCCGAAGCTAGCCGGAACTTGGTTTGCTTTGCAGACAATACAATATTTAGTGACTGGTCAGGTATTTTAACAGTTAGATGATATTTATAATGAATTCCACTCATTAAATCAGGCTAAGTTAAAATCTTAGTTTGATTCTTTTTCCATTCAAAGCAATTTTTCAATGAAAGTAAAAGAATTGTGCCTTCATGTGTGCCTTGATCCGCGCAAGAACAATTTTGAAATAAAATACTTTGCCTCCAAAACAGGCCCAGGCTGCGTATTCTGTTTTCTCCAATGGTTTAAACAAATACATATAAACATACATTAAAAGTTGTGTTAGAATAAGGTGAGGTTTGTTTCAGATAAGTTAAATGCTTTTAGTATATTGCATGCGAAAAGTTACTTTTTATAAACATGTGCAAGATGAACGTTTCCTGGCAAGATTTTGTTAACAAATAAATTTATTCAAATATTCAATCATTTTTTATTAAAATTTGGCCGCTACCTAGTCTCTCTGTCCGGCTAAATGCAATTTGATTGTTATGTTGTGCGTTATATGTCTTTTAAGTATAATTAAGAAATATGGCTTGAACAAGCCGAAACTTCTTGTGGGGTTAAAGGTCGAGAAATAAGTCACAGTGACCCAATCTTGGCATATGACACTCCGCTATTCAAGGAAGTGTCAACACGCAAAATTAGGTTAGTGTGAGCCCAAGGGTATATGAAATATGGTACAGGCTAGGCCCTACGCAAGGACAGACAGACGAGCAGACGGGATTGACTAAGCTACATACAGTTCATGCAACATACAAATCACGTATTATGTCTTCACTCATATACACGATCAAAGTAAACTGTTTGGCAAAATGAATTTCAACTACTTGAACCATAAAAGGACCTTGCCTGCGTTGACATATTCTAAAAGTTAGCATACTATTCCTTCTTTAACTATTGCGAAATGTGTGAAATTTCCTGAGATCTTTTGCAATAATATTAAAATCTTTGCTGTGGAATGAAAAACATTTTTAACACAAGAGTCCACAGTCTACACATTCAACAAAGACAAAGAAAAGCTAGACATCTCCAATACGAAACATTGACTGAAGGGTCCGCATTAATAAGGCTGTAATTTGCTTCAGGTGGTCTTGTTATGCCACAGTATAATCAGTGCAAATATCTCTTTTCCGGCTCCATAAAGTAAAAATAGCGTTCAAAGAACGGATTATTCTCGGCACCCACAATTTTTTTCCTAATTTATGCATTTTTTTAGACTTTGCGGAAAAATAATTTATATACAATTTCCATATTATTGTGTGTGAAATGAAGGAGCACTTTTGAATGTGTTTTTGGGGCAAGTTCTGGTGACATAGACCACTGTACTGTGCATCACCAAGTCTGCCATCAAATAAACACTTCAAAAGTTTCACAACAAGTATAGAAATAGGAAGAAGTTTTTTTTTTTTTTTAGGAATATGGTCCATTATGATGTGCATCTGTGGAAAGAAATTGAGGAAGCTGTGTTGGATCCTTCTTGAGATATCACGATAACGTAGTCCCTATGTGCACCACTCAGACGGCCTAAAAGATAAATATTTTAAAGTTTCATAAGAAGTTTATAAATACAAAGAGGAAACCAGTTTTAAATTGGAACCTGGTCCATCATGAGTGCAACTCTGACAAAAAATTTGGGAAAGCTGTAGTCAATATTTTTGAGATATCGCGGTAACGTCGTCAAGACGGATGGACGGAAGGACGACGCAGCTGACGACAATATCCTCCGGCACTTTATTTGCCGAGGGTAAAAAGTGCGCAGACAAATATGCAAATTATACGTTTGAATCACGAATCAGGAATCAGGAATCTTTTTATTCAAATCAGAATACATACATTGCATTAAGATACAGAAATAGTCAAATTATACATAAACATATTTGAGATATATCACAATATACATATACTGATACCGGAGACTTGTGTTAAAGTCATATAATGACCGCTATCACACAAGTCACCCACATTTTAATTTCTCTGAATTTATCTTTATGCAGATAATTTTCATTGAAAGTCTACATCAGCTGATGGGATATATATTATCATTTAAATTTTTGAAAGAACGTGCTATTTGGGTCTCTAGTTTGTGCGTTTAAATCACTCCGCTTTAAAAAAAAATCACCTTACAGAATTACAAATATAACAATTTGGTAAATGACATTCATTTTCATATTTTTCAAGATAATAATTTTTTATATAGTTTGAAAACCCTTGGATACTGTGTGTACTAACCTTATCTTTAATCATATCTGGTGTGTCATTTAGATTATGAATCAATTGATGCCTTATACACTGATCCACATAGATACGAGAAGTTCTAGTTATAAATATGTTGCCCCTTCCTCTTGTGTTATAATCATGTACACTTGAGTTTTGAAAAAGAGGAAAGTTTCTAAAATACACTGGCAATGTCTCGTTTTTTAATTTGTAATGAAATTTTAGGAGCTGTAGTTTATATATGTCTTGAGGTTTTAGTAACTTCAAGCCTTTAAATATTGGTTCTGAATGGGCATTAAAATCAGCCTTATTTATGATACGCACTGCTCGTTTTTGAATAGAGAAAAGTCTATCTACTTTGTATCCCCATGCAAGAAGACAATAATTAAAATGTGGAAGTATGAATGAGTTATATAGGATTAAGAGGACTTTGATTGAAAGGAAACTTTTTAGCTTGTTTAAAATGCCTACTTTCTGGGAGATTTTGGTAGAAATCTTCTGTATGTGTTTATCCCAATTCATGTTTTTATCTAATGTTAAACCCAAGAAATTACATTCATCCACACAGTCAATTTTTACCTTATCTATTTCAAGAAAAGGAATAGAAACTTTCTTTAAAGGCTTATAGAATAACATAAATTTTGTTTTCGTTATATTCAGAGATAACTTGTTTACCTTCAACCATGTACTTACTCTATCAAGCTCTACATTAATGCTTTGAGAAAAATCACTGTTTTGATCATGTTTTTTCAGTAAATTTATAGTACTACCTAGTGTGGTATCGTCAGGATATATAACAAATTTAAATAAATTTGATGCCACTGTTATATCATTTATGTAAATTATGAACAAAAGTGGACCTAAGATTGAACCTTGGGGTACCCCTGTCGTTATATCTAATAAGCGAGACTACACATCATCAATCCTCCAAAAATTGTTTCCTATTATTTAGGATTTGTTATTTATTATTATTTTCAAACAATTTCAGACTTGTGTCCTTTATTTGATGAAAGGTCATTCACAGAAGTGTATTTTCTGATCAAACGATCTGTTGTTTATGAGACGATTAATGGCAGGATCAGAATTGTTGCCTTTTCCACAATCTACTGACCATAACTTGTTGAAAAATGTATACATTGCATATGTCTATTGGAATAATTGTTACAATATGCAACTAACAGAGGGATAGTGCACTTATAACAGTGGGGCATAGCTAGACAACGTTCTTTTTTCTCATGTTGCCGATTCCCCTCCTCCTCTTTTTGGCTTTGCTGTCTACGCCTTGTGCAGCCATGGTTGTAGTCACTGGATCAGGAAAAAGGGGGTTATATGGGGAAGATAGAAACTTTAATGTTCTATTGAAACTCCAGTGATCACTTACATCATCATGTTATCCATAACACAGACATATATATTTTGAGGATTAAATACACACATATAAGTTTATTGTTTATCATGCACAGATATTATAAGAGTAATATTTCCATTATTGACCACTGTGTGTACACTCAATTTAATTTTGAAAAAATAAACCTGAAGCCCCGTGCCCCCCTTGTCACGCAATGCAATCTGTCAATAAAAGGCGACAACAGTCACACGACTGTCCTCACTGTGCTCACCTAGGACAGGTCAGCTGGTCAGTGTCAGGAAAGGGGGTTAAAACTTGTATCAAAGTCTTCAGCTAAACAGTGGCGTAACTGTCCCATGGATTAGTTTTCCCGGTCATAACTACACCAGCTTTTATGCATACCAATTTTCTTACACCATTAACTGAGGGGTAACTAAAATTGTTTTAAGTTATACCATGGGTAAGTTACACCCCTTTTATGCATACGGGCCCAGGTGTTCTGCCTGCGACTCCTCTCATGCTGATAGTGAACTTGGTTTATCTATGGTCAACTGTGTGTCACAGCATTATTTCCTTCACCTGATAAATGAGTTATGACAGAGTTTAAGGGTTCAGCATTTAGTCATCCTTCTTGATGGCCTGAGCAAATAGCATTTGTGTGCAATTAAATTCAGCAAACTCCTTGATTATATTCGGTAGCGGATATCTCTGAAACAAATTTCTACAAGACTTAGTAATTTTAAGAAAGCCTCATTCAAAACTGGATGGATGAATCTTTGTGAAATTAACGGCTACGTAAAGATAAGGGTATACCTCAGCTAGCCATTTTTTTGGCAATATTCCAATTTTAAGTGCTAGTTTTTGAGCTCCAAAATGGAAAAAAAAGTTATTGTTAATTGCAAAAGTATAAAACTTTGATAACCTAAAAACTATTCCTCTGTCTGCAAAACGAAATAAGGGTTACCTAAGTTATACTATTGTCTTTACATGACTGTTGATTTCAAGGTTTTAATGCCAAAAGTTTGTTGTGGTCCTATCTCAAAGTGTAAATCAGACCCCTTGATTAAAATGCCCCTCACATTTTACAAATTGATCTTAGGAATATTTATTGTTACATACAAAGAATCTACAGATATTGACAAAACTAAAAGTGTATATATCGATGGGCTTGTATACAAAACCAGAAACATGGTGGTAATTCTTCGTACCACTATGTTATATGCACCTTACAGTCACTCTGGTCAATGTGGGTTTTTCTAAGTCACTGTTTACTAAGGCAAAGGGCCTACATGAAGACACATAATGTGGATATGGCCACTCATTAGTGTTGCAGAATGTACATTTTACCGTCATGTGAAAGAACCGTTATGAAAACCTTTTTATTATAACAAGTGCTTCCGGCTGTGCCCACGTTACAAAATATACTGACGTCAAAAGAGGTAATAGGTAAAAAGGGAAAGAACATCCATATTAAACATATTTCAACAAATGTCCAAGTTACCTAAGGCCTGACAAAAATGTATGTGTGGTTTCGGTAGCCTAACACACCCTGCTAAAAAGGCTTAACCCAAAAATTAATGGACCAAAAAGAGAAAGGTACTTCAAGTCGCCCTTCCCTAATGAAAAGTGGATCGAACCGGGCCAGTACTGGAAACGCACTCAGAGACACAAAAATGTGCTTATTTTCTTTCAGTGGTCCAATGGGACACAAGTGACCCAAAGGGCCAACGCAAGCGTCCGAGGGCATGCTGGGTTGGGGGGCATGCCCCTCCCTTGCTGCCCCGAAAATTTTGAATTCGAGTATGCAGAATGGTGCATTGTGGTGGATTTCGAGTGAAAAGTGTTTCCTTGTCATAGTTGACGAAATCAGAACATTTTAGTCATTATTGTACTGATTTCACTTTTTTCTCTCAGATTGTACACAAATCTGTTGGAAAGTAGCAACAATTAGTGAAAAATAAATTTTAAAAAAGACCATAGCCATGTTATCAAAGGAGATAAGACTATTTTTCTATTGATACATGTAACGCCTTCGTAAATTTTTACACTAATATTTATTATGTTTATTAATTCGGGGAAAATTAACAAATAAATTATCCTGCAATTAGTCAGTTGTGTATTTTGTCTATAAAATCAAGAAGAAAAAGTGCATTATGATAATGACCAGGCCTACATGTACTTAACTTTTAACACTGAATGTCGATTGATTGATACTATTTTATTCATGCACCTGAAAAGAGTCTAGAAATTTTAAATCTTTGAATATCGTCAAGAGTATAATAGATGTCATTCCAACTTTTACCAAGGGGCTATTGACCATTGAGCATCTAATGAATGTAAAACAAATGTTGTAGCAATTTAAATTATGCTAATAAGCAGCATTTGAAATTTTAAAACTTTAATATCTTCAAAACTTTTATCGATAGACACGTCATTTTAACTTCTACTAGGGGGTTATTGACCATTGTGCATGTAATAAATCTAAAGCAAAAGTTGTAGCAATTCAAATTATGCCAATTAGCAGCATTTAACAATGTTAAACTTGAATATCTTCAACACTATTGTAGATAGAGATGTCATTTCAACTTCTACTAGGGTTTTTTTTACCATTGCGCACCTAATGAATTTAAAATAAAAGTTGTAGCAATTCAAATTATGCTAAATATGACCATTAGAAATTTTAAATCCTGAATAACTTCAAAGCTATAATAGATAGAGATGCCATTCAAACTTCTACTCCTGTGTAATGGAATAGTTGTACATTACCATACCAATATGCTTTGAAGACACACACACTGATTTGCTATGCAGCAAATCATCTTTCCTAGTTGGTTGTGTTGTTGTATTGTATTGACAGAGCTAGTCAAAAGCTGCCTCAACCTGGCTGTGGGGGGCCAATGCAGGTAGTAGGAGAAGGTATACTGTGTATGATCATGGACTAAAATGAAAACCATGTGGGACGAGGTGTGGATGGAGTCATCAAAACAACCCAATGCAAATTACTGTCTCAATTATCACCTCTCTTTCTACTCGACCTACTTTGCCATTACATTCCTCTAACATTTACCCATCCTTTACCCACCTATCAGGAATTAACGCTACTTCAGATACCACCGTGAATCCTTCTACTCAACCCATATCTCTCCTTAACCCTAAACCTTCTAGTCTTGAGTAAATATTACTCCTAATATGGGCATAAAAGGGGACAACTTCGAGGCATTACCACAGCTCATTTAGGGAAGTCGCCACGTGGAGTTGGGGGCGACCCTTAGTGGGTGACGGTATATGATCATTGCTGTAAAGTTGGCTGATGCTGTTTCCCCTGGACCTACATAGAAAAATTTATGATGGTAATTTAATTTTAAGTGTAAGTTCATCATATTATCGACATATTAACATCTTATCTGTCCACATGTCAATCTAATGAGTAACAGAAACCTGTTAATATAGAGTGCATGTTTTAAGTATTGAAGGTGATTAAATGCAGGACGCTGCAATGTGCGAATAAGTTTGACATTATCTTGATGCATCAATGTCAAGGGAATATAGTGTAGTACTTCAATGGTGGCATTGAAACTGCATAACAAAGCTCTGTGAATGCAGACTTCTGCATAACTCAACCGTAACTGTGAGTAACTGAGTAGTTGTACTCATATGTACATATACGTATAAACTTGTGCATTATTATTTGAATGTATGGCTAGAATATCTGGGGTAAATTAGATAGCTTTAGTCCTAATGGTGACAGATGTGTGCCTCGTAGTTACCTGGTGCCTGTTTGGATTCACCCAGCCCTCTGAAAACCCAAACAGAGCGTTGAGTCTTCCAAAATGGCAGATAACTGTGCTGGCTCAGGAACGTGCATGTATCTATATTATATATTTTTATATTATCTTATCTTATCTTATTCTATCTTATTCATTTTGTTCTGCGCATATAGACAGACAAGGTTGGCCTGAATAATGAAAGCAAGTTACATGTAATCAGGGCAAGCCCACCTATCACTATCTTGTTAATGTGTATATGAAATTGTTAATTTTAGACTGTTTTTGTGCCACCTGGATTGAAGTAGGACGACTCAGTAGTAGTACTCTGTACTTGAGTACTCTGCCGAGTTTTCCCGATTTACCTTTTTGTTTTGTTCCTATTGGTGTTAAGATGATAGGACATTGATCAACGTATTTTATATCTTTATAATGTTATTGGTTGGGATAAGTAGTGAAGTAGAGTAACGAACTAGTCCCAACAGAAGTGTCACAAAAACTACACACAAATATATGACAGCGTAGACTATGGATTGATTTATTATTATTACGTAATACTATCATATTTTATCTAGATGTGAATTTGATATCAATAATATTTACTTCATGTGCCCAGGGGGATAATATGGTGTGATTTATTCCCTGGCTTATTATATGGTATATTAGAATGGAAATCGCCGGATGGACGCTGTGAAACATTATACAGTAAGATAGTTATGATATTGTTGTCATTTCCAGGACATCGATGCTTTACTGTCTTTAAATTTAGTTTGTGCCTTCTATCAAAAGGTACTGGCGAGCTTGAAAACGAATCCGCGTCAATTAGAGTTTCATTGTTTCTCATATTTTTCATATTTTTATTTGTATTATGTAATTATATCACTGCCATTATTATTTCATTGTTATATCGATTCAATTGAGTATGTTGGTATACACAGTGTCAACCTTGTAGACCAGTTAATATGGCATATTAGGGGTTAACTGCATTGGCACCTCTGTCACAGGTCTACAATTGAGACTTGTGCCCTAACAGTATATATGTAGAATGTAGGTACTATTGACAGGTTTGGTCGTTTACAAATAGTCAGTAAATGATGTTATACAATGTTGAGTATCCAAAAGAATTTCTATGTATAATCGTCTTGCATCTTAATTCAGCATGGTTATGGAGAAGCGCTGAATGACTTCTCCCACCGGTGAGCCATGTGCTAGTAACCTCTGGCTCCATATTACTTTGAAGATGCTTTATTATTCTGATTAATGTAGTTTAACGGTTTGGATATTCTATTCTAATCTTATAAATTTCAAATTAGCTAGATACTTGATTTGAGTTTTGGTACATGTTTATACATGTAACAAAACTGAAGAAGGGGAACGTATGTAAAGTCCTGCAGTGACTTTAATTATATTTTTAATATTCGGTGATTTTAATTATATTTCTAATATTAAGAGTTTCAAAAGTAAGAAGAAAAGGTTAATGGCAGTAAAAGTTGCACACTAGCTAAATTGTAGTTATTTGTGGATAGGCGATGGAACCATCTTATGTAGTATTTACTTTAAGCAGTTCAGATGCACGTGGGTCATTAACAAGTCATTAATCACCACACAGCGAGAAGCCAATAAGACTGTAAAAATACGTTCTGGTCGTTAAATAATCACCTGATGAAGAGTCAACAAGGCATCTGGTCCATCCTCGCTTATTTAGTCATGAAGTCGTAAATATCACATTAAGGTATTTGGGTAAACCAGACATTCAGATATTATTGTGAACATTGAAGTATTTATTGAAAACAGGTAACTGGTAAAAATATACGTTCTTTAAACAGTACAAGACTTCACTGGTGCTTCTCGATGCTGATCTAAGAAAGATTACATGAGTTCATTAGTCATTGTCGCTATGAGTGTATTATCAAAACAGAACCCACGAGAGCATATTGGTGACTCAGTAAAGGTGACGGGTATTCTACATAAGCTATGTACATCAGAAATAAACAGCCTTTCTTACCATCTTGGCCACTGAACGGACATGTTGGGTTTTCTCTTCCCTGCTTGCCTGTGCGACTGCACTATTTTATCATACCTGAACTATGGAACAGTGAATCTTCTGAAGTGACGTGAGTCAGCGCGTTTGCCAACAAGCCCTAACATTATAAAGGAAGTAAAGGACATCTCCCTCTTCTGGGGACGGAAGAACTTTACAGGGCGTTTGTTATATTTTTACGCGTGTGGCAGAGAAATACTATTTTAAAACACAAAATAGAAATAACCATTTGCAAGTTTTGAAGTTTGTCTAGAATAAAATATACACGCTCGCAGGTAACTAGAAAGTACGGGTGAACGGTTGGCTGTGCATGTTGGCTTGCGTTGCGGGCAAATACACTCGCAAACGATAGCAAGTGATGTTTAGAGTGTGTTCGAATGTATTTGCCTACAACGTGCTTATAGTAACGGTGCTGCTGGTACTTTTGAATTATCAAATCCACTGATTCATTTTGATTTAAGTTAAAATATGTTCCTCAGGTTTCAAAGCGGGTACACAACTTGTGTTAGTATGTGCAATATTAATAGACCAAAGTGGCCATACCGCGCAATACACATACACGAGTATATTGTTCCCCCGCCCGCTGTCTGAATATCAGATAGCTGTCAAATAATCCCATGACCGCAAAGATGATCGACTTGGCAAGAGAGCCAGAGTGGGTTCTCCTTTTGTGTTGCCTCCTTGGTTAGGCAAAATGGCTGAAATCACATATATACCGAAATGAACGTTATCAGATGGATGGCTCACAATGGCTTGGAATACAAAGAATTCATGAGGCCCAATGTTCAGTGATGCAAGTTTTTATTTTTTAATCCTGGTAAGTTATGAAAAGCTTTGAAGTCGGAACGATGGAGGTTTGTCAAGTTGGCCAACTGCTGTGACGCATTTTACGCTCCATTTAGATAAATCCGTTCGTGTAAAATACCCCTAGGTCGCCAATAAAGTCATCATTTACAGTGAGAGCAAACAGAAAAAGTTATTTCAGCGGCACTAGTACTTTCATGTGTCCCTATTCGACTGTAATGTGCATCCAATCAAGTGTGCTGCCCCCCCCCCGCTGACACGTTAATTTGTCGTTGTAAGGGGCCAGTCAGCGCAGCTGATGGCTGTTCAAACTTGGTGCACTATTACCATACCAAAATGAAGAGAAGATACACAGGCAGTGGTCTCATAGTTTATCACCGATTTGCTCGTATAAGTGTTGATTTTCTGGAAACAATATTTGGTGCCACATACTTCATATTCAGGTTTGTCTTTCAGATAAAGAACAAGTCATTTTGTGATTTTTTGTCGGCACCGCCGTCATAGACCAAACCATCTTGGCACCTTAAGAGGTCTTAAAATCATCCAGGTGTCATTCACGAACGATTGCCAATCGTGAGCATACTATAGGCAGACTGCAATAAGTAAAATGTTTGTTTAACCATTATGCATTGTTTCTGAGCACTAAAGTTTACAGTACTAATGAGCATAATGGGATAGAAGACACTCTAAACTTAAATTGCCCAATCTGCCAGAAAACAGTTGCCGAAATCATCAGAGCATTTTCTTTTCCAATTTTATATCAGTCATTTTGGTCTACAGTTTGCTCTGTGTCTTGTCCCTTACAAAAATGCAATTAAATGTTGACACTATTTAGCCACCTAATCCTCAAGAATTTGTGTACCTCATGCCCGCTGTTCCTTTGAGCTACATTCTTTTCACAAGTGCAAGTGTCTAATAGGACTAATGCTGGCTCATTGTACCTGCATGTACATCCATCACTGACCCTGGCGCATAGAAATTAGAAAAGTACATTGAATAGGTGTAGCTGGATCATGTTGATGTTGTAGATGACAGTTTCTCTCTCTCTCTCTCTCTCTCTCTCTCTCTCTCTCTCTCTCTCTCTCTCTCTCTCTCTCTCTCTCTCTGTCTGTGGAGGGGTCAAAAGGCGGTCCTGCTACGACAGTATAGTTGGTAAGTATGCCTCAGCATCCTGTGCAGTAAATAAAAAAAACTGCGAGTACACTGAACGGAAAATCAGACACCCATTGTGGTCTGAATTTTCTTTTGAAGATGCTGTCTATGACCTGTATGCTGGCTTTTAACTTTAACTTTAAGCTGCTTTATATATTGGCATGTACAAAGTTTCACCGTGTTTTCTTTATTGATGTATTTCACTGAAGCTTTTGAATTCACTATTTTGGAGAAAAGTTCTAAACATATGTAAAAATACCTTGTCAGAGTTTTTTTTTTTTTTTTTTTTTTTTTTCGGATTTGTTGCTTGAATTAAGCAAAAATAACACTGCAGCAAAGGAAAATATTGACACTAACCTAGGATTTTTTAGACATGCTTACAAAAATCAGAGTCTATCATATAAGAAGTACATGCTTTTATTATGAGTTCTGCCTATATTTTATCCCTTGCAAATCTTATAGACTATATATTCTTATTGTTGTCACAGTGTGAGGATGAGCTGGCTATTCAAAAAAGAGATTCCCATGTGACAGAAGTAATTGATCTGGTTGACTCTTTTGGACTGCACAATGATGGTCACTCCACTAGACATGAGGATTCAATAAACTCATCTGCTGAAAGTGAAAATATATGTACTTCCAGTGGTGACAATGCCTGTGGATATATTCAAGACAAATCATGTTTAGCTCCGAATTCCCAAAGATTATCCATAAGGCTATGATTTGCTGTAGATATCAAAGCCGTATGAAGATATAGTAAAAAAAAGACAGGTGGGTGTGCAAGGCATTGCATTGGAATAGCACTGAAAGACTTGAATATCAGTACTATACAAGCGGAAATGATCAGATTTTACAAACAGACCCAATCAGGAAGACAAACAATATGGTAGAGCAATAACTCTGCGTTCTCTCATTGACCGCCATGTGGCGCTGTGGACAGCTTTCATCCGGGTATTCAATAGCGGGTCAACGTGAGTAGCGTCGTATACTATGATGTGTTAACGCATGGTGCAAACTGAGCGTTATTCTTGGCGAATGAAATAACCAAGTGTAACTCATAATCATGATAATGTTATCATTAATAAATACTTTTTGTAGAAAGTAATGCAATCAAAGAATCAACCCAATACACATTATTGTGGAGTTAATCACATTTGATTTTAATTCTAATTTAACTTTTAACGCTACCTGCCGACCCCCCCCCCCCCCACACACACACGCACCCACACACATACAGTAACACTGTAAAACTTGGGAATTCATCTACAATAACATATTCTGATGAGTTTGTCTACTTGTCTTTATTTTTGACACAATGAAAACACACCCGGCAAATAAGATGCAATCGACTTCAGTGTTGCCCACCTGCCAAACTTACAATCCGGGAGATAAAAAGTAAAATTAAGGGAGATAGGTAAATTAACATGAAATATAGAAGGGAAATATTGATGAAATTCCGGGAGGTGACTTAAAATTGTCAAAAATCGACACTTTTTAAAGAATTTTCTGCATAAATTTCGGGAGTCTCCCGAGAAATCCGGGAAGGTTGGCAACACTGCGACTTCTTAAAATGCAATGACCAATGTTGTTTTATCCTACTCGATCCTCCATTATCGCCCGCGATGAACCGGGTCACATTAAATCCTTGCAACAGGAGTCTTATGAAATCCTCATGCTGTTGAGTCCATATTATGTGCTATGTCGATAATTTGTTATATATGATCATTGCATTATCTTAATAACTGTCGAAGAATATTCTTTATTAATGCATTTCTTTCGACCATTCACGTAGTCCAGTGGCGCCTTGCAGGAATGTAACAAGCAGAATGCGGTTCCCGGTCACCGCGGTTCAAATGGATTTTTCATTTTTTCAACACAACATACGAACAAATGCATTCATGCTCTGCTATAATACAATCTTATCTTTCGTGTGTGTAAAATTTATTAGCAGATATTACGTGAAAAGGAACATTTTTGGCACTTTGATTGGCGATATGTATAATTCTTGGTTTCACCATTACATCACAGGCACTGACCTACAAATCTCTACTCGGTGGATACGAGTGTGTATTCCCATTCATTCCCATGTTAAATAGGCCTTTTTGGATGCAAATCACTCAGAGCTGGACAAAGATTTTGAGTTGAAAATCACTGATGCTTTTAAACTACACTCTGCTCTATTAGTACAAGGGGTTTAATAAAAATTTGACGTTTGGAAACTGTACTTTTGACTCTTGTGGTCCAGCATGTTTTACATAGAATATATAAGTTGCTACGGGCTTGTTTGACCCTACTTCTTGTTTTCAATGCATGCTGTTCACGCCTTTTGATTCGCTGAGTGCCTTAAGTGCCAGGATGGTGGATCCAAGAATGCTATCACAGTGTTTGCAAATCTGCCGAGACCAATGCTCACCCGCAGGCGAGTACCCGGATGAAAGCGATGACTCGCGCCGTGTAGTGCAGGTTTCTGGAAACTTAAGAAAATGCCCTTCCCTATTGGAATCAGTGATTCGCTGTGCCTACTAAGAACCAGCAATGTCAATTGGTCTGTCATACATTCAGCATCCTGTGAGCGTAAGGGCACGGAGAGGTCTGTACCCATATCAGAGAAAATGTAGGTAGGTGTACATGTAATGGACATAACTATGAGCAAATCCTGCTGGCGGTGGGGGCAATCAGGGGTAAAATGGCATGCGTGTCCACAATTAGGTGTGAAATGGCTATCTTTTTAGGTAGAAGGGGTGTAAAAATATATGCATACAATATTGGTGTTCAAGTAGCCCCGAAGCGTAGAACATCGGTTGGGCCCACCAGAATCTACTTCTCCATTCATGTATGTGTGTAAACTGGATGATATTTCATTTGTAAATAATTTGTTTTCTTTTCTTTTGATATGCGAGTCCATACTGCACACGGTATGGTAGAGTGCTACCTAGCTTGATACACCCTTTATCTATTTATTTATGTTTACTTTTCCATGTTATTTTATTACCTCAAATGAATGATTACCTGTTTTGAGAGACCACATTTTAATCTTCCCTTGGAGTGGTCTCTAAAGGAAGGGACCACTGTATTTTCAACAAATATCATTCAGAATGATCTTTATTGATATGGACATAAGATATAAAGTTTTCAGAAAATTTCATGAAGTGCCTTTAAAAAGGTGTACACACTTTGTTCTCCTGCCAGTCAGTAAAATAAAATGATATAAAATCCAGATATTGATGCATGGCGGATACTAGCATGTTTTTCTGTGTAATTCTTGCCACAGCAAATAGCATATTGCATACTTGTATGTATTTGAGCATTTTCATTAGTGGTACCTACTCGTGTAAAATGAGTGATATTGGAAGTAGATGATGGGCATGTTGCAAATGGTGGGGTGGGGGGGGGGCTTAGTTGGATGTATCAGCTGTATTTCAAAATGGTGAACATGTGTGAGGTGCATGACTTCTGATTACTTCTACATTGTACCATCTTTGTGTGTAATCGTTGAAATTACAGCGTAAAGGTACCCTACATGTAACTGCAGGTTTCTTGGATATATCAAGTGTGCAAACCTATAAATGTAAAATAATATGTATAGTGCACCACAGTTTGCTAGATTGAACCCCATAGTGTAATTATATAATTATACAATATCACCTGTTACCAAAACTTGGGCAATCATTGTTAATTTCAATGTAGCATAGCAAAGTATTAGCATGATGTGACCCAAGATTGGACACAACAATTTGCTATTATTTTGGCAATGTATGACCCTTTGGATTTTACATGATTTTGTTAGTTGTAGCTGTATGAATTACGTGTTCCATTACATGTATAGCCTTGATGGACCAGCTCCAGTGTTTAGTTCAACCTTCAAACTCTGACCAGTGCATGCATCTACGCACTAAAAACAAAATTATCAAGCTTTAATTTTGTCTCCACAGATCCCCTTGGTATTTTGTCTAACACAGTGGTACCTGCTATTTAGACCACCCTGTCTGCCAAAGTGGTCATGCACAGCAGATTGTCTTAAATCATAGCTAAACTTACAGATAGTTTAGACTTGTGTTGTCAGAAATGTGGTCTTAAAAGCCAGGCGGTCTCTCATTGCAGAGGTATTAAATAGCAAGTACTACTGTAATTATCCTGTGCTGATAAAAAAAAATTCGATCAGCGGTGGAAATGCTGCAAACTAATTTTTGCTTCCAACTTGGATGGCAACATTATTTTGAAGGATGTAAGTTTACACAAAATTTTATGATCCAGAAACATTATCTTATCTAGGAACAATCTTCCATGGGTAATCACAGAGAATAAAACCCTGTGCAACCCCACTAATTAATGAATAAAAATGACTGGTCATCAAACCACATTCCAATACAGTCACCTGTGATAAATGGCATAACCCAGTCTTATGCTGTCCCAGAAGGCCGAACATGCAAGCCCCCAGTTTATAAATGATGTCATAATACAATGTAACATATATGTGTATATACATATATATATATATATGATATATATGTTCCTTGGCAATGCTACATGGCAGTATATAAAGCCCATGCGCCCAAGAAAAGGCAACATTCAGTTTTGATTGAGTTACATTACTATGGAGTTGAAAGTTTTCAACTCCATTCACTTCTGGGCCATAATATTATAGTTATCCTGTTATGCTCAACCTGTGGTCATTCAATACTCATTAGCCTCTGATGAGTCCAGTGAAGGACGAAACACATCAGGCCTATTTGGCACACTGTGTATGTGTTCTTATCAACACTTTCCTAGTCTTCTTATCATTATGTAACTAACACTCATAAAAACCACATGTGAACCACCAGTAATTCTATGAATTAGTCATATTGAAGTTCTGAAACAATAATTATGTCTATCATAATTGAAGAAACGATGTTAAAGATGAACTGAAAGAGCAATGATAGAGCGATATCCTCACTCATTAAGTTACTCTGTGAACTCTGAGAGTAAGTTTGAATGGACACATTGTCAGGTTTCTTCCTGCATGAAAAGAGGTAGTGATGAATGCAGGCTGCTAAGAGGCAGCGCTGAATACTACTTATGTGGGGGATGATAAAGGTGTTTCATTATCAGCACACTGGGATAATGTTTTTTATCAGGAAACTGGAGGTCCCCTTTTTCTGTACTTCTCATCATCACATATGTTCATTCAGTCCATTATTTTGGAATATTCTTGTTTTCTGTACTCTGTTATTAGTTGGCAAAATTATTCCCTCCATTGATGTATGGGGACACCCCCTCTCTCCTCCCCTTCCCTATGTGCAGTCTATCCAGTATATATCTGAATCCCGCTTCTGAACTTTTACCACAAGTTGGACCACTTTGTAAACAGGGCAATCAACTTGATTGCATGGAGGTGTAAATGGCAAACTGGGTCATGAATTGGTTGTGTTGTATAGTTGTATTGAGACAGGTAGTTAAAAGCTGCCTCAACCTGCTGATGGAAGCCAATACAGCTAGTAGGGGTAATATACACTGCATGGTTTAGTTAAATGAAAACCATGTGGCATAAATTGTGGACGGAGTCATTAAAACAACCCTATGGAATTACTGACTCAATTGTCAGTACTTATATTGTAACTGACTACAATGCATACATCAAATACATCCTGGTCAGAGACCAAGATTTCAAAATTCAAGATTTTCAATATTTTATTGACAAACAAAATCAAAGACTACTTAATTATGTTTCTGGTTTGATATGCAAGCTGCACATGCATTTGGTGCTCTTAAATTACTAGTAACTTAGCTTGTTAAAAATCAGGTGGTACCTGGCACATTTTACCCTCTGTTTCCAGGGCAGAGCTGGCTACTCAGTCTTTTACTCGATTCAAGATGAAATGCCATGATTTATATTACTCATCTGGGTTGAATTTGGGGTGCCCACAACTTCGTGGCTAGTGCCATGCACCCTTAAACATTTTGAACACCCTGTTAACCCTCCTTTTCCAGTTAAACTGAGACCAATTAAAGTGTGCAAGTCCTGGTACAAGAGAAACAGTAGTACCTGCAAATAAGACCAGTGTTGTTAGAGACCACCTGAGTTGTGACCACATTTCTAATGGCCCATCAGTCTAACTGCTTTGTAAATTTGCCTGCAATTTAAGACGACCTGTTGTATGTGACCTGTTTTGGCTGGCAGAAGAGGTAGTCTTCAATAGCAGATAATAAGTACTGTAATATTATTCAGCAGGCAACCTTTTATATGGTTGACTGCTGAGCTCTATCTTGGGCCATTTTTGTAGCTGATGACCTGTCAATGGGCCCCCTCTCATGCATTCGGTCAAAGGCCCTGGGTCTGTTCAACAGACAATTTCATTCAAACTAAATAGAAACAAACAGTATCTAGAAAAAAAAAAGATTTGGCCCACAGCAAATCTGTCTGGGTGCCTAGAAAATTAGAACAGTTTGAAATACAACACTGCCATTGTTCATCACAATCTTAATTTTGTGCTGTTGCCTAATTTGCATAAATTAACATGCTAAAATCTTGGTTCTTGGTTTACTGGATGTTGTCATATCACAAACTTATAAACTGAAGGTTGAATGACACCATATTCTATAATAGTTTTGATGCTATTCATGAGTTAAAATTTAGGAACTCACCTAATTTGCCAAATTAAAATTTTAAAAGTTTGATTCATGGTTTGTTGGCTGCTGTTATTTCACAAACATACAAATTGAAGTTGAAATGGCACCTCCATGTATGATAGTTTTGAAGTTATTCATGCATTAAATTTTGTGTATTCACCTTACTTGCATAAATCAAAATTGCCCAACTTTGGTTCATTGGATGCAACAATGTCATCACAGACTTACAAATTGAATATGATATGGCATCTCTATCAGTACTGGTTTTTATGCTCTTCAAGAATTAGATGTTGCATATTCACCTAATTTTGGTTCATGGTTCGTTGGATGTGGCTTTGCCGCAAAACCGATGAATTGAAGTTTGAATGGCATCTCTATGTATAATAATTTTAGAAATATTCAACCTTTTTAATTTTTTAGTGCCCCTTATTAGCATTTAATTCTTACTTTTGCAATTTTCACTTACTATTTATTGTATTGGCAGATGTCACAAACCTCTAGATATACATTGAAATTTTGTGTTTATCTGAAATATTTTGAAAGATATGGAGTTTTCATAATTTTAATTGCTCTTTATTTGCCTAATTTTGGACATCATGGCTATTTCAAACGATATGCACAATTGCACTGGCGTGTCTGTCACCATGCCAAGTTTGGTGGTTTTTGAGAATAATAGTGTCTGAGCAAAAACTCCAGACAAGAGGGATTAATATAGGGTCCGCCCTGTTTCCTAATTGTTTTTTTAATAAAACATGTTTAAACCAACTCCAGACAAATTTGGTTGCAAAGAAGAAAGAAGAAAAGAAGAATAATCTTTGAAAACAAAGTGTCTGGGTTAGGACTCAGACAATACGATTTACTCATATTGAAGTTTAAGAATTGTATTTATTATGATCATGATGGAAAAATGCCATAGATGTACTGAAGAAGTGATGATAGGCAGATATCCTCACTCGTTAATGGAGGTGTAAATGGTTAATGTACTCTGACTGGCAGTTTGAATGGACATATTGAAAGTTGCTTAGAGGTAGTCATGCATGCAGGCTGCTTATTAGGGCAGAGCTACATATCACATTTGTGGGGGGATGGTACGGATATTTCCTTAGTGGTGCAATGGGGTAATATATTTTCCATACCAGTGGACTGGATGCTCACTTTCCTTTCTGTATTTCTGATCATCATATATGTTCTTACCCGTCATTCATTTGGAAGATTCTTATTCTTGTACTCTGCTATAGCAAAATTATTTCCTGTATTGGTGGTCAGGGACCTCCTCAATCCCTTCTCCCCTTCCTTGAACAGTCTATCCAGTATATATCTGAGTCCCACTTCTGATTTTTTACTGCATGTTTGGACATTTTGTAAAAAGGCCAACCACTGTTAGTTGCATGGAGGTAATTGGGTCAGTGGTATTGTTGTTGCATTGTTGTGTTAAAAAAGCAAGCCAAAAGCTGCCTTAACCTGGTGATGTTGGGTCAATACCTGTAGTTGAGAGTTATATACTGCCAATGGTTAATTAAAACGAAAACCATGTGGCATGAAGTGTGGATGATGTAATCAAAATAACCCTATATAAATTACAGTCTCAGTGGTCATCATTTATGTTATACACTGCCAACAATGCATACATGCATCAAAAACATCTTGGTCAGAGGCCAAGATTTCAAAATTCAAAATTCAAGATTTCCATGTACTATTGACAAACAAAATCCGAAACCAGATATTTTTCTGGTAGCATGCACATGCTGCACATGCATGTATTGCTCTTAAACAAGCCCCTAAGACTGGTACACCACGTTGTTCAAAATTAGCACCAAGCACATTGTATCCTCTACTTCCAGGGCCTGGCTGGCTACTGACTCTTGTGCTCAATAGAAATCAATAATCAGAAATCAGAATTTTTTTTTATTTGACCAAAGGAATACAATAATATCGCTACAAGTAACAATGTAGCAATGTAAGATGGTAATAACAGATGTAAATTAAAATGCAAATTCATATTGGTCTGGGAGACGCATATTAAGATCTTTACAAGATCGCTTTCATGTGCGCCACCCAAGAAAAGAAAAAAAGTTAGCAGATAAGTACATTATAAAGGTACAACCGGGACAAATAGGGAGTGTGTTTGAAATCAGAATATGAGTTTAGTTGGAATTACAGACATAGGCGTTACACATTGTACATGTGGAATCATAAATTTTTAAGTACGATAATTTGGCATAATTAGAAAAACCGAAATAACTGTGGTTATGTACTTTTCCCTTAATTTGATCTGATGTGGAGTTCAAGACACGTAATATTTCATGCCTTAGGCCTTTAGTAGGAAAAACACGACGTGTCTGGGGGTTTATAAAAAATTCTTCTTGTATCATGGTCATGAACTTAAGATGTTGGCAAGATAAAACGTTCGGAAAAATAAGAAGGAAGTAAGCCCTTCTCAACTTTATAGTAAAATTTTAGAATTTGTAAAGTATAAACATAATGAATTTCTAACAGCTTGTGACTTTTGAATATAGGATCAGTATGGGCATTATGCTTACTATGATCAATGATACATACTGCTCTTTTGTGATTTTTTTTCTAATCTTTCATACGTGTGACCCCAAATTAGCAAACCATAATTCAATTTAGGCAAAATCAAGGAATTATAGATAATATGTAACATATGAGAGGGAAGAAAGTTTTTTGTAGTCAATTCATTATGCCAACTGTTTGAGAAATTTTTGAAGCAATTTTCTGAATTGGCTTGTTCCATGCCATATGTTTATCTAGAAATATACAGAGAAAATTAAACTCATCTACCCAATTAAAAAATTTTATTTTAAGTTTGGAGATTTGGAGTAGTAACATGTTTTTGTGGTTGATGGAATAGCATGAAGCATGTTGTCTTTATATTGAGAGAAAGCTTGTTAACTTTGAGCCATGTTGCTATTTTTGCTAATTAAGTATTAACATGATATGTAGCCTCTTCAACGGATTGAAAACAGTTGAAAATACTAAGGGTACTAAATAAAGACATATCATCAACATAAAGGATAAATTCAAAAGATGCGGAGGCTACCTTTATGTCATATATGTAAATGATAAATAACAGGGGGCTTAGGATAGAACTCCAGTTTGGATGTTAGCATAATCAGATTTATATTCCCCAATGGCAACAAACTGTTTTCTGTTGGAAAGATAACTTTTGAATAAATCAACAGCAGTACTCTTTATTCCACAATAAGATAACTTTTGTAATAAAATGGCATGACCTATGGTATCGAATGCTTTTTAGAGGTCCATAAATAAAGTAATTGGGATTTTCCCTCTGTCCATTTCAGTAAGTATTTTATCAACAAGCTCTATTGTTGCATATTAGGTTGAATGATTTTTCCTAAATCCATACTGACTACTATAGAAGAGGTTATGAGACTGAAAATATTGATAAACTTGATCATACATGACTCTCTCGAAGATTTTCGATATTGCTGGTCAAATGGAAATGGGCCTATACTTTTCTAACAAGGAGGGATTATGTGTTTTTGTAAACAGGTACAACTTTTGCAATTTTGAGAATGTCGGGAAGTATACCAGTCGTTAATAAATAGTTTCTTATCATAGAGATTGGTTGATAAATCTCTGTTTTAATATTCTTCAAAAGTTTCATCGAAATTCTATCAAAGCCAAAGCTGTGTTTTGGTTTAAAATAGTCAATTATTTTCAAAAACATGTCACTAGTGACAGTACTGAAGGAAACCTTATGTAAAATTGTGCTATTTGAATAATCCGTAAATGATCTATCATGCAAATTAGTTATATTTGAGGCTAATTTAGGTCCAACATTCGTAAAATATGAATTAAATTCGTTTGCTATTTTATTTTTGTCACATATAACTCTCCGTCAATTTTGAAGGTATCGGGAAATTCATTTTTTTAAGTCGATTTAGAATATCATTGATAATACGCTGGGTATTTTTTATATTGTTTCTATATTTATAAAAGTATTTAAAGTAATCCTTTTTTCAACGCGAATATTGTTTTTTAGAATTCTGTTATATATATTAAGATTAGTTTGTCGAATAGTATAGAGCTCACTCTCTATAGGCATTTTTAAAAAAATCTTTATACATTTGATCTCTGTTTTTTATAGACCGTACAAGTCCTTGACTTATCCACAGGGACTTTTTGTGTTTGTATTTATTGTATTTAACCGTCTTGATTGGAAAGTGCATTTCTAAACCTGTATGGTTAGCAGAATGAATTTTAGAATATGAGACATTTGGGTCTGTATCTGTACTAATTAGTTCACAGAGATTACTATCATTGATATCCTTTTTTACACAATTCAGGGCGTCGGGATGCCAGCCAAGCACCTGTATGAATTTTGGGATAGATTCAGTTTTACAATGTAGGATATCTAAACCAATAAAGCATGGAAAATGATCCGAAATACTCATGGAAATTATTCCAGAGTTTGACAAGTTAATATCGGTATTATATAATTTTAAAAACAATTTATCTATGATACTCCAACGTCGAGCCGAAAGTCTTGTAGGTAGGGTAATTTGCGGATAAAAGCTAAGGGATGTAGTAATATCAAAGAAACGTCCAAACATTGATTTTTCGTGCATTTATAGTAGATCGATATTGAAATCTCCACATAATACCACCCCCTATTCTTTGCAAATATTGAGGTATAGGAGTTAACTCATCCATAAATGATTCGTAATTTTCATTCCGGTCCCTAGGTGGCCTGTATATTTGTCCTATCACTAGTTTGTTTACATTATTTGTTAATTTAATCTCAATAAACATACCTTCATAGACTTCAGATTTTTTGTATAGGTCAGTTTAAAAAAATTCAATTGTGTTTCTACTTTACATATAAAGTCCACCTTTTTTTGTACACATTTTGCCCCGAGAGATTAGATTTTAAGAGTCAATTTGGAATAAGATAGATCACAGTCATCGTTTAGCCAAGTCTCTTGTAGACATAGTACACTAGGTAAGCATCCATGAGTATCGAGACACTGAAGAAGAATCTTAAGTTCATCAAATTTAGCTTTAATTTCAGACTAATTATAGAAAATTGATTCTGCACGTTTTTCAAATGATTTACGAGTTCATCAATATGAAAATAAGAAGGTTCTTTTACAAGTTTGGGGTTATACGAGTCAGAATCATTTTCATTAGTAGAAGAGCTATCTAATACATTTATAAGAGAATTAACACCAACACCCTCAACGCTGTCAAGAATGTTATTGACATTAGCCATATTTCATGACAAAGTAGCGGAAGACTGCTTTCTACATATAGAATGAGTATACTACCACAGAATACTTTCCTTGAAAAACCTGACAATATAATTTACTGTAACATATGTTATACAAATTAAAAGTAAAGAACTCAAAATTGAAGAAAAATGGGAAGACGTACAGTCCCAAAGGCACTAATATTTGCCTGCATGTTTGGACTAAATACAAAAAAAAAACAAAAAACAAACAAAAAAAAAAAAAAACAAAAAAAAACGAAGAGCAAAAAGTGCAAAATTGTTTGCAGTGAGGAGTCATCCCTAAGTGGGGATCCAATCGGTAAACTTAGTTACTATATGTATATAAATTTGCCCATAAATATTCAAAATAACCCAACAGTATTGATACAATATAATATAAAAAGATTATTATATATTACATGATTATTATATACACACTATAGAGCATATTTGATATATCTAATTATTGTATAAGTGTAGCAACATCAATCGCGAGCTACTATGTGATTGTATGTAATATAGACAAGACAAAATGCTAAGACACCAAGACACTTGTCTGGAAATATAAAGATTTTCAATAATGCACCACAAAATCTGCATTTATATATTGACATTCAAATTTCATGGTACACACAAAAATATGATGACATGATCATGAATACAATAATTAGTGAAGTGTGAATAAATGAGCAAATAAAATTTCACACGGCGGCCATTTTACAGTATACACATCATTCAGCATATGTTACTAGGACCCTCATGATATGTGGGGAAGGCAGGTATTTTATATCAATTTATTTTAATAATGTAAAGGCTCGGCTCGTATGTATAAATTATAGCTAAATGAAATTTTGAATTTTTTAAAGAATTCGTGTTAAGACAAAACTGTTGAGTAGTATACACTACTACGAATGATTATTTCATTATATGAGTATTTGGAAGTCGGGAAAAGGTCATAATAATAGTGCAATAAGGGAGCCCATCATATACAGAGAAAAAAAGTGAATATTGTGTTTATATACTGTCATTGTACAATTGTACTTTGTAGCAGACACCAATCGCGAAATACAATGATTATGCATATAAATACATGACAAAATGATCAGACTCCAGACATGGGTCTGTTCATACAAAATTCCCCCAATACTATGCCACAAAATCTGCATTTATAAACCAACTCAAATGTTACGGCACACACTTTAAACAACTAATCTTGAATACAGTAATTAGGGAAGTGCTGCATGTTGATAAGTAAAAAATTTGATTCACACTACAGCCATTGAACAATTATGCATGTCATTCAGCATATACATGTACATACTAGGATTCTGATATTTAGGCACCTAGTACCACACAAAAAATTTATTCCACTTTATTCTTCTAAGTGCATATATTATATAAGCATAGAGTCACTTGCATGAGGGGGAAAAATTTGCAAGAAGTATACAATGTCAATCCGAGTTGAACGTATAGACAATATTGTTATGGGCAGTCATATTTCTTTCAGTTCAATGCAATTGATTTAATACGATTAGAATAATATAATATATATGGCATACATATTTTCCAGTTGAAGAGAACGAATATATGATTAAGTCGATGTCATTCCACAACTAAAGCATCAAAATTAATGAATACCTATAAATATGTCCTGTCATTGTTTAGGTATAATTGTATTTGAATAACATAACTTTTTTATATCAATACAAGATGTGATGCGATATACCTGCCATTATATTCCCAGGAACTTGCCAGTATGTTCCTGGGACTTTTGTCAGGTTCCAAGGACTGGTATTATGTTCCCTAGAAATCGTTATATGTATTTGAATAACATAACTTTTTTATATCAATACAAGATGCGATGCGATATACCTGCCATTATGTACCCAGGAACTTGCCAGTATGTTCCTGCGACTTTTGTTAGGTTCCAAGGACTGGCTTTATGTTCCCTAGAAATCGTTATATTCCCAGGAAATTACCCCAAAATACCAGGATATTGCATAAATCCCAGGATATTGCCTCAAATCCCAGGATATTGCTTACATACCATACCTGAGAATTTCTTGGATATTCAAAATGCCACAAATCAGTTATGAGTACAGTAATATTGATGAAATTTTTCAATTTACAACTAGAATCCACCTTAACACACTGTCCAAGTTTAGTGCTTCTACCATCAATGGAACTGCAGACATGATGATGGGGCAAAATGGTCCAACCGGAATGGCAATATCTCTCAGAACCATCTGTCGAAAATTCTTGTGAGTGTTGTATTGAAAGGCAGAACAGAGGAGAATGAAGACATAAAGACTTTGGTAGAACTATGTGTCAGCATTCATCACATTTCATATCCATTGAAACATGGAAAAATATAAGACAGGGAATTAAATGTCGTTTTTGTCATCATTGTTAAATATCTGTAGCAGAAAAAAACAAGGGATGTAAGAATGACCGTTAGTTGGAAAACAGGTTCAGAAACATGTTTGCTCAACGAATTAAATGTCGTTTTGTCATCATTGGGGAATATCTGTAGCAGAAAAAAAAGGGATGTAAGAATTATCTTAAATTGGAAAACAGGTTCAGAAACATGTTTGTTCACGGATACAATTTCCAAGATCTTTGCTCCTCTGATTAAATCCCAGAGAGAATACATATAAATACGGGAGAAATAACCATTAAAAATCCATCACACCTTATCCAAGGAATTGTGCCAGTGAAGGAAAAGCAGACATGTCATTTGCACTGTATGATAAAAATAAAAATGTTACTTTGGAAATGACGAAGTCTAAATTTCCATTCATAATGTGATCATGGACTGGAAACAATGTTTAAGAACTTATAGAAGCTTATCATTAGAAAGGGTTCCTCCTGTGAGATTGACATGGATATGGATTTGAATAATGAAAAAAAAAAGCATGCCAGATTTTTAATGCACTGAAGATGAAACTAAAAACCAATAGAACCTGGAAATGGACAAATGGCTGCTCCATAGTGGTCACCATGTATCCATTCAAGAATCTCTCTGAAGGCATACGTCTTATCCATGTCCTCCCATCTTGGAAATCAAGGCAAAATTGTTATTTTTCTGACCATATCTCATTCTTCCACTGATTTCTGGTACAGTCAGTATGTTTCTGATACCACTGTATCCATGCAGCCTTATGGAAAGGACCCAGAGGATGCTGATACCAGGGTGGTACAACCTCAATTTGGCTGACATCACTCTTCTGTTCATTAGCTAGGTGTCGCCTTGAGTACTGCACCTGGAGATGGCTAGTCCTTCCAATCCGAAAGTTTTCTTGTTGTTGATGCCATTATTATTATTATTTTTTAATTTTATCATTTTTTGGGGGGGGGGGGGATTTACATTTAGGTAACCTGGTACGTTTAGGTCACATCACCAGCAATGGAACAGCCCTTGTTATACCCAGTGACCCATCCCCAAAGAGGGGCAATTATATACTTATGTAATGCTTGGGTCTATAATATAAACTGCCTTAGAAGAACTTGCAATGCATGCTGGGAACTGTATCCTAACTCTAAGCTATCCACATGTGTATTTGCTCATCTTGAAATTTTTGCTACTTGCTTAACAGGAAAAAAGTCTATGCTCTTTTACTTATGTGTAATTTCAATGTATTTAGTTGAAACATTTTCCTGTATTCTGTTATGTTTTCTTCCTCCTTCTTGATGGGAAGTTTTGAAATTAATAACTTTTATTGTTTTTTATGGCCCATTTCCTTTTTTGATTTGTCAACTTGTTGCTTTGTGTCTTGTGTGATTGATGATTTTTCTCTTTCCTTCCAAACCCTAAGAATAGCAACTACGACTTTACAAAAACTCTCGCCAAATTCAGGACCTAAAATCTTATTTGCTTCTATCAGGTATTCTTTTATTGCCATTGGAAAACAAAAAATGATTTTATTTCATAACGAAAGGCCCCTAGCCTGTCAGCACATAATTTTATTGAAATGATAATACACAGATAAAGATACCAAATTTTAATACTGTGTCAAATTTTTAAACAAAAGCCTCACTCTTTTCTTTAATAAGTAGTTCTCTAACGCTCATAAGGCTTTTGGTTCATCACTTTTTACAAGATTAATGATCTTTTCATAAAAAGGGTACAAATAATACTTTCCACTCAAATGTTTTGCGCGCAAATCTGGATAAAAAAAAAACTAGGCATTAACCTACCATAGATAACCCTAGGTTAAAGGTTCCCCTAGTGAGAAAGGGTTAGTATATGCCATAGATTAATGTCGAACACAGACACACAAACACACAGACACACAGACACACACACACACACACACACACACACACATATATATATATATACATATATATACATATATATATATGTATATATATATATATATATATATATATATATATATATATATATATACATAATTATAAAAATAATAACAATAATGATGAAATATGATCTGGCAAATGATGAAATAGCTTACTACGTGAAGTTTTGCATGTAAATGCAGAGCTTCATTATAAAAGAAGAATATAGTAATTATGTTTTGTTTGACATGTTCTTCTTTCATAATGAAGCTCTGCATTTTATAAGCAAAACTCACGTATTTAGCTATTCAATCATTTGTCATGTACATATTTATTCATTATAATGTGGGAGTTTTTTGCTGAATATTTAGCTTAGAGAAGGAGCCACTACTCAGACAGACATGTACGGGTACAGGCTCCGAAACATGCTCTGAGTAGTTACCTCCTAAAGACCCTTTAATTTACATGGGCTATACAGCCTACGCCAACATTCTACACAAGATGGTGTGCAATATGGACAGTAGTACTTTTGTATGTATATAGGATAGACGGTGACAGGTTTGCTCATGGAGAGTTAAGAGTTCGGACTGCGACATACAGTAATGACTACTAGGAAGTGGTTCTGGACAAAAAGACACTTATACAATATAATCTATTTGTTTTCAATTTTATATATATATATATATATATATATATATATATATATATATATATATATATATATATATGTGTGTGTGTGTGTGTGTGTGTGTGTGTGTATACAGAGAGAGAGAGAGAGACAGAGAGAGAGACAGAGAGACAGAGACAGAGAGACAGAGACAGAGAGAGAATGAGAGACGGATAGAGTTTCTTTATTGGACGAATGGCAATGAGATAACTGGTGTAGCTTCAATATGGGTTTATATATGAACCCCGCATAACTATAATGTAAAGTTTTCGAAACACTTTTGGTGGCCATGCAGAAAAGCTTCTACAGAAATCCATTCCAACCAGGAAATGAGAATAAGTGTAGAAGACTACTATATATTTCAAATTGAAGGTCATCCATATGCGAGGAAAATGATTCAAGTGCGAAGTAATTGCAGTTAAAGATAATAAAAGAATATAGTGAACTTCTACAGAGGTGGAATTTCTAGAAGTGTAAGAATTTTGCAATGCAATAAAAGTATTTCTATGAAGTCAGTACACTTGGGTACAGGATTCGCAACCTACGCATGACAAATGGATGAAAAACATGATTTGGGAAAAGATACATCAAGTATAGACAGGGAAGGAACATAATTGTGCCACGGAATATCAACGCTTGGATTGGGGAGTAAAATTTTTAAAAATCTGATTGCTGATACTGTCAATTCCTTGTGCAACACTAAAGATACAGGGAGTAGTATTAGATGGATATATATATTTTGGACAAAGTCATCTGTGCCAGGGGTGGAAAACATATTAACTAGTGTAGCAATGGTGAGTTGAGGTTAACAAATGGAAGAGTACTTGGAGACCTAATTGGCTTCTGTCTTCTCTAGAGTATATAAAAATAGAAAAGCAAATAGTTCAACAGAAATAGTAAGCAACTAAGAGAGGAAGTAAAGTATTGTGGTGAAGTTCTCAACAGAAAGTCAAAAGGTACCAATGTGAAGAGAGTATTTCCGGGATAAAAATACAAAATAAAACAAACTAAAAACATTTATGAGACAACAGAGTAACCAGAGACCCTGTCTGTAAAGAACCCCAAAACACATTACAAACCTGTTCAAGGACTCGGAATATATCTATATATCTATATATATATATACCTTTGCAGAAAATCAGGACCATAGGTTAGGGCCAACCAGTAAAAAAAAAAAATTAAGCAGCTGATGTTAAAGGAAACTGACGTGTTCAAAATCATTGCAACATAAAATTAATTTTATGGGTATATGAGTACATTCACAATGCATACGCCGTTGATAAATTTAAGAAAATATATCTGTATAACCATAAACTGTTGGTCCCACAAAAATTCAATTTGCTGAATTGCCTTCCGACGCAACTATATCTATTACAAATATTTTTATGAGCTAAAAATGAATGATGCATTTCATGTGACGGAGATTGTATTTTTCATTAATAAGTATCAGAGCTTTTAGGCAACGATAACATTGAAAGGTTTTAAGTTTCAAGCAACTGAAAACACGAAATTATGTTCTGGTATATACAGAAAACTAATTCCTATACAACAACTATACAGAAGTCCCAAAACTCTACTCCTATATGCTACCTTCTGAATGCCATGTAAGGACATGTTTAGGTACCATATGTTCTTCTATTCAAAGAGAGCAGCTTCCAAAATAATTAATGCGAGATGTTCAATGGATTGCAAATGTCAGAACTCTTCATACCAATACTAAATAAGCTAAAATGCATAGTCCTCGATAGACAAGCATTCCGTGCAGAATGATATTGACGTATGTAATATAAAATTCTAACATGCTTTACACTTCTCTTAATCAATACTTTAATTTTGGAGGTAAAAAGGATAAATAGTTTCTTATCCGTACACAAACCTTTAATAATTTAGAAAACAAACCTTAAATAAGAACGGACACCTTGTAACAGACGTATTCGAATAGAAAAAATAATATAAATCTGTGCTTACAATGTCCAGATAAAAGTAAAAAAAAATGTGAGATTTCCACACATTAATTGACTTTCCTAAAATACATCAATTTTACTTTTGCTCTTCTCACACAGGAGTTTGTTATATTACTGGGAACAATATCATGCGTGACATTGCATATTTCACTTGTTTTAACCAAGGCCCTATGTATCAACAAACCATTCTAATACAGAATTACACTGTTACTACCTTTAATGGTATACAGGATTTATGTCAAAGCATAACTTTTTGTAAATCCATTAACTTCCATTCATTTTGATAAGCAACTTGAGCACGAAAGGGCCGCTTTAAAGCAAATGCCCCTTTATGGTTTCTCTTTGAATGACAATTCTGATACATATGATATTAGACTCCTACGTTGTGCAGGCCGCCCTTATATCAGGTACCAGCATGCGTACAGTTGCAAACAAAAAGCAAAAAACAAAAAACAAAAACTTAAAAAAAACACCCCTGCCAAAAAAAGCACACACACACACACACACACGCACACACACACACACACACACACACAAAACAACCCCAGGGCACTCGTCTCATGGGCCCTCACAAGTTCAATCTTTATATTTGTTATTGCCTGACACACAGAATGATCTACATATTGCAGACCCCTTGCACATTGCTATATATGACTTTTACACCTCATGATTCATTTCACTATATTATATGGAGCGTGGAAGTCTCATGTATTTTTTATACACCTAACAACATCAGAAATGTGTGGCATTGCTATGGATTTTTTTTTTTTTGCATGTTCCAATGGCCTGTTATTGCTGTTGATTTGGTTTGCATGCATGATTAAGTAGGAAGTGCCTGTGGTAATAAACAAACGATGGACAGACTAGAGAATTTTAAGCTTGAAATCATTATTCATGATTTGGAGCATAAAGGTGTCATTGTATTTGGATGAACTCAACAACACCGTGTGGTGTTGAGTTGGTTTGCATGCATGGTGAAATAGCACTTGCCCGCAGTTGTACAAGAACGATGGCCGGGCTCACTCGCTGCACTGCAATTGTCTCTTTTTCGATGTTTCATTGTATTCCACGCATTCATCGGTGAATATTTCTATAATATTTTGTCGATGACGTGTGCAAATCAGTAGAGGTCATTGTTCAAGTTCAAACAGACATATTATAGGCGACGAGAAAACAAATGCTTCTTTTACTTTCGCTTTCAAAATATAGCGTAAATCATACTTCCAAATCATTCCTACATAAGGCCCTTTGGCATCTTTTTGAGGGGTGCGTGATTAAGTTGTGATAACAATTTTGTATGTGCTTCTAAAATATATTTCCCACAACGCAGCGACAATGAAACATTGAGTACCAACTACTCCTTGATAAGACATTTACATATTATCGATTTTAACATACGATACGATGCATGCTATTTTCATACATGAACTTAAAACAGGTTCACTTTATACAGCTATGAAGTCCATGTACGTGAAATATGCACGCGTAGTTTGAAGCATTCACATATACGTAACAAACAAGCTTCCCCATAACTAAGAAACATCTAGCACCCTTTTTCAATTCAACATGATTATATTTTGTCAAAACCTCACATATCGTTATTTTCGAGACTTATTCACACCAGAACACATACATTTAGATTAAACATTTCCCAAAACATTCTATAATTTCCATGAGTTTTAAGGGAAAGGTTAATTACTTACCGATATCGTGCAACCTGCTCAGAGCAGGCGGAAACTGATGTGAAAAATGTTGTTTCCAGAAAAGCTTGTGAAGACCTTGCCTTTATCACGTGATATATGACGCATTTTCATGAGTCATCAGGTCACATATGAACCTGAATGGTTTATTTAAACAGGGACTTTCCTTTTCTTTGGGCACATGTACCATTTATTCAAGATTTTTGAAATAAAAGGAAGTAGGTGTCGTTTTAACGGTAATTTTTCAAACATATTTTCCTAAGATGAGATAATGCCTGGCTCAAAGGGTACACTTTCGACCCATGTTCGTGCTTCTCCGACTTAAAATATCCACTTACATTATTTCTCGTGTTTACCATCAGCAAAATATTGGAGAGCACCCTGCACTCTTTTGTGTGAATAGCCAACCGCTTTTGCTCTACATTGGGAGCAAACACCCAAAAGCCTACTTCTCAGCTTTATTGTTGTTTTTCTGGTGGTTTTTTTTTTGTTTCTCCGTTGTGAATTGTTAAGCTATCTTCTCTGATGTTGTCTGCTTCATATATTCCTTATCTTATCCCCCAACTCAGTCAGCTAACCGTAGATTGATAAGCACCCCGCTTAAAGTAATTATCTTCATGTTCATGGCATCTCTTTCACATTGAAATATTTATGTACCAAGTGCGTAGCAATTAATCATTTTAGGACCCTAGAGGGCAGCACTTGACAATGTGTTTTTTATGATTTGCCCATTTGCATTTGAATAAATCCCTCAAAGAACATCCCCAGGTTACACATCTCTGCAGAAAACTGCAATATGTTTCTATCAATAAACTTCTATTCTTTCGAATCTTTATAATAACATATATGTTGTCATGCTGGTTTTTAATAAAAGCACCAAAATACGACCCAAAATAATGTGCCTCATTAAAAATGCGAGTGGCAAACGGGCTGGGGGGGGGGGGGGGGGGGGCTCCCAGCTTTGTCACGTCACTCGTGACGACAGAACCGGAATATACAAAGTTTGTTCGCAGCGAGTGACTCAGTTGGGACAGAAAAGTACCGCGTGTTTACGAGAAAAAAGTTCTGAAGGAATGGCTGAAGAAATAGATTGGGGTTATGATGAAGAACAACCTTCCCCAGATTCATCAGGCAGCTCGGATGACGAAAGTTTACCTGGCTACAGACACGAGCCTCTTCAGAGTGAAGAGGAAGGGGCAGCTGCACACCCGGAGCCGGAGGATGACGGCCAGGATGAGGAGTACTTTCCGCGACACCAGAAACACTTGAGAGATCGTGCAGGGAACATAGACTGGTATGGCTATACCTATCTACCATTCTGACTATAAATAAAGGACTTTTGCGTACAGGGCTTAAAATGCTGTTTGCTTCAAAGGTTTTTAAAAGTTTATCGACGATAACAGAATGAAAATGCGTTCGTTTGTGCAGTGCCGATGGCGTAATGTAATGGGCGATAAAGGGTGAACACTGCACCGAACCACTGCATTGCATTTCTTTTACCGATAAACAAACTTTCGTGCAGAGTTACGAGTGTTGTTGAGAAACAGTTACATTGTCATCACCGATAGTAAATCATCAAAATGTAAGGCAGACACGTCTTCTTTTTTTTTTTCAAAACAGCGACAAACTGATCAAGTGTTCCCAGGACTTTTGCATTGCACTGGTCATTCAAGTTCAACTTTCAAGTTAAGTTTTATTTCGTGTTGGTTTATGAATAAAATAAACATTACCTCGTTGGAGCTATTTTCTGACATAATGTAAGATTGCTCAATTGATTTTATTTGGTGCAAGTCACCCATGATGGATGTTAAATACAGAAATAAAATGATAAATAATGATGAGGCAAATTATAAAGTAAACATGATATAAATAAATAAGGCATATTATAATGCCAGATATCAAGTATCAAATATTGGTACAGCAAATTGTAATGGTATCACACTCACAAATAATAGTACATAATAATCAACTAAAAGATATAAAGATATACTGGTAGGGACAGGCACAAAAAATACAAACATAATTTACTTCAGATTTGAACAACTCATTAGAAGCATCTTGAAATGACCATCACAGATCTGTATTTTTTTTCTCTCCGTTAAATAGAAAAAAAGGTATGGTATTTCAAAAATTGTCAATTTCGGGTAAAAAATGATGACTTTTGCCTCAAAATCACTGGTGAATGTTGTTACCTTACATTGTGACTTCTTAATTAGCCTGAATTAAGCTTTTCAGTAACTGTACATTACTTTGCCACTTTTGCAGTTAAAATGGTCAAATAAAAACTGGCATGATTGGCTGGAAGTCCTCTGTATGAATGTGCTGAAGTATTATTGAATTGTGAAAGGCAGATTATCTAAATCCACAAATAAGGATTAGTAGAAATGAAGCTCAATGCTGCTTATATACTGCCCGAATTATTGCCAGTTTCTACATGGGATGGTCTAATATTTATTGGTGATGTTCTGAAACTTCTCCAACTAAAATAATTCTGTACTAGCAACTTAATCATTAGCAGATTATCTAAATCGACATGCATGGATTAGTGTCGATTAAGCTTAGTAATGCTTCTTTTGAAGAAAATCAGTATCATTTACCAATTGGAATGGCCCTATTAAGAAACTGGATTCATTTAAAGTCCTTTATATGAAACTATTAAAAAATTAACTTCAGCGTTAGCAGATTATCTCAATTCACATACAGGGATTAAGGAAGATTAAGCATAGTAATGCTTAAATTGAACACTGTATTGTCCAGAAGTGTTACTGTTTGAATCTGATTCATGATTAATTCTTCTGTGATTCAACTCTTGTGAAAAAAAAGTTACATGTTTATGCTAATCCAATGGATTATAGTGCAGGTCAATGGATTATTGGAATTTGAAAAAAAAAAAATAAAAGTAATAATAAATGCTGCCAGTGTAGGAAGGTCTACAGCATTTGCGCTACCGTCAACAAAATCTCTCTTAACATTTCCTGTCACTGTCCGATGCAATTTCCTATTTTGATGAAGAAAGATTATCTTTCTCTAATCCAAGTAATTAAGTGGCATATGATTATGGTAACTTGAATCTATTGATCTTTATAACATTTGCCATATGCAGACCAATTCAAGAATCAAATAAAAGTACATTTTTAAAAATTAAATATACATGTAGACTCTGTATCCAGGATGATGCTATAATGGATTAGGCTCTTTATTTTTCCATATAATTTGCCACGTTTAACTTTTAGAATGACATTATAATCTGTTCAGAGAACAATCAGATTCCATAAAAAAATACTGATCAAGAATAAATACTCGCCTAATCCATACATAGCATCACCAAATATAAGTAATAATTATAAACCAAAATCTGATAACTCTTATTCATTAATATACAATATAATACACTTGAATTTCTGAAACCGAGTATATTGTCATATCTAGTCAGCATGACCTCCAATTTTGAGAAAATATATCAAAAGAAACTTATTTCTTTTTCTGTTTTCAGATTTGTTGATCTTCATTATCCCCACAACACAACGAGGTCACCAATTTTAATGTCTGTCACAATTTCGTCAAATTCTAAGAAAACAACTTCGTCTCCATTGTCTCCAGCACCAAAGTATACAACACGATATTCCAAAACTGAAGAATTGTTTTCAATGTTTTTTTACTTGTCCGTCCCACCACTTTTCTTGTCCATTATCACTCCATTTGTGAGATATATATTTGTTCTCCAGAGTGGAAGGATCACTGAGACATTTCTTAATCGCCTCAGTTTCAGAGTCCTCTTGTAGGCTAAAGGCCATTCAAATTTTCAGATTAGAGCACAGCTCCTTCAGGGTATACTGCTTCTTATTTTTTGCTGAATGCAAACACTGATGAATCAGAATGTGTCTGATTCAAGAACACTTTCCTAACCTTAATTTGTACACTCACTGCACATTTTTTTGCCCTTTCTCTTTTCAGTCCACGTAATTTTTCGTCCATTGCTGCTGCATCAAGCCAGAGTCCCCCATATTTATTTAAATCGCTGAGAAGGTTTTCCTTGGTGGCTCTGTCCCTTTCTTCCTTAGCTTCTATGTTTTTTCCTTTTTTCTTTTAAAATTTTTGCTTTCGCTTCTCTAATTTCATTTCCTGTGTTTCTGGAGCGCAATATTTCTTTTCCAGCTTCTTTACGTGCTACGGATATTATTTCTGTTCTGTCATATTCCTCCATGCTGGCCAACCAGTCACCTGTTTTGTTTTCTGTATACAAAACATGGGCCTCGTGGTAATCCATTTTTGCTGCAGGAGCTCTCCTGATAAGAGTGTCCAACTTGGCAAAAACTCTCTCTCCACTTATGTTACTTGTAGAACATGAAGCAGCCTGAACACAAAAGTTCATCGCTGGGATTAAAATGTATACCCCCAGGCAGTTGATCACTTAGCTGACGATTACAAACATCCAATATTGTAGTACACAGACTTTCTAAGAGCTTTTGCACACCGCCGTCTCTGTCAGCTGGAGTGACCAAACTGTCCAGCACTTCATCCCGTTCAACAGGTGCATCTTCATATATTTGCGCTGAACCATCCATCAATGGGCGTGGGTCTTGTCCCCATGCTGTTTTTTTTTTTACAGCACACTCTTAAAAACTGGTTCAGTTCTAGTATTGGCTGGTTTGGGGATGCAAAACGGAGCCAAGGGCCTGTGACTAACTTCCCTATAAGGCCCAGGGCTCTCAGACTGTCAAGAATGTGTGGAATTGACAATTCATCAACTACAGCATGATGGAGTATATTTGATGCACCCCACACATTTGTGATGAAGTCCTGTATGTGCTATCTCAAGTAACAAATGCCACCAGCATTAAAGAACATTACATGGAATCTTTCTCCCACATTTGGCAGCACCAGACCGTTTGAAATGCCTTTCTCTTTTCAAATAAATGTCTATTTCACCCGGCACACCTGGCTCTTCGTGAAATAGTTTGGCTGTGGCAAAAATCAATGCATGGGTGTGTGAACTACCACGATGAACAAATGCTTTGCTTTTGTCGCCTGCATTGTCTTCATCTTCACACTGTTTTACAGGTTTTGAGGTACATTGTGCTATCTGGTCAAGTGGATGAACACCACAGTAAAAGGTATTTCAGTTCTCTTTGTTTTGTGTCTTCATGTCACAGAGCTGAGCATTAGCTTTTTTATTGACAATGTGTCTATTCGTCATGGTGTTTCATCATATTGTTCTGAATTTTTTCCGCTGTATTTTCTCCGGTTCGGACTTCACCTGCAGCACCTGGAAATGTAAGAATAATAATTTAGCAAAGAATAAAATTCAGAACTCTTGATTAATAACAGATTGTATAATACCAATGTGATTCTGGCATTTCTGTAAGTGTAAACATTTTTAAGGAAATATCAATCTCAGTATCAATCAGGACAGTTCCACACCACTGAAAGCATCACATTAAAAAAAATGACCTGAGTGGAGTTCAACAAAAGGCATTCACAGTTGTAAGCATCAGTGAGCCTGTTAACTCATGTAATTTTGGCCGAAGCATAAAATTTAGTAAAGCTGCACATGTAAGATGATTTCAGTATGCGACTACATTTCATATACACTACAGGAAACAGCTAATGTGTATACCTATACCACTATGCCACCCCGCCAAGCTCCCTCTCACACCACTGAAAGCCAAAGCATGTATTAATCCAGTTTGTAATTCAACTGAACCACTGTACGCATAACACCATTTTAGCAAAAACCACACAGAACATGAAATTCCAACCAACCAAACTGCTGTTTCTAAAGCTCCTTGATATTAGTACGCAACCACATTTCATATGCTCAACATAAAGCATCTATAGCTATGCCACCCTGCCAGGTTGGAGTACTCACTATTTAATGTTCTGGACAGTCTCCTCTGATTCAATCTGAAAACATTTTATTGGAACATGTTCCAATACTTTAAGAAAAGTCTGAGTTTGCAAATATAAAAATGCAATTGTTTGAGCACAGAAATTATGAAAGTAATGATAAAAATCTAACATACATACTAATGGATTTTAACTTGTTCTGTATAACACTAGAGTAGTCATAAGCGGTGCCACCGTTGTAGACCAATCGTGAGGGTTTGCTCAGTAGTGGCCACCTGAGCCTCTATCCAATGTTGTTTGGACTTTGAGGTACCGTCGTATTTGAGGGTCGTATGTTCAGAGTCCTGTAGTGCCCCTGATACATGTTGTCGGGACAGTATTTTCATTTCTCGGACTATCCTTCTGCAGGTTGTATCAGGAAAACCTGATAATGTCTTGTTAGCCAGCTTTGACAGTACAAAAGTCACAACATCCTTCAGACTGTCGATTGCAACATTTTTGCTAACACACATATATGGTTTCTCTAATACTGTCACTGTAAGTCTTACCATCAAACTTGGCTTGGATGTTAGAGCCACTCAGCTCACATATTTGAACTTTCAGTGAAACATTTTCACTATCAAGGAACCCAATCTTCCTTTTCACTTCTTGCAATTCTTGTTCCTTACAAACTAGCTGCTTGGATGCTGATATTTATTTTGAGCAGTTTGTGCACTTGGACTTCTGTACATGTCTGGTACGACCCTTCCGTTTTCGTACCTTTTTGGACACTGTAACCTTTCTCTTAACAACCTGCTTTTTGCGAACTGCTTTTGCCAGAATGCGGTTTTCATCAGCCAGTTTTCTTATGGTCTCTGTTTTCTTCTGCATTTGTTCATGTTTACGTTTCAGCTTCTGGTTCACTCTCTTTGGTCCATATTCCTTGAACTTTGCCTTGAGAGTTTCTACTTGTGCTTTTAATTTGTCATATTCCTGTATTTTGGTTGCACATTCATTTAGTTCTTTACAAAGTGACTTGTTCACTTCTTTTAAGATCTCACAGTCATTGTCACATCTGTTTTTCTTGGCTGTAGGTTCACCAGTGCCAGGTGAGACAGCCTTGGACTTTTCCTTCGGTAGTTCGTATGGTGTTGCCAGATGTGCTTCCAATTGGTTGCGGAGACTTTTCTTCTTTTGTAGTGATTTTCTCTTTTGCTCAATACTATTTATTGCAGAACGGAATGACGAGTGATTTACATCATGGGTGGGCTTCAGTTTCTGTTTAACGTATTCAAATACTTCATTCATTGAATGTTTCTCTCCTTTCCAATATTGGAGAAGTTCGCCATTTGTGAGAACAGCCATAACTACAAACAAAATTTGAATAAAAAATACTTATGATGTACATGTACTGAATGAGTGAAGCCTTATTTTTGTTTTTATACACTTACGGAAATGTGTGGTAAATTTACTAAATTATTTATGGAATGGATGACAATCATGATGTGAATTTGTTCAGCACTTCAGAAAGAAAGAATCTCTGGTTTTATTTGAAATTTATTTCATTACTCTACAATTCATATGGAACAAACAACTTGTATATCACAGTGATTACATGTATAATGTATTTCTCACATGTTTTATCAAAGATTATAATTTATATGAATATTTTAAAGCTGTACCCAGCACCCAGAGACAAGGTTGCTTGTTATTAGATGTTCCAAATCACAAAGTAAATTAGACAGATTTTTTTAATTTCAAGTTTGTCATGCAATTGGATACCAGTGCTGTTCATACAACTTCATCCTTAATGTTTTTATCAAAGACAGTCACAAATACAAAAAATAATCAAGCACTATATATTTGATTGAATATACAAATATAATATATCAGACAAAAAGCTCTATGATTAAGATAAATAAGATGATTGCATAGATTAAATTGACAATGAACATGATGAAATACCAGTCGTCTGGTCAGGCCACAGGGAATGGGAATGCTATCAGTGTACAAGCAACAAATTAATTCTCAATGTTTTCATTGAAGAAAGTTGCAAATACAAAAAATAATTAACCACTAATTATTTTACTTTGTGTATAATAATAATTTATGAGAACTAAAACTTGATGGTTGTAATAAATACGATTATTCGATCGATTAATGTGAGGATCAGAACCAGCCGCATTGTAAACATGGGCGCCGCCACATTGGATTTGGACATCGCCGATGTTCTGGGACATAGCATCATAAATCCTACCAGGGTATCAAAGAGCTACGTCGTACATACATGAGATTTTGCAGCTCTTTTGTATACAAGAAAAGCTTTCATAGGGTATAATCACATTAGTAAACTGGCAAATATTTTTAAGTTATAAGCCTCCAATGTTGGGTGAAAATTCATATATAGGTCAATAAATAATGTACTTACCGTGATCGTACAAACACACCCCAGGGGTTTTCACATACACTGAAGCTGAATTTCCTGGTCTTTTCAAGCTGTAAACATGCGCATGCGCGTCAGTTTGCCTTGATTTCCCACCCGCCTGTGCCTCCCACGCCTCCCAGGCGAGTGGCAGGAAATAAAGTTTTCCGCCGGTTCAACGTTTAGGCGGAAAACATTGTTTTACCGGGTCGGAAAGTTACACGTACAAAACAAGTCTTTGTGGCTTTACAGCCGGGTATTTCATGTTAGGGGGGTGAAGTAAGTACAGTCATATATAAACCCTTGTGATGCAAGGGGAAAATCATTCCAGGCTTGCGCGTTCACACGTCTTGGCTTATTAATCGCTCATTGGGACTGGTGACTGGTCTGCGGCGTCAACGCTTTATACTCCATGTGGCTGTGGGGCTTTCTAGCTTTGCTTGACATTTTCGCTAAAGTTTTTGTAATGACAGACACGGACACCGGTTTTGTGGCTTCAAATTCTGCCAATGTTAATATGGGCGACTCAGAGAGTTCTGCTACACACATCGCAGGGGGAGAAAACATGTTATTGCAAAGTATAAGCACTCTTATTGGCAGAAAATTCGACCAACTTAAGCAAAAGGTGGCGTACAAAACTGACGAGGGCATTGATGAGATGAGACGCATTCGGTTTTCTGAGCGCAGGGCCTTTAACCGTAAAGGCAATAAGAAACAGTTTGAATTTAATGAAAAAATCCTGGATTGTATGGACACTGCGTCTACAAGCATTCAACATAAGAAATACGACAACGCCAACGCCAACGCTGTGCTTGAAAAAGGTAAACTTTTTCTACAAGATAGGCAAAAGTTGATTTTGATCACGGATACCGAAAAGTTGGGATGGAAAGTGGCAGAGGAGTACGAATTCAACGAGTTATGTACGGACGAAGACGACCAGCGCAAATTGTGGCGGGCTGTCCAAAGGGCGGAAAAGAGAGCGAGGGAGGAACAAAAGGCGGTCCAGGCGAAACGGCGTCGGACGTCAGGGCCAACGCCCCATCCGGGAACTTCTCCTGTGGTGCCCGGACAGGACATTCAGACGATTATCAGGCGTACACCAGGTGGGGACCGGTCCAAGGATATCTGCCATTTTTGTGGACAACTAGGACATTGGCGGGCTGACTGTGCAGCGCTGAAACGTCTGTCCACACAACAGGCTGGACAGTTAAGTACTTTTTCGGTGATTCATAGATTGGTTCATAGTTTTCTAGACAAGACAGATGTAATTTCCCCTATAGGGAGGCTAGCCAATAAGATTAAGTTTTGGCGGACCATATCAGATTCTAAATTTATTTTGGGGGTCATTTCCGAAGGTTACAAGTTACCTTTTGTATCAACTCCCGTGTCTGCAAAATTTGCAAACAATGTTTCTGCACATAAGCATTCGGAATTTGTTGACATGGAAATTGAAACCTTACTTTCAAAGGGGTGCATAAAAATTTCCAGAGAAGAACCTTATATGGTAAATCCATTGTCCGTTAAGGAAAACAGATCTGGAAAGTTGAGATTAATATTGGACCTAAGTTTCCTCAATCTATTTTTGTTTAAAAACAAATTTAAAATGGAAGACATTGCCGCTGCAAGAAATGTTTTCGACAAGGGTTCCTTTGTCTTTGCCTATGACATTTAATCTGCCTATCATCATGTTGAAATCAACGATGAATTTCATACTTACCTTGGATTTAAATGGTGGTACAAAGATGCTGTTACCTATTTTGAATTCCGTTGCCTTCCATTTGGTTGTTCCACGGCATCATATTTGTTTACCAAATTATGTAAACCCCTAGTTCAAAAATGGCGAAGCTTAGGTATTAGAAACTTGATTTATATTGACGACGGAATTGGAGGGTCTGTTGACAGGAACGAGGCGATCAGGCAGTCGGAAATAGTGAGGGAAGATCTCAAAAGCTCGGGTTTTTTAGAAAGCCCAGATAAATGTGAATGGACACCAAAACAAAAGGTGAAGTGGCTAGGGTACATTATCGATTTTAAGAACAATGTAATATCGGTTACAGAACAAAGAGTTAAAAGTTTAATCAATCATATCAAAGAAGTTCTGTTTCTGGCCAACTTGAAATGTGTTCCTGTGCGTACAATCGCAGCCATTGCTGGTAAAATCAACTCCATGTATCATGTGCTTGGTAATTTGGCAAAACTACGAACACGCTTCATGCATATGGATATAGAAAAAAAACAGTGTCATGGAGATCAAATGTAAAAATAATGGAATCAATATCAGAGTTGATCTTTTGGTTTAATAATATCAGGGTATTAAATCGAGCTCCTTGGTGCTTACTGGAAGTCACCAATAGCATTCCTGCCAACGTAAAGGTATATAGTGACGCGTCTAAATTGGCCTATGGAGGATTTAGTTTGCCAGATGGATATGGTTCCTTTATTATCCAAGGTAATTGGTCGCAGGAAGAGGTTGAACAGAGCTCCACAAGGCGGGGACTCAAAGCAGTTGAAATGATGCTACAATCTGTTAAAACTAAAATACAACACAGAGTGTTACTATGGCACACAGACAATCAGTGTGTGCCATCAATAATAAAAGGGGGCAGTATGTAATTGCACTTGCATACCATTGCAATCAGCATTTTTAACATTTGCCAACAATTTGATATCCAATTAAAACAGATTTGGGTCCCAAGAGAGAAAAATGAAATAGCAGATTTATTGAGTAAAATGTGCGACAAGGATGATTGGTCGCTGGATTTTCACGTCTTCAAGATTTTAAATATAATTTGGTGTCCTTTCACAATAGACCGAATTGCCACTTTTTACAATACAAAGTGTGTAAGGTTCAATTCGAAATTCTGGAACCCAAATACAGAAGGAGTTGACGCTTTTAATTTTCATTGGGGAGGGGAAAATAATTGGGTCGTTCCCCCGCCATGCATGATTACATGAGTCATCAAACACATGAAAAAATGCAAGGCAAATGGTGTTGTAGTAATTCCTTTGTGGCGATCAAGTAAATTTTGGCCTATCATTTGTCCGGATGGGACACACTTTGGTGACTACGTGTGGGATTGGAGGTTATTACCAGATTTGCCCGGAATTGTGCACTTTGGCAAATATCGCAAAACAGCTTTTTGTGGGAAAAAGTTGAAATTTCGCATGCTTGCACTTCGAGTGAATTTCTGTTTGCCTGCTCGAAAAGCGACACTGGGGTTTTGCACGCAGCTTACAGGTAAATGTAGTATATGTGCATCTAATATCGAGCCATGTAACATTTACAATCTATGGAAGTTAAAGTGGCTTTTGATAAGCATACATATATGTACATAAGGCTGAGTTGACTAAATCGAGTATAGGCTGGTGGTTCGTTACCAGGCAAGCGAGTATGACATGATCGATTGGAATATTGGTAGTCTTGGAAGGCTACTGGTTGTACATGTGAGGTACAGGTATGCGTTGGGCGCAAGACACATGCATGTGAGTATGGTTACCGCAGATAGGTGGCCTATGGGAGGCATATGAGCACCTGGGATAGGTGGCCGTTTGGAGGCACATGATCACCTGGGATAGGTGGCCCTTTGGGGGTGTATGATTACCTTGGAAAGGTGGCCTTTGGGAAGCTTATGATTACCGCGGACTGATAATTGTTGTAAGGCATAATTACATGATCATACATTCATGAAAACCTTATAAGAATGTAATCGTCCCAGTAATTGGCATTCTTATTTTCTTATTTTGCCATTCTTAAGACTATTAAGGTATCAATGAGATATTAATACAAGATTTAATGTTACAATGCATCTACTTAACCAGTTCAAACAATCATAAAATGGCTCGAATCTTAAGTTATATATCAACATATTACTGGTAAGAATGCATTTTATAGGCATTTTACATCACGATCTGCTTACAGTTATAATTACACATATTAAACTAGTCCATTGGATAAAATATTATTGTACTATCAATACACATGATCAGGAAGATTATGCTTAGAGCAGATATTTTACATTGCAGACATGAAAGTTTGGAAGCAAATGGCCATTTGTGGAGCTTACAAGAATGATCTGCCTGAGGAACTGAGACCACTGATTGATAAATTACCCACTGTCCTTTTGCGATCAAAGGCGGCGGGAACGGTTCGGACCTATGTTGGACATTTGAAGCCATGGATTACATTTGCCAAGAGATTTGGTATGACTGTTTTCCCAGCTAGACCCATGGATTTAACGGTTTTCTTTCTACAATTACTTGAGGACAAGAAGTCCGCAAATGCTATTGTGAGTACTTATTATGCTTTAAAATGGGTTCACCAATTTTCTGATCGCTCTTGCAATCCTTTGGATAACGCACTCATTAAGAACGTTCTTGAATCTGGCAGAAGAGTATATGCCAAACCAGTAGTTCATAGACCTGCTTTACCAGCTGAAGCTCTCAGCTTGTTGTACTTGAAATTTCAAGATTCAAAGGACATTTTGGTGCGCAGAGACATTGCAATGTGTTTATTAGCGTTTGCGGGTTTTTTAAGATACAGCGAGTTGTCCAATCTCCGCTGCAGAGACGTTCGAATATTTGAACAGCATGTCCAATTGCAATAAGTAAAAGTAAGATGGACCAATACAGACAAGGTGATGATCTACTCATTAGTGCTACTGGCAATGTGTCGTGCCCTGTTCATAACTTAAGAAAGTTCTTTGCTATGGCAGGAATAGATGCTTCGTCTGATCAATTTTTATTTCAACCAGGTTTCAAAACTGGGAATATAAGCAAACTAGTAAAAACAAACAAAAGTCTAAGCTATACTAGAATGAATGGGATTATTAGAAATCGTTTGAGGGAGTTTCTGCCGAATGTTAACATGTATACTATACATTCGTTTCGATCTGGGGGTGCTTCAGCAGCAGCACAATCGGGAATTGATGAGCGAATTTTTCAGAGACATGGGAAGTGGAAATCCCAGGAGTCTAAAAACCGATATGTAGAGGACAGCCTCAGCAAGCGGTTGTCGGTTACACAAAAACTGGGTTTGTAAGTTCATCGTGGCTTGAGAGTAAAGTCATGAGCTGGGGTGAAACATTATAACCAAATTTGCGGGCTTAAGTAGCTATTTATAAAGCCACTTTGTTGCCGTAAACTATACTTGTTCATACGATCCAGACTCAGCGCGAGCTCTCTTCTAATTATATACATGCGTTATTCTTTTATTCTTTGTAAGGTAATGGCTAATGTTAAGTAGAGGTAAAACTAAAGTTTTCCGCCGGTTCAACGTATAGGCGGAAAACATTGTCTTACCGGGTCGGAAAGTAACACGTTCAAAACAAGTCTTTGTGGCTTTACAGCCGGGTATTTCATGTTAGGGGGGTGAAGTAAGTACAGTCATATATAAACCCTTGTGATGCAAGGGGAAAATCATTCCAGGCTTGCGCGTTCACACGTCTTGGCTTATTAATCACTCATTAGAATTTAATGTTGATGCTTTGAGAGAATTGGAAGACATGGAGTATACCTGCTACGCTTTCTAGAGTTTTTGGCCCAGGGGGTTTTATCTCTAGTTTTGGTGCGGGGGGTATTATGTTGATGCTGACTGGTTGGAAGCTGGTAAACCTTGTGATTCACTGAATTGTTAAAGTTTAAAATATATCTTTCTGAACCGCAATTTATTATGCATATCAATGTATATCTTTCACGGTCCGGTAAGCCAATAAAGACTCAGCGCGAGCTCTCTTCTAATTATATACATGCGTTATTCTTTTATTCTTTGTAAGGTAATGGCTAATGTTAAGTAGAGGTAAAACTGAGAGATTACAATGACGCTAGCGCGATTGCGGCGCCTCTTGTGTAACTGGCTGTACCTATAACTGGTTGCTGTACATCACACAGGTTCTGGGCTAAACAAAGCTAATAAATACATGAATTGATGACATGATGGAGTGTATGATAATAATAAAAATGACTAGCACCAGGATAACCCAAGAAAGCTGATTACTCCGCTTATTTCCATTGGGGTCCAGCGTAAACAAAAAAAAAGAAAAAAAAAAAAAACTAACAAATTCCCATTTTATCAATAAATTTAAGATATTCTTAAAAGTTATAAAACATAGAAAAATCTCATCGAAAAACAGGGAATACTAATGAATTCATAAAATACAAAATTGTTCAGTAACAACATGGAGCTATAATCGTGTTTCTTTCCACCATGGTAACAGTGTAGTGAATCTGCCATGTTGCGGCCAGGTAAACCAGCAGGGAGCCGCCGCCATCCTCGGCGAGCACCTGCTGGACCGCCCGGCCACCGCACACACACCCGAAATGGCACCCACCACAAAGTTCCCGAGGGCTTTGCTTAACCGTGTCATTCCTGAGCAGACCCTGATGACCTGTACTAAAGTGTAAATCAGCAGTAGAATGAGGACAGATTTGTACATGATTTAGTCTTCTAGTTTGCTTTTATCATGTTGAATGGGAACAGCTAATGAAATAAATTTTAAAGTCATTTATTTGTCTTCAGATAGGTGCAAGTTGAACAAATTTACTGAATCACACACACACATGCATCTATAAACAAGTGACTATCTCGGTCCCCCAAATTTCATTTTCAATGTAATGTGGGCCAAGAACTATGTTAGATTGTCAGAGGTTAAGATGTTCTTTTCCCTTACTTTTTCTTTGAGTGGGGGTGTAAAAATATGCAACCCTGCAACATGTGCAAAGCATAATTTTGAAACTGATGTTGACATGTAGTTTTTTGTCTTTGAGTGTAGTTTTTGTTTTCAAGTAGCCATCACTAAAAATTTTCCCACAAGCTGTTCTCTGCAGATGTATTTATGTCTCCCGGTGGAAGCCGGGGGACATATTGTTTTAGTGCCTGTTTCTTCTGCTTCTTCTGCTTGTTGTTGGTGTTGTTAACGTTGTTGTTGTTGTTGTTCAGGTTCTTCAACCATTGGTTTCCGTGCGATAAGTCTTGAAGGACTTGACAGAATTTGATGAAACTTGGTAGGATTATTTATCTAGGCAAGACCTAGGTACAGATTGTATTTAGATGACCGTAACCGAATTCTCAAGGTCACAAGGTCACTTATGTGAAATTGGTTTCCGTCATGAAGAACAAGATGGAATTTGGTGAAACTTGGTAGGATTATGTATATTGGCAAGACCTAGGTTGAGATCGTATTTGGATGACCTTAAGCGAATTCTCAAGGTCACAGGGTCACTTATATGAAATTGGTTTCCGTCCGATAAGTCTTGAGGAACTTGTATAATTTGATGAAACTGGGTAGGATTATGTATCTTGACAAGACCTAGGTTTGGATTGTATTTGGCTAACCTTGACTTAATTTTCAAAGTCACATAGTCACTTATGAAATTGGTTTCCTTGCAATAAGTCTTGAAGAACTTGATGGAATTTGATGAAACTAGGTAGGAATATATATCTAGGCAAGACCTAGGTTGGGATCATATTTGGGTGACGTTGACTAAATTCTTAAGGTCACATGGTCACTTAAATATGAAATTGGTTTCTGTGCGATAAGTCTTGAAGAACATGATGGAATTCTATGAAACTTGGTATGATAGTGTATCAAGGTACGACCTAGGTAAGCATTGTATTTGGGTTACGTTGACCGAATTCTCAAGGTCACAGGGTCATTAATGTGAAATTGGTTTTTGTGCATTAAGTCCTGAAGGACTGGATAGAATTTGATGAAACTTGGTAGGATTATATATCTGGGTAAGGCCTATGTTTGGTTATCATTTGTATGACCTTGACCAAATTTTGAAGGTCACAGGGTCACTTATGTGATATTGGTTTCCTTTTGATGCATTTGAGTCATATTAATCTCATTCCCTATATCACAGGGTCAGTTTCAGGGATTTTACTGTGTATCATGACACACTCAGACAATACACCTTGACTTCATCTCAAATCACAGAGCCACTTATGTGAGGCTTTTCTGGGTCAGCTTAGCATAAGCTGTTCTCACAGCTCTCTGTTGTCAAACTCCCTACTGTGTTTATGTTACCAAAAAAATCACAACACAAATAGCTGAGCTGGGTGCATCAATTGATGATACTTCATGTGGTCACATCCTAGAGGAGATTGTTTTGTTCCATACCTTTGCAACTTGGCACCTAATGTGTCAAATATACTCAACAGCCTGATACCTGAGCTGATGGATGGATACCTTGGGAGTTTTGAATGAAAGTTTAAATTATTCATAACTGTGAAATATTCTTCATAATGCAATTGACTACTTTCTCTCATTTATGTAATGTATACAATTGCAATCTGATCATTCCCGATGATGACATACTTTTGCCATCAATTTTGTTCAGTGGCCACAAGTATTCTGAGGGGTTCATGTACTTTATCCCACTTGCATGAAATTATGTTTATTATGATAGTGCTTTTTAAAACTTTTCAGCTGTAGCTTGTTCAGAGACGTAAGTGTTCCACTGGGAGACATTTGATTTTCTGTTGAAAAATCAGTCTGTTCTTGTTTAATATATGTCCAGTGCCAGTGGCTGATAAAACATGAATGATACAGGCCACAGGGTCATGGGTTGAAATTATTACATCTTGTAGCAATATGCAAGCTTATCAAATGTTAGCATTTTCTTGAGTTTAATTTAGTGGTTGCCAAGTTTCTGTGCAAATCAAAGAAATAAATATGTATAAAATCACAATATTGAATCAATGACTGGGGGACCAATCTTCTTCACAGGCCCATTTAACTGGGTGGCCAACCCAGATATCATTTTGCACCCCATCCCACCCCCATTAAAAGTTATGCAAATATCTTAATAAACTTGAAGCTAAGTTTATGGAAAATAAGGTCAATATTATACATTTGCTAGTAAATGTCTATAAGAACCATATAATAGTACAGAAAAACATAAAAAACGAAATATATGCACTTCTAGCTTCACTTCCATTATGGTTAAACTCTGTTTCTGAAGAACATTTGAGGAATTACTGCACTACAAAATGCTAGCCACCCAGTGAAAAAATCATTTTGGCCCACATTGACAGCCATGAGTCAAATTCCCCCACATTTTAATGTAGATAATTTGTTTCCCATCTTAATATTTGGTCTCTCCTGGAAAAAAAGGCTAAATTTGACCCCATCTCACAAAATCTTAGGATCAACATGGACCATGGTCAAGGATCATTGAATGTGAAAATATATGCCAAATTTGCTTGAAAGTTAAACCTCCTCCCAAATACATACCCTTTTAGGGGAGTTAAAATTTGGGATTTAACACACTGAAAAGAACACAGTTTAATCCCTTTTCCTATTAAACCTGCAAAAATTAGCTAAAAAAATAAAATGTTGCCGGCTTTCATCATTTTTTTTTTCACGTTGATGAAAATCATTTGGGAAATGTAAAGGAATCTTATCAAAATGGCATGCCCCAGCTTTCCCTGGTGCAGACTGGGCACCTAACCTGTGCCAAAAAAAGCTGTTGACCTAGTCTTAATGCAAGGGGGAAAGGGCTAAAAAAGTAGATGATGTGTGATGAAGAATGTTCAGAGGAGTCACATAGGTTATAACATGTAGAACAGATGTAAGAAAAGAGCACTTTTTGTTCACAGTAGATATGATTTTTCACAGACTGTTTCTGACATGTGTGTTTAATCTTTCCACATGGACTTTGTGACATGGAACTGGGTAATAAATTTCCTTGCTCATGTAAGGGATTATTAATGTAGACTGCAGTAAAAAATAAAACATTTCTGGTTATTGCTCCATACGGTGATATGGCTTCTATACAAAATAACGATATGGACAACAACATATTATGTACAGTATTTATTGTCATTCAGAATCGATGAAATAGTCTATGCATGGAGAGTAACAAATTTCCTTCTGTACTGCCACCTGAAAATGAAATGAAGTATGCTTGCAAAAATTAATAAGATGCCCATTTTCCCAATGATCTCAATTTACAGGTGCCAGTGTGGATTGTGTGCTGTTATGCTGACCAATAAAGAAAGCCAGTGCTGTGTCGAAATGGAGGAAGTGGTTGCAAAGATTGACCAGATGGCTGCTGGTGATGCAAGACCCACTTGCATAACTTTGCATCCAGGTTTTGGGCCTGTTGGCACAAATGTACATGTGCTAGAAACGGCATATTATGCACATAGTTACCACTATGGGCCAATGGATGCACCACAAAACATGTAAAAATTGTTTTCCTTTAAAAATAAAATAGAAAATAAAAGATAAAGCAGCATTGTATTTTATGCCTTGTATTGGAATATGCAATTCAGCACATTGCAATTCTCATCCAAAACTTTTACTTCTACAGTGGTATTAACAATTTAGTCATTATCAGTTATCCAAGTATTCTGTGATCAGCTTATATTGTACTCTTATAAACAGAAATGATAGAAATGTAATCTGTCTAAGCAATATCACGAAACAGCCTCATTTTCATCAGATAGTGCAAGCATCAAACAGGGTACACACCAAGTAATATACGAGTTGATTGAGGATGATGTGAAAATTACATAAGCATAACCTTAGAAGCACAGACAGCAGCCATATCTTTCAGAATGGAATGACATCATTCATGGGAAAGCAAAAAGGTAAACTTTATATACAGTGAAACCTCCCTTACCAAACACCTCTATATACCGAACACCCCCTTATAGCGAACACTTTTTCTCGGTCCCAATTTTTTCCCATATGCTTCCATTATAAGCAAACCCCCCTATACTGAACACCTCTCTATAGTGAACATGAACACCCCACAAGAACACCATTTTCCCCAAAACCTTCCTATACTGAACACACATTCAGCATATTTTTGTGTATTTGCAGGGAGTAATTACTGATAAGGCTGAAACTAACCAGATTAACTTCACAGACAGGCTTAATTATTGCTTATACCAACAGCAATAGAAACAATCCACAAGCAAGCTGTTGAACACCTGTTGCCACTTCTATAGAGGGTGAAAGTGTTAATGTCACTTAGCACCTTGCTCCTATACTCTCAGGGATAATTGGACCAGTTTTGGGTGTTTTCTTTATTCATTTTAACGAACAATAACCTAGAAATTAAGTCATTATGTTTGTCTCACCAAAGCCAGGGGATTTAATTTCACGGAGTACCAGTAGACTGAAATGAGCAACAGCTCTTCTAAAATAGTGCAAGGTCCTAAGCATGTTATTTCAATATGAACATACACTTTATGTTATAATGTTCTCTAATCATTATGTATGCATGTGCATGTATACATCTGAACTTTGCTCTATCATAGTCAATACATCTTTCCCAAATAATAAGACAATCAAAAATTACTTCTTTGTTGTTCATTTATCTAATGATGTACATGTAGTTAACATGAATATCTCGGCATAATGATTCCAGCTGGTACCTGTATAGTACAGTTGGTAAGACATGAGGCCACCATGTGGAAAACCCCTTACACTGAACACCTCCCTATACTGAACACTTTTGTTTGGTCCCATGGGCGTTCGGTATAGGGAGGTTGCACCGTATAAGCATTGCCTATGCATAAAAACGAGTCATACATTCAAGGTTTGATTCAACCTTCACCAATACATTGCCCAAAAGAACCATTATTTGAGTATCCATGTCCTTGTTATTTGTGCACTTACCTTTAAAAATACCACACTACACCTTTGGTACAGCAAAGACTTGTTAACCTGCTGCCATCTTTTAACATCACCATATCTGAATGTCAATTAAGTCGAAAACATAGGATAAGTACAGCCTGTGGAAACGGTATGTCAAGATTGCATAAGGTTTCACTGTATCTTATCAACACCCTTTCACCCATTTAACTCAGCATAAAGGATAGCAGTCGCCAAACGGGGATAATATACATACATTATTATAACAATATGACATTTCAAGCCAACACTGATCTATTGAATGTGAAATTGTGTCTATCAGATTTGAATGGTGTGATTTTGATTATACTACTGACATAAATCACACAGCGATACAAGAAGCTTCATAGGACTTGTCCGTACTAAATAAATATACAGTGGACAAATGCTTTAGTCACTGAACTTGTCAAAATTTACAATTCAAATCAATTTATTTTGATATTTTGGTGCCTTGTGGACAAGTGGAAATCCTTTCTTATTTCTAACACTGCTTCACAAAGTGTGGCTTTATGAGAGTCACAAGTTACAATGATGTGTGTATATATGAGAAAATAGCCTAACCCTCTAAGGCCAAGCAATGTGAATAGTGAGTTTCTCAGGCACATGTTGAGAAAAATTGATGATAGTGGGCATTTTGTTATTTTCATTTTTACTACTGTTTGTCAGATGAGAGCTTATATGTAAATGAGACATAAAATGTACCAAAAATACACATACACAAAACAACTTTGGACTTTTGACAGAATAAAGGGGCCGAGGTAGGAGCTAAAAGATGCAGGATGGACTGAGTATGTCCCTGCTACATTGAGAATGTCACTATTATAATTTTCAAGTCCAAGTGTTACATTTGTGGTAGCCTAGTCTGAAGCAAACTGCTTTAATTGCAGGTGGAAGAAGAGCCTTCACCAGGGCGAGGGTGCAAAGCAAATCTGCTGACATAGCTTTCTACGGCAGCCTGCCGGTCTGCGTTTGTGACTAAGTAGAGGTGGTATTACCAGGTCTTGGATTGACTGCATGAGCCTCTTTGGGTTCGTTGTAACCTCTTCCACCAGCTTCGTCATCAACCTTGAAACATAATCTGAAATGGTACAAATGAAATATACAATCCAGATTAGACACTGACATCCTTCATATGTGTAGCATCATGGAATTGAATTCCAGATAAATAATACTTGTGAATATTTCCATAAAGGCATATACAGTGGTCCATGTTTTGAGTGACTTCCAAGGGCAGGTCCTAAAGTAATTTCTCGGAACACTTTGCCTTGAATTATAATGAGTCCAACATGCAGGACATCTACCTCAATGTCTGAATGCATTATTCTTTATCATGTTCATAGCAGATACCAATGTATGGTATAATTGTATAATGATTCATTAATTAGGTGGATTTGTTGATTGAATTGTGACCCTTAAATTAAACCGTGATATTTGAATTCTATGGTATGATTCCAGTAGCAGTCTGTTTTCTAAATATCTCTGCTGACACACTTACTGTATGTTGGTGCTGTTCTGGGTTGCTGTACAGATGGTTCTCCCTTTTTAGCCTTCGGGAACACTACAGTCATTATGGCCTGTCCATCTCTCCCTTTTGCAGCACCTCGCTCAGAGTTTTCATTGAAGTGCATTGCTGCCAGGTATAATCTGGTTAAATAAAAGAAATAAAGTTTCATAATCAATTGACATGAAAAGCATTTAATAATAGTCAATGGACTTTTCTCCCCACCGTTTTGACAAAATAAGTTACTGTGTTCTTTGACACAAGATACTGATTCAACATTTTCTCAAGAATAAATTCTGCCATCAATGCCACCCAAGTTCAACATGGCTGGACAATTTTGTTATGACCAAATAAACCTTTCAAATTTGGCTACTTGAAAAGCAGTTTTTCCTTGTTTTTAACTTTTTAAAAATCAATTCTGTTCAAGATATATCTTTATCTTACCACGTAACGTGTAAAGCTGCCTCCTGTATCACTTGTACTTTACAAAAAGTAAGGTTTTCAACATCATGGTCAATTGTCAGCAACTTCACATTTAATATTTATGAACAGAGAAGATTATGAAGGTGTTAAGAAACCAGTATAGATGATTTAAACCTGGAGATAGTATGTGGAAAACATACCTGCACAACATCCCCTTGTATGAAAAGTGTGTGTGCTTGGGGGCAAAGTGGAGTATGGTGCTGTGGAATGCCTCCACGGAAGAGGTTTGATGGAATGGTGACAGCCGCTTGATATCCCTTACCAAGTAGCGGTTGTAGATGAGGTCTGCCAGCTTCTCATTAGCCTTTGTGCCTTAGAAATAATGAATATTCTCATTATCTTTTGAATCTTTTAAAATTTGAGTATCCCAACCCTTCATTATTATTAGTTTGTTTAATAATTTACTGCTTCTATTAAATAGATACCATGGTCAGCTAAAGAAAAAATACAAAACAAGACATGTTAAAAACAAAGTGATGAAAAATTGACCCAATTTATGAACTAGATGAAAATTTGGATGGGCCAAATGACCTTAACCTTTGACCTGCAGAGGTAACAGGTAAATTACAAAAATGTGCAGTGGTTTAATATCTAAAATTTGTGCAATGAAGGAATAATGTGAACTGGGGTTCAGGATTTATAACTCCTACAAGTCATGTGGTATCTGGGTACAATACCAAACAGCGTGTATTTTGAATGTTTCAGTAATAAAAAAAACATGCATTATAATTCTCTTGTACCATCAGTATCTCAGTGACAGGACAAGTCACTGTCAGGGCTTCTTTACTAGGCTTTTACACATTTATTTATCTCTCGTTAGTTTGCAGTGTGAAGTTAACACATATATTATATTAAATCCAAGCTTACATCATAATGATGCACGACATGCACATCAGTTATTCTATGTGTCTACCTGGTTTGAGCCATTTTCTCCTTCGGCGGATGCGCTTGCGTTTACATCTTGGAAACTGGTCACTGTGTCCTTCGTGAATATTTGCCACATGATTTGTCAAAGATTTTACCTTGGCAAACATCATCTCACCATCTCCATCTGGTGTTGATCCAGCAGACCAGTACACATGGTAGACAATAGACCTCCTTCAGTCAGCTACTGCTTCACAATCCTGTTGTTTGGCCAAGGCGTCCACCTTTTTACCCACACCTAATATGAATTCAAATAAACAGTGATTTAACACCTCAATGTCCACAACTATGCATATTTTGTGTACATGTATTGGTAAAACCTGCTGTATGTGGTCACCCCTTCTGCCGAGAAAAAGTGACCACACAAAGCAAGTGACCGGTCACTGCAGGTATATTCACAAGGAAATTGACTATTGTGTCCCAGCAATGTGTCTACAAAAAGCAGTGTGGTTACTCACGGCAGTGATCATATACAGCAGGTACTACTGTACGCATCCTTTGGAAAGGTGTTTGATGAACATCTTTATGAGTCAACTTACTTTATTTTTTACATATCTAAGAATGAAAACACTTTAAATTCAAACCCCGTCCATTAATCTTGGCATTTATGCAACTTCTCTTGCACAGAAAGAATGGCTACATGAACATCAATTCTTAATGAGTTATGCATGTTAGTTTTAATTAGAAATTATAATATTTTCCAACATCATGTAATTTCATAACTTATTTCCCCACATGACACAACTTTCCATGCATAAAGACAGCCGCCCCCCCCCCCAAGAATAAAAGGTAATGATGTGATAAATTTATGTACTGTGTGGCAATTTGTTATAAATTTGCTAATGGACTCCAACAGGTCCACAGTTTTTTGGGGGTTTAAAGATCTAGATGTTCCAGCTAGATTAAAGAGGCAGTCCAATACGGAAATATGTAAGTACATACGAATTAATACCACTTTCTGAAAGCAATTTTTCATTTTTATATGTGTGGTTGTAATACAGCAAGTTATGTAAGAGCGTAAAACAATACCTGTTACCACTGATCACATTTTGTTTCCCATTTAACACAGAAAAAGACCATGAGAGAATGATGCAAGTGAGCTATGATGCTAGGCTAGGTAATCATAGTGCTGTGGCATCAGGCATACTTGATAAGAGGTAAACAATCTGAAGGGAATGTTTTTTTGTTCGTTGCTAATTTACACATAATATTATAAGGCTACATATTTAGTTGAAAATATTTGATATTTTACTTCATTGTAGAAAAGTAAAACTATACTGTGTGGCGTAATTCTGAATTGGACAGCTCCTTTAATTAATGCAACCTTCCCATCAGTAATTCAGTGCATTGCCTACCTTTTGCCACATGCCACACGTCATAGAAATGCTTGGTATTTGGCATTTACTCACGGATCCACCTCTGGATGCTTGTATGGCGGTCTGTGATCATCATGTCAATGGCACATTCATGGTACCAGAACCCAGTGACACTACGGATGAGCCCCTCAAGCTCCATGTGACTGGAACTCTTAAATTCATTACTCTGTGCAAAAAGAAAAAAAAACTTGAGAGCTATAATTACAAGCAATCAATGGGATACCACCCCTGCCCACTTTACCTAGATAAAGTTCCTACCCCAGTGCTTAGCAAATACAACAAATTCATCTTTGCTGCAAAGTGACCCATGAACATGTTGAACTGAAGTAAAATACACAAACTTTTGCAAGATGGCATGAAAATCTGGTCATGGGGAAAAAGTAATGTGTGTAAATGTACCATGCATAGCCCAGTTTGTACATCAATGTCCACTAAAGTTTTGTTGAAACAACCTAGAGCATTTGCAAGGACACAGAAATTGGTCGTCCGACTAAGACAATATGTGTTTTTGCCATGTGTATTACAAAGCCCTTAGCGTTAAGTGACAATGTCTTAGAGCTGTAGTCATAACTATATGTTACCCTTACAACTTTTCAAAAGATGGTTGCAATTTTACATGTGATCTGACAAAGGGCAGTCTTTAAACTTAAACAAGAGACATGGGACAGAAGAAATGCTACTTCATAATATTGCAGACAATATGAAATATAAATTTATGCATATAATTCCAGATGATCTTGAAAATGTGTGTACAAGGGCTTTCTCTCTGTCTTTTGAATTTAATCAGAATTGAAATTTAATGTTTAATGGTAGAAGCTTGATTTATTTGACACACATTTCTGTAATAATTCATTTCAGACCCAGAAATTCTTTTGACCAATTTAAAAAAACAATGCTCCAAGCAAATTTCTATTATATTCCACAACCTATTTTGACTTACCTGTACCAGAACATCCACAACTTTGTTAAGGCGCAGCTCTAGCATGGTGTAGGACCCATACTTGGCACTGTGTCCTGGACCAACTGCCCTCCCATCACCTGCTAGTATTAGACCACCATCCATTTGTGCTAGCTTGTTCAGCAACTGGTTATGGTCATTTCCCCACGAGTTCAAAACTGTTGGGAACAGGTATTTATTTTAGTAGTTGTCATAGGTACTCCTAGAAATGCAGGACACATTCATATCCTTGAAGAGATGCTGCACTTTGGAAAAGTGGCTGCCTGAGAACAGGATTGCAGCAGACAAAATGAGGTTGCCTGCAGGCATTCGCCCAATATATGGCTGACTGCAGTATGTCCTTAGGTATCCACAGTCCTTCTCTGGGCATTTCTGGTAGACTGCCACTGCGGTACCAAACTTTTTCTTTTGGTCAGTTGAAAACACAACAGTACAGGGTGCTGTGCAAGCAGGGAAAGCATAAAAGAGTGCCTGTAATGCTGATCGGAAGACAAAAACTTCTCCTCTGTGTAGGGTTTGCTGGATACATGCTGCATCACCGGTACCCTGAAAATGCAGAACATATCTGTTATATTTGTGGCTCAGTATTACCTGCTGAGCAGACTTGGGTTTTTTTTTGGGGGGGGGGGGTTTAATGTGGGGGTTGAAGGTCCGGTTCGCAGACAAGGCTCAGTACACATGTGTTTGTAAAACGGTACAGGGACAGGTTAGCTTATGGAGAGTAAGGAGTTCGGACTGCGGAATAGGGGATTGACTACTGGTAAGTGGTTCTGGGCAAAAAGACACAAATACAACAAGGAAAATAACCCTACCTGTACTTGCAGTATTTTCAGGCCTTGTCAATAGGAATTGACTTCAAGTTTATACTCTAGAAATAGAGTGCAAGCATGCAGAGTATCCCTGTCTAGAGAGAAACCCCCAAGCACAGGTAAATAAGTGGTTTCTCAAAACTGACAGCTTTTAATTCATTAGAGGTACAATAACATGCAACAGATAGCCCAGTTTCTTGACAAAATGGAAGAGACACATGGATTTTTAAATAAAGTTATACAGCATAAAAATCGTGTTGCTAATATGGAGGTTTTGGCACCACCTCATAACTTCTATCCTCATCTAATCATTCGACAGTTATAACTCATATTCCTTGGTGAGGTTAGGCACCATGAGGAGCGCTGTATGGTATGATACACATGCAGACAGACATTTTCAGCTGTATGGATACAAAGAGGGGCTTCAGAGAATATTTAACGGGAGGATAATATATTATTTTGATCCATTGAAATTCGTGTTCCTCACCGTTAGGCTTCATGTGCTTCTGCTTCAGCCTCAGCAAAGCTCTCCTCTGATGGTTTGTATTCATCATCATCATCATCATCATCATCATCATCATCATCATCATCATCATCATCATCATCATCATCAATTGGAATATCTTTCTCTATCTCCTTCTCCTCTTCATCAGGACCTTTAATTGGACTTGTGGGTGTACCTGGCATTGGTACCAGATGAGATGCACCTGCACCCTGTTTATCTGGGGTGGAACACTAGGGGCCTGGTTTGATGTCACATTGTGTTCCGATGCTCCGGAATGCCTTCAACTGCTTTGGACCCACATGAACTCCTGCAACAGTTATAAGAATCTTTATTGCATGTAACACCCTTATGGGATCATGGTAGATGTAAGTTTCATCTGCTGGCTACATCAAGATAAGACTCAGCACTTGTGATGAGCACGTCTGTTTCCAATCAAGAACCATTCCAATTTTTGCTCAGCTATCACCACAAAAAATGTGAATATGGCAAGAATTACGAATTAGGGCTTGATGATCTGTTATAATCAGAAACAAAATGACTGTCAGCAAGCAGCCGATGCTCCGTGGATGTAGGATGAGCAGAGCAATGTAAAATTTCAGTTTGAGTTGATAGTATACATGTGAAACATCAGAAAATCACTGATACAAACCCATAACACAAACATTCATAGAAAGTTAACAGTGCTACCTGTTGAACAACTTAAGGTCCACGGGGGACCTGGAAGTGTGTTCTTTGTCCCTACATAATTTCAAAACAGTTGGTCAAGCAATTTTTTTGAGATTGGGTCCAAAAAATAAAAATAATAAAATAAAATAAGTGGAATGTGACCTGTTGAACAATTTTGTAGAGACCCACCCAAGGTATATCCCATTCAAGTTTGAAGTGAATCTGGCAGAGGGATTTAGAGAAGTTGAAAATAAGAATTGTTATCCCATTGATTTACATGATAATCTGTCAAGAAATACCAAAGTAAAAAAAAAAAGAACCTTAAAAAAAATCAAGAGATCCACAGCTATGCTACCTAGTGCAAACTTTATTCATCCTTCCATACATAGAGTATTCCACCAAATTTCAGTACAATCCGAGTAACTGTTTTGGAGATGTGTAAAATAGCCAAAAAAAGGAACCACCAGTTGAACAGTGTATACTGTACACAGAAGTGTCCCTATGCAATTTCAAAGCAATTTGTCAAGCACTTTCAGAGAAGACTTTTGTCCAAAAAAAAAAAGGGAAAAAAAAAAAAAAGGAAGAAAAATAATCCAAAAGTCCATGGACCATGACAATTTGATCAAAATTGGTATAGACCCACCCGAAGTAAATCACCAAATCTGAAGAGGATTCCACCAATTATTGTTGTGGACATACTTCCAATTGTGAGCAGATAAGGAAGGACCACCCACACTATCATGATGGCTATGATCACAATGATAATACTGCTATGGATATGAGAGATCATATTTTTATAACACTAAGCCATATATAATCTGAAGGTACTTTAATACAAACATCTGTGACCAGTCACTATTTCAAGTGCAGTCTTGTGGTTCTGTTTATTACATCTAATGACTAATTCACAGGAAACTAAGGTTGATTTTGGTAGAAAGTTGGAAATAGTTACTCCTACACAGGGAGTGTACAGATACCACAAGAATCATTAGATTCAGACTTGTGTGGGAAACATCAAGTTCATTTCTAGTACAAGCACACTGTCAATCTTTGGTTATCAATCATTTGATTATAAAACACTTTATTAGTACCTAACCCTTCCTCATCAGTTTACGTATGCACATGTAAATGGTTCTTAATTATTCATTCTTGGTTTCTATTGGTTGAAGTACTTTCAAGTGCAGTCTTGTGTTTCTGTTTATTACATCTAATGACTACTTCATAGGTAAACTAAGGTTGATTTTGGTAGAAAGTTGGAAATAGTTACTCCTACACAGGGAGTGTATAGATACCACAAGAATCTTTAGCTTCAGACTTGTGTGGGAAACTTCAAGTTCATTTCTGGTTCCTCACAGTCTCCTAATACCACACAAAAAGCTGCCACATTTTGATTACTGCTCATGTAAAACCAGTGCCAGTTCACTGAAATATGATACATGAACAAAGGCCAATCAAATTATGTAATTGTAACTTGAGGGCTCAATCTGTATACATGGAATAATCTATAGTAGCATGGGGTACATTGTACAGTGTAATGCATCATGGTTGTTGTTTATTCAAAAAGATATGTGTAAGTGGGACTTACATGTAAATAAACCATCTGCAAGTGTATATCCCATCCTGACTTATCTTGCAAGTTCAGAGCATTTTATAAATATGTATGTTTTTTTTCATCAACAGGAGTCTGTGATAATTTGCTACCTGCTTGGATAATGTCAGATAACTAAACAGCCTGTTTATCAAGTTTCCATTCTAGTCATTTGATGTGGCATGCAACATTGAGAATCATCAAGATAATGGAAACAGAGGCTAATTGTCCACAATTTGTCACCATGATGTTTTTCAAGGAAACTTTGGAGTTCATAAAATTACAATCCTTTGAATATTTAATGTATCTGATAGATAACAACATGAGGCTATGGCTAATGAGCCGCCATACTTGGATAATGTGAGATGAATACCAAAGTGCCCCTTTGTAAAGTGTCTGCCAAGGCTATTTTTTTTTTCTTATAAGTAGCCTTGACCACAAGACATCAGATTCCCCCCCCCCCTTGAACTCAGGATTACAAATTATGGAAAATAGCCTCTCTACTCCATCTGCAGTTTATATTTTCAAAAATGAAAACAAAAGTAAGTATATACTTTAATATATATATATATATATATATATATATATATATATATATATATATATATATATATATATATATATATGTGTGTGTGTGTGTGTGTGTGTGTGTGTGTGTGTGTGTGGTCAATTTTCACCAATTATGATTTCCAGTCAGAAAAAAAAGAAAAGAAATTCTTTACTTTTCCTTCGCCTTGGTATTCTTGATGTTTGGATCCTACACTGGATACCCTTTGGCATGAAATGCCGTGCAGGTGTTGGAATAGATGCACCTGGAACTGGAGAAGTTGGTATTTGGTAAACTTCAGGAGCATCCACATCCATGGATGTTGTGGGCAAGTCATGAGAAGCAGAAAGCTCGTCTGCATGTCCTTCATGTTGCGACTCCACTGATATGTGCCCTTTCAGCATCTAAAAAGAACAAAATATTGATTGAATAGACCCACCTTGTAAGTCACCTGTGCATGTACCTTCAAACATATGCAAGCATGCCCATCACTTCTTTGTTGAGGCCCTGATGGACTGATCATTACCCCCCCCATTGTTGTTCTATTTCGACCATGGAGCTAGAACATAAAAACATATATTTCTAATAATTCATGGAGGGATGGGGGCTGTTTATAACTTTACAAACTTATCTAAGATGACCAATTCAGTTTCCTCAATACTGGCTCAGATGGAGACCATTATCAAGTTATAAACTTTATCAATGCAGGCTTCACCATCCACGGAAATGAAACCCAATATTCATAATACTGTGATACAAACACACACCCAACATGCTCCACACAGGGATAACCTTTTTTTTATTATTCATAAATAACATGAATGATCACCGCTTCATGCTTATACTTATAGCATCTACGCTTATATTGTATTGGAACTGACTTATTATTACACTTATAGATGAAATGTTACTTCTCAATTTGTGCACCTCCCCACTCAAGACCTTTTTAAAATAGTCATATACACAACTGGACTAGTACCAGAACAGAACCTAATGTGAACAAAGCGGCATGCTTCAGAAGTTGTGGTAGTGTGGGGGCATATGGGGCTTTTGATGAAGATTTTATAAAACCTACTCAGAAATATTAAATACATCTAAAATAACAGAAAAAAAATGTTGGCACTTTGCCAACCTGTTAGATACAAAATGGCCGCCATTTTTCAAAATGGCTGCCAAATTTCCAATTTGTGTCCAATTACAGGTCCCTTAAAGGTCCTTGCAGTATAAAGCACCTTATTTGGCTATTTATTTTCATAACGCCCGGCTATAAAGTTGGATTTTTATCTTCAAATTGAATTTTAGTCAATTAAGGCTCATATTTGTTTTTAAAAGTATCAAATCATTGGATCAAAATAATGTACACCGAACCAAGATAAATGACTTTATTGTGAGACAATATTTTGACACCAGTGTATTACTACAATAAAGGGCATCATCACCTCCCTTACCAAATTCATACCTGTGTGACTGGGGGACCTATTTTATACTATTATCAATCTCACCTTCATCATTGTCACTCTCATATTGTGAGTTTACATTGGAACAGTATTATGAAACAAGTGTATTGCTACAATAAATGACATCATCACCTCCATTATATAGTTCATATTTGTATGATTAGGACAATAATTTAAACTATTATCGTTCTCATCTTCATCATTGTCACTCTCATATTGTGAGTTAACATTGAAACGATATTATGTATGACACATTAAAGTGTATTGCTACAATAAATGACATCCTCACCTCCATTACCCAATTCATATTTGTATGATTAGGATAACTATTATAACTATCATCGTTCTCATCTTTATCATTGTCACACTCTCGTATTGTGAGTAAACATTGAAACAACATTATGACACATTAAAGTGTATTGCTATGTTAAATGACATCGTCATCTCCATTACCAAGTTCATACTTGTGTGATTAAGATAGCTATTTTAACTATCATCCTTCTCATCTTCATCATTGTCACTCTCATATTGTGAGTTGTGGCGTCCAGCTGGTGACTGTCCTACACAGTGGAAGCTGGCCGTATCTGGTGATTGCCATATACAGTGGCAGTCTGCCATAGCAGTTGGCTTGTTCAGTTGGACGATGAAGATGAAAGCAGTTCATCATAATTCCAGAGTCATCAATATGTTGGATCTACTTTTGGTACTTCATCCAAAATCTATCATTTACGCCAGTTGAGCCACAGGCAAGAAGTTCACCAAGATCAAACTGTAGTACACAAGTGATATGTGAACTGTTCTACATGTGCTGTACATGGCAATGACCAGGTAGTAGGATAAGCTGAGATGCACCTTGCATTATTATTAGGTGGGATGAATGAATTGGGTTGAGGGTGGGGGGAAACCTTACGACCAAATTTAGTAAATTTCATCTTCTAAACACATAAATTCTGACTACAAATGTCTGCATTCTCTTAGATACTGCCCAGATTTGATATTTTTCTAGTTGTTACCTGGGTGTTTAACCTACTCTGCATGAGAATAGGCTAATAGAGTTGGTATGTTTTTACATTCGGCACATAAAGTTCTGGAGGGTATTGTCTTCCCCTACATCGTCAGTCCATCTGTTCATCAGTCTTGTCAATGTTACCTTGATATTTAAAAAAAATATTCACCATAGTTATACCAAATTTTTATAGGAGATGCAACTTTTAATGGACCAGTTTGCTATTGGAAACTAGCGTCCTCTAATAATTTTTAAACTTTAAATCAAACTTTTTAAGAATTCATTTCAAGGCCGTCTGAGTGGCGCACAAGGGGACGATGTTACCATATTATCTCCAAAAATAGTTCTTGTAGCTTTACTAAACATTTGTTAGAGAAGGACCTTATGATGGACCAGGTTACTATCGAAAACCGGCTTCCTCTGATTATTTCTTACCTTTTTTATAAAACTTTTAAATTATTTATTTAGAGGCCGTCTGAGTGGCGTCAACCCTGACGATGCTACCGCGATATCTCAAATAATTTTGATCGCACCTTTACCAAGCTTTGGTGAGAGAAGCATCTTCTGATGGACCAGGTTCCTTTTAAAAACTAGCATCCTCTTGGTATTGATAAACTTTGTATAAAACTTTAAAGTATTTATTTCAAGGCCGTCTGAGTGGCGCACAAGGAGACAATGTTACCATAATATCTAAACAAGGATATATCGCAGCTTCATCAAATTTTCATCAGAGATTGCTAAGAATAATGATTAATTGAATATTCACAGAAAAAAATGATGGTAATAGGTTTGCGGAGAGAAGAAAATTAATATATGTTTAGTTCTATGGTTGAATTTTTATTTTTTTTTTACCAAGAGCGTGAAATGAATCAAGGCAGATTCATATAATGTACAAAACCAGTGTATTTATGAACACTATAATTTTCTGTTGTCAATCAAAAAATTGAAAAAAAGCAAATTTCTTTAGAGATGCACATTATAAAGGACTATGTTGCTATTGAAAACCAGCTTCCTTTATTTATTTTGAAACTTGTTATAAAACTTTTGAAGTATTTATTTGACGCTCTCTGATCATGATTCATATTCAGATTCTTTTATCTGACAAAAAATTCAATACATTTCAATTGTTAGTTAATAATGACAGAAATATATATAAACAAATGAAAAACAAAAATAGGAGAAATAGTACATTATTACCACAGAGAGCAGATAGTCAGGATGACTCAGCTAAGGATTAAAACATCCGCTCTCGCATGGGCCACCTAAATAAATTTACTTGGTAAGGTAACACCTTGCTTCAGAGCAAAGCACCACATGTGTGCTAGGACAGTTGGACTGACTAAGACAAAGATAACATAATTACATACAAATATACTTTATGAATCCTCATTACAAACAAAGCAATTTGGAATAGTACAGGTTTCAGAGTATTGGTCTATGTAGAGTCTTTATATATGTATCAGCTGCAGTTGAATAAATGATCTTTTTGACCATCAAAATTTGAAAGGAGTGAAATATCAAGTCGATGCTAATACCGGTATTCTTGGTTAGAATTGCGAGAGCGAGAGCGAGAGCGAGAGCGAGAGCGAGAGAGAGAGAGAGAGAGAGAGAGAGAGAGAGAGAGAGAGAGAGAGAGAGAGAGAATGTTACCATAATATCTCAAGAAGGATTTATAACAGCTTCATCAAATTTTTGGTGCAGTTACACCGTATTATGACACCTGCAAAGTCTCAAACAAAATGCAGAATTGGGGGAAAAAAACGTTGTGGGTGCCGAGGGTAATTATTATCTGAACGCTATTTTCTTATTATGAGGTGGGCACTAAACACCTATTCCATGCTTTGAAAAGCTGTAAATCTATGGGGCATGTAATCTCTGTTAAGCTCTCATCTATAATTGTTGTTCAAAATGTTTTCTGTGGACAAAAGTTAATTTTAGACATGAAAGGAGATGACTTTCTATATAGTTGGTCACTTTTAGGGCAATTAGAGGACTAAACCCCAGAATTAATGGGGTTAATCAAGAATATCTAGAGGCCTTGCTACAGTCATTGTGCAAAAAAAGTCTTTGCAAATAGATGTGTTTGGATTATGGCAAGGAGGTGCTCAGTCTTTCAATATAAATGAAGACTCAGCAAGTAATCTAAAAGCACTTGGGACACTCTTTTTCCAAGCAGTTAGCTAATGCAGATCCACGCATCAGCATGCCAGCACCATGCATTAGTTCACCACTTTAGTTACTATACAGGGAATCATTCTGTCAACACACCAATACTACCATACAGACCTGCAAAATACATTCAAACAACGGGTAAGTTGTAATAGGGACCAATGATTTGACCTGATGATCTTGGGTCTGATGAGGAAAAAGTATTGATCTACACTAAAATGGTATTGAGAGATATAGTTAAATATCAACAAGTTTTGATGCATAGATTATATGCATGCATTTTTTTCAGCATATCAGCCATCTTGAAATTTGGTTGCTAACAACTGGTGTTAAGTCTCAAGATTGAAAATCATGACACAATGTTATTACATGGTTCATGACACAATGTTGAATTAAACAATTTCATCATGAGCTTATGACCAACATTACGAAAGTTAGCATACAATTTGTTCACCGAACTGCAAAAACTACCCCTCTTTTTCGATATTTCTCTTTCCTCAGACAAGTTAAATGATATCCAATTTCCTAAATGTTTCACTTTTGATACCCAGGTTAACTTTTGACCGCCTAAATATAAACAGGACTCATTATTCCGCATTTCAACTTTTGAAAACCTATTACACTGTGTCTTGGATGGATTAAATCTCACATCAAATTCCTCACTAAATTTGTCGCAAACATTCACCATTTCCTGTAAACCTGAGAGACTTGGATTCATTATAGTCATATCATCAGCATATGATATAGCCCCAAAGTATTTACGGCCAATCCAACAACCACTGCCATTTCCCTGTAATCTATTTAGAACAACATCCATATAAACTGTGAATAGTAAAGGAGATAGGATTCCACATTGACGTACCCCATTTGTGGAGTTGAAACAGTGTGATTTTGTATCTTTCCATTTTACACTAATGTTTTGTCTAGCATACGAATCCTTTAGCATTTTTAAAATGAATGGGTTTACGTTTCTATCCAATAACAATTTGAAAAGACGATCAAGTCTCACTCTATCAAAAGCCTTGCTTGCATCAATAAAGCAACTATAGACATTAGAATTTCCAAGAAAGTAATAGTTTATTGTGTCTTTCACAGTTAGTGTAACCAAAGTAGTCGAGTGTTGATTTTTATAAACAAATTGCAAATCTTCAAAATTGATGAACATAATGTGATGCCTCTATAATTTTCACTTGAACACGTATTTCCTCTTAAATCTTTTGGTATGGAAACTATTGTAGAATTAAGTAAATATTTCGGGACATAACAGCGCATTATCATACTATCGAATAAGCATTTCAGTTGATCGTGTAATATTTCTTGCATGCAAAATATGATCCGAAAATAGAATTCCATCACTATCTGACTTATTACGCTTTAACATACTTACCGCTTTCTGTATATCCGAAATATCTATTTGAATGAGCTGCGACATGTCTCTATTTAATCTTTCATCAATTACACGATCAATTTCTTCAATTTCATTCCTATATGATGGCACAGAATTATATAATTTTTTTTTCATATTTTTCTGCAAACGAATTTGTTATATCTTCTTTTGATGTTTTTCCGTCAATACAAGAGGGATAATTATACTGTACTTTAATTGTTTTTTTTTCACCTGAGTCCAAAAATCTCAATAATTATTCTTAGTTATACTCTCTGCCATTTTATTTTTTCTCAACTCCTCATCTCTGTTCTTTAACTTTCCTATAGCATAGTGATATAATCGTTTTGTCCTTTACATTATGTTATACACTACTCCTTGACGAGGTCTGTCACAACTGCACCACAATTTATACCAAAAATTAGCATCATCTTTAAAACCCTTAATTTGGGTGTTCCAGTACGGCTTATTGTGACCATTTTACTTTTTACGTGGAAAACAAGAGTCTGACTTGATACAAGTGTTGATTATACTTTCGCATAATTCATCGATTTTTAGCAAATGTGCATGATAATTACACCCAGCATTTTCACAGATACATGCATCACATGTTTTTGTCTTTTCGAAATGTTCATGTAACCTCATTCTATAAATATTTACATGTTCCTGAGTTGCTTTTTGCCATGCAATACCTTGGTTATGGCAAGAGCTTTCTGGAATACTCAACTTTCGTATATCTAAATCAATAACCATATATATGGGATCGTTTGTTGAGAAGTTGAGACCGTCCTGCAGCGTATCAGCCGCATTTACATTATCAAACACATTCACTGATACAAAAAAAAATGGTCTTTACATGAAACTCCATTTGGTCCTTGATTTGTGTACTCAGGAAACCCATGCTTATTCCACACAGAAAATGATAAATTTCTCTCTAGAAAATCAAGCATATATGTTGTATGTACATTATTTCTTCTAAAATCAACATTCCTATCACCACCAATAATAATATAAGTAGCATCTGTTTTACTAATCACAGTCTCAATATCGTTACACAAATTCACAAGCTCATCTGATAAGACCGTTTGACTGTGTGTGTCATTTGGCATGTGTACATTTATCAGCAAGACTTTGTTAGTATCACTCACTTCCATTGTCAATGCTATGGCTCTATTATTTTCAATCTGAATTGGTTCTATTTTGTGGGATATTGATTTGTGCCACATCATAGCAACACCCCCTCTATTTCTCCCAATTTTGATATCCCTAGTTGCGTCTTCACCCGATTTTCCCAGTGCCATATAGTCACTATGTATGTTATTAAGTTCGTGAAGTTTAAAGTCAGCGAGCCATGTTTCCTGCAAGAAGACAATTTGACACTTTTTCTCCGTTAGCATATCTTTTATGAATGAGGTTTTGTTTGCTGCAAAACCGGTACTATTATACGACCAAACAGAAAATTGATCCATTATGCTTCAGTAGGAGTCCATGTAATTTTACCTTCTTACTGATCACATGTACATATATGTATCTACATTACTACCACTTCATATGATTTCAAGCAAACTGGCAACTACTCGTAAAATGTCTTTTATATTACCTATACTGCTGTTTCTAAATAATCCACCATTCGTTACAGTCACTCACCTTGGTCTACCAGTTTCCCAACGATCTCTCGCATCCTCGGATCTTGATCCGACATTACTTGTATAACGCCTATTACGAAAGACTGCAGACGTTATGTCCTTCACAAAAGTGCGTGTCCCTCTATCTGCATTTATGTGAATATCATAGGAAAACATACTATCAGTTTCTTGAATGAGACTGTGTCTTGCATTAATGTATCTTTCAGAACTATCGCAAAATAGCTTCATTTTCTCATTCACCTCTGAGACACTTTCGTTTGATAGTTGATCTGCAGTGAGCAAAATTTCAGAGTATACAACAGTACAGTTTTTATATTTGGCGCTAGCTTGTGCTAGACATGCTTGTATCCTCTCCAACATAGCACTCAAAATGTGACACTGATTCATCTTGATGTAAATAATACTTATGAGCAACGCAAATATTAAAAAAGAGCCATCGAAGTGTGATATTTTCGCCTCTAGAATCAATAAAATGGCAAAGTGTAATATCCAATACGGGCGCTGATAATATCCCTGCAAGCCGCTAATGACGTCAGGACCCAGCTTTGCTGTCCCGCAACAAGCATATCACAGTGACCGGTTCGATAGCTACAGTGTAGGCTTTGATGTTGGTCCTATGGGGCACTACGTTGCCCATCCATTTGCCTCGACAATCAATGTCTTAATACAGTTTGACGTTCATTTACTTCTCCCCACTACTTTGGTGGCCAACCTTGAGCTTACACTATGCTCATGTAACGTACAAGGTTTCAGTGATACGTGTTTGCAGTAGTTTATCATTAGGTTGTTATTAATGAGTTTAGTGCGTGTCATTTAAGTATCTGTTCTGCCATTCTGTGTTGTGTCTTAACTGCTTGGTACTTGGTGAACTACTGATTAGAAGAATATCCATACATACGTTAAATAGCAGTGCGCGCATACGTTATACAGCAGCGTGTGTACAGTTCAAATAAATGATTTATGGAGTGATGCAACCGTTTATAACAACAAACTCTGTCTACCTTTATATTTTGGGGATGAATATCAGCTTTATGTCTCCAAATATGGCTTAAGTTTAGGAATTGAATGATGTGGCTGCCCTGTGTGTTGCTTCCATGTGTATTCTAAAAGAGAATTTGCAGTTAGTAACACTAGTCTTGCTTTATAGGAATAACGAGTTGCCCTTGAAAAAGAGCAGAAATGCAACCCCCCCCCCAAAAAAAACACATGTGACTCAGGAACGCATAATGTAGCCAAATTAGGTCAGTAGGTCACGCTTCTTGTTCCCAATATCTCCAACATTAGCTGCGACATTTACGTCTTGTGGATATGTTGATAGAACCTGGCACACATGAACATCAAGTGTAAAAGGCATCCATTAGCAAAACTAAGTCAGTAGATCAAGTTTCTGCGTACGTGATATCAACATGTATGCTTAGCTTCGCTTCAATTGCTCTGCTTATCTGATCTGAAATCAAGCTGTGTCTGATAGTCAAGTCAGTTGAGCTTAAGCATTGTTTTGATTAGATATATGTAGTTTTGCTTGTGTTTCTCAGACAATTCTTCTGTTTTGTACAACAGCACACAACGAAAGTTGCAGGTATACAAATTTACAAATATTCTCTACAAAGTGAAGGGCAATGTCATTCCGTTGCTTGTTGCTATCATGCTGGGTTTACCACTGAATATCGTGCAAGAGTCACTTTGCAATTTGTATAATATTTCGCCCGGAACGGTTAATCATGGAGGTAAGGTACACAAATGCACCTGTAAAAAAAATCTAATCATATGATCCCCCATTTTCTTGGTTTTAACTTGCTGCTACCGGTAGAAACGTGAAGTAGAATGCAAAGGAGGCTGTGGCTTAACGTTTCCAATGGAGAAATAATAGAGGGCGCTGTCATGGGCAGATAAGCCTTTACGACTAGGCTTTCTTTTTTTTACGGTTAGTTGCCCTGTGCAAGTTCCATGCAGTAGTTGAAGTCTCGGCATATGATACATTAACGTTTGGTGTCCACCTGGACCAAGAAGTGACACAACAGAGACTGGATTTTGTGAGTTGCAAATCTTTTTCATTTTCGCTTGGACCTCTCCTCGTGTTTGACTCACGTTGTGTGAGCCATGTCGGGCCAAGACGGTCAAAAACAGAAGCCAGGTAGACCAGGCAATAAATCTCACAGTGTAAGTGAGACTCAAAGTCGATCTGAAAATTCTGCATCAGAGGCACCACATGAAAGTCAAGGCGTCGATATGTCTCTATTGATTAAAAACTTTGCCAAAATGCTATGTGAACCAGACGTGGTCGATGCTTTACGCAATGTAATGAGGCCACTGTTCACAAATGTGGAAACGGAGGCTAAATACCTAAGGGACGAATTGAGAAAAAAAGATGCAGAAATTGAGCAGTTGTGTCTTAAAGTGGACGAACTCGAGCAGTACACAAGAAGGAATTCATTGCGGGTGCATGGAATTACCGAACATGATCAAGAAAATACTGATCAGGTTATAATAGACTTTGCAAAAAAAGAGCTTAATGTATCCCTTGAACCCCGAGACCTTGATAGATCCCACAGAGTTGGTCCCAAGGACTCAGGACTCAGGACTCAGGACTCAGGATACTTTTATTGACCTTCATACAAATAACAAGTATACAAATCATTTAACAAACGTATATAACACAAATGTATGATGGTCAGGGAGACCCTCATTAAGACAATCTTATGTCGCTATCACGAGGGCCACCCTATAATGTAACTATAATAATAATAGAATGAATGGCAAGTACATTTACATCGGTATTAGATAAATTCCTTTTTTCATGTCATAATTACAATTTAGTGTACATAAATAAATGTATAAACATCTGATGTGTACAGCTTACAAAGTTGGTTCATAAATATTCAATTTGCACAAATATAACAGTTTGGGATATCACAAGATTCTTGGTAATTATTAATATATAAAGTTTTAGTATATCTGACTAATCCTTGGAGGCTGTGAGTGTAAAATTTTTCGTGAATATTAGATGGCAGTTCATTTATTGTTTTCGGTAAATCAAACCTAAGACATTGTTTTGCAAAGCTGTGAACATAGCGATGCATAAATAGATTTCCAGATTGTCTGGTATTGCGGGGATGAATATCAGTATTTAATAACAGAGGTAGATTTTGTAAGTTAGTAGGAATTACTTTATTTAAATATTTGAAGTAGAATTTGATTTTAGCAATCAAAAAAATATCTTCAACCTTCAACAGACCCATACTTTTAAATAATGGGTCCGTGTGCGCATTATATTTACTACAAGTTATAATTCTTACAGCTTTTTTTTGTATCGTTTTCAACTTAGAGCATTTAAAACCCCACGTTAAAATTCCATAATTTATATGAGAAAGTATAATGGAATTGTATATTTTCAATTTAGGGTCAATTGGTAATATTCTTTTTAGTTTGTTCAGAATCCCTAAAGACTGGGGGCACCGAACCACGACCACTAATTGTAAAGTTTACTACATACAATGCGAGGCGATCCGTGTTCAGTGTGAAGAAAAAATTGAAAGGGCGCAATTTGTATGTAAATGAAGACTTGACAAAACACAGAGCCCAGCTGGCAAAGTCCGCGAGGGTAATGGTGAAAGCCGGGAAGATATCCGACTCTTGGACCATCGACGGAAAGATTTTTATCAAGGATAAAACTGGCTCAAAACACACCATCCAAACACAAAAAGAACTTGAAAATGTGTGTGGTTAATCTGTGTAAATCGTAGTTACGTGGCTCTTACATTTGACAAGACTTTGAATCTGCTGATTGCACATCTAACAGCATTGACTATTACATCACTCCCCAGTGCGCTAAATGCTCATACGAATGGGAAGTGCTATATTTGTCTTACACGTTAACTTTGAGAAAAATATCCAATTATTGGAACTCCATTTTTTTTCAACACGTGTACAAGCATATGATACTTATCGGTACATCCTTACTGTGGAGTTCTAATATTGTGTATTCCCGAGTTTTGAACATGCATATATTAGGAAAATTGCCTCAAGCACTTTAACCAACTTCGGGGAGTTTCAGGGTATGTGGTCGATCTTGGCGGGTCGTAGCGATCTATTGTTGCGTCATTGATGCCGTAAATATTTATCCAGGGTCACCATTTTTTTTCTTGGTATGTTAGTTTCATTTCTTTATATCGTGGTTCAAATACATCTGTACCTGACCACCGTGACGACATGCCTAGAATATCATATCATTTTTTCCCGTAATCTATGCTCATGCGAATCGGAATGCACCGGTGTGTGCGTATCCATTCTAGATTTTTCTTTGTCGTACCTCTCGGCCATTACTATTCAATTTGTACTAATTTTACATGTTGAGTGTTTTGTGTATACATGTATTTCACTTCTATTTTATGTTGGGGCATCTGCATCACGTTTGTATGTTAATTTGCATAATGCCAGTGTCTATTGCAACAGATCATATTACATCAGTGAATTTTTTACATGTATAATCTATTTTCTCTATTTCATAGAGTGCTCATTTGTTCTATTTTCTTCGTACTTACTTATAGGATGAGAACTTATATATACGCTTTGTATCGTAAAATATTGTGTATAATGTATCATGCTTCAAGTATAGTGAGTACGTATGTTACAAGTATCCTGACAACTTCAAGTCATATTTGGTATTCGTGTCTGATTAGTATTAGTGAAGGGGCTGTGTTGATATATACACCAATGGTAGGTACTTTGTGCTCTCGCCTATTTCTTTCATCCTAAAGCACACGGGCTACTAGCTATTTCTGACATGTTATACGTTCCTATTGTTGAGAGATATACTATATTTGTACGATGCGTTCTTGCAAATTTTTTATGTGTTGATGCTATATGGCTGCGTCAAGTTTTTTTATGAAATTTCTTATCTGTTATTTGTACAAATTATACTATGTTACTACATTGCAATTGATACGTAATACTTGGTACTTACCAACCTTGTGTACCGTCGTCCCTGACAATGCATATCTCTATTTCATATCCGACCCTACTATTATTCTTTTACTGTATTTACTGTTTTATATATGGTTGGCTAACTTTTTTGTTACCTGCTATACTGCCAAGTATCGGAAGACTCTGTTGGTAATTTATGTTCATTATTCCTTAGTTAGTAGGAAACTTACCCGTATGGACTTCTACTTGCTCGTCGTCTGTCCACTCCTAATTTTGCTTGCAGGAGACATTCATGTAAACCCTGGTCCGGTAGGTTGCCTTCATGACATCAAGTTATGTCATTTAAAGATACGAAGTCTATCCCATGATAAATTAAGGCATATCCGTGCAGACATAGCCGATGAATTTGATATTATAGCACTATCGGAAACATTTCTCACTGATTCTACGCCTGGTGACAATCTCAATTTGCCAGGCTTTCAGGATATTATACGTAGGGATCGCCCGCAAGGGCTTGGTGGTGGAGTAGCTCTATATTGTTCTCAAGCCTTTACTGTATCAAGGTGTCAAGAATTTTGAAATTCCTCAAATAGAATTACTTTGGGTTGAAATAAGGGTGCATAATAATAAATTTCTTCTCGGTGTGGTGTAAAGACCTCCAAATGCAAATACTTCCTTCTGGGAATATCTCCAGGATAGTATTGATCTGGCAAAAAACTGTAATATTCGCAATATCATTATAGCCGGTGATCTCAATTCCGACTTTAGTACTTTTTCCGGGCGTAAATTAAAAGACTTTTGCACTACAAATGTACTCTCCATTCACATTGATGAGCCAACTCGAATTACTGAAAATACAGCTACATGTTTGGATCAAATTAGTTCGAATATTCTCCACTTTGTATCTGAACCCCGGGTTACTCCTCCATTGGCAAACTGTGACCATAGTATCGTATCACTTGATATAAGATTTCAGTGAAAATAGATCCTGTATACTATAGACATATCTGGGAATTCGGGAAGGCGAATTTTAGCCACTTTAGAAATTATTTAGATCAAATTAATTGGGACAACTGTTTTGAATCTAATGATGTGGACATAAGTTGTACAGCCTGGTCAGAGCGTTTTTTAGAAGCGGCAAGAGAGTGTATTCCAAATAAAGTTGTGACTATTAGGCCTCATGATCTCCCTTGGTATAATACCACTCTTCGTTGTTTCAAACGTAAGGTAATGAGAGCACATACCAAGGCCAAATTGATATCCCGCGAGCAACCTCATTCGCCAACCCGAGAAAGTACTGCAGCCTGGGCAGTGTACAATCAACTCAGAAATGCGTATCAAGAAAACCTAAAGCTCGCTGAGAGTGAATATAACAATAATCTTCGTGAATCTTTATCTAGTGGTCCCACGGGCAAAAAAGCATGGTGGCGGACAGTCAAACATTTAATGAAACGTAATCAATCTTCTGCAATTCCCTCATTATTGATTAATGACAATCACATTACTGATAGCCAGTCAAAAGCGGAGGCCTTCAATGAATTTTTCTTGAGCCAATGTAACATTGACTCCTCGACTGCACCTATTCTTCAGCAGCCTGAGTTACCTAATAATACTTTAAATGATATAGTAGTAGAAGAAAAAGAAGTACTTGATATTCTTAGATCTCTGGATGTCACGAAGGCCACTGGTCCGGACAATATTGGTCCCAAATTATTACGCGAAGCTGCACCTTCTATTTATAAGCCTCTCACGAAATTGTTTAATTTATCACTGCAGAAAAAAACTTTTCCTTCTGAATGGAAAAAGGGAAATGTTTCTCCTTTATTCAAGAAAGGCGAAGCAAATTTGTGTAACAATTACAGGCCTATATCTCTGCTAAGCTGTGCAAGTAAAGTCATGGAAAATATTATATTTAAACGCGTTTTTAATTTCTTCAGGGATAATTTAGTTATTAGTGCAGAAGTACTTTATAAGGCTAAAGGTCGTAGGAAAGAATTTGTGACCCATCATGACCGTCTGAAACCATGTAAGGATCGTGTAATCCCGATGTGGCTAAGACGGATGAGACATGATTTATTAGATCAAGATGTCACGATCCCCTATGACCAAAAAGAACAAGAGGAATCCTTATTGGCTGACATTTTCCGCGATCTGTTTGGCACCGAAGAGGAGGTACCTACACCAGACAGTGGTGGTACAATTCCAGACCGCGTGACAGATACAACCTCACCTCATCAGGATGGGAATACTCAGTTGAGTGATACTTCGTTGGATTTTGATCCAGATGATTTCATCACCAGTACTCCCATCCCTTTGACAACCCCTGTCAATCACACAGCTGTAGTTCCCACAGTCACCACCAGGAGGGGACGAACAGTGGTACCACCTAGACATTTGAGAGGTTATGATCTCAATTAGTGGATATTATGTATATAATCATACCTGGTGATAATGGCCGGATTTTATCTGGCTATGTGATTATTTTGTATATATGATATGTTTGCAGGTGTGAGTTGAGAGTACTCTTAAGCAGATGTAATCTGTCCATATCCACTGATTGACACATTATGATCTTGATTTTTCTTGCAGCCTGCAGGCGGATATAATCTGACTGTATCAATCCTTGACCAAGTTAACTGATGAATATGGGTATTTCTTACCTGGCTGGATGTGATCTGGCTAATGTAAATATTATGTGTGAATTGCTTTTGTATATACTAATCGGTCCTGTGTATAAATTTATGTGGGCTGAAAATTGATGAATGTATTTACGTTTAATGTAAAATTTCCAGCAGAACTGCACTATTATGTCTGTGTTTCATCAGATGTCGGCTGAAGAGCAGTTGCCCCCAGGAGACTGGATTGTTCTTAGCTCCCTGACTGATGATGAGCTGGAGGACCGACCCATTACTGCACATGAAGTTCGTTCAGGTCCCCAAGGCAGGTACAGCATAACCTTACCATCAGATGGTCCAGCAGTGGATGGGGTGGTGGATGTTTCACAAATATACCAGGACCGGGCTCTTTTCCAGCCGGATAAGCTGGGACATCGGCGTACAGTTCAGCTAAATGCGGAACACCAGTTAACGTTGACTATACAGGCTAAATCCAAGAAGTCCAAGTTGCGTCCCTGCCCGGTTTGTAAAACCAAGGTATCACATGTGAAACGGCATGTGTTGAAGGCCCACCTCCCGTGGTACGTGTCGCCATCCACCTGCTGTTGGCAGTGCGGGTTCCAGTGCTCGCAGGTGACCGGGATGCTGGCTCATTTACAGCAGCATAACGACGCTGGAGTGGCTGACTTCGGAGAAGACCAGAAGGGAGCCTGGGTAAATCTCATGGCTGGATATCTCTCCACATTGGCCGAAGAGGTAGGGTGATCCTCCATTGAAGGCCTGCTTGTATATGTCAAGGAGCATCAACTGTACGGTCAGGATGCAGCCATTTCTGACACAGATAAGGTACTGTTCCAACTGTTCCATTCCACAATTACATGGATTGAGGATCTCCCCACGCATATCACGGTGTCTCCTCCCAATTGCATCGTGTCTCTCCTTCACTGGAGGGTGCTGGCTGCCATTGTGGGCAGCTTACCGGAGGAACGGGTGGAACTCATGAGGAGTGTGGAAAGGATGGAGCCTCGGTTGCGGACCAAAGATGCCACTTATCTTATCACAGCATATCAGACCCACACCTATATTGTTATAGATGCACATTGTCATGTGGGAGAGCTTCTCTTTAGATCACATCAGCCTGATCTACAGACAGCCCTAGAGAAGCTTCCCACATCCCCAGAGTCCTTCCAACTGGAATTCATAATTAGCAATCAGTGCTTCGAAAATATGTGGAAAACGGAGGCTGGTTTAGCGGAGCTAAGAGAAGATCCCCGCATTCATTTTTGTATGGGTATCCATCCCAGGTTTGTGTCTCCCAACAGGGACTACACTCCCATTATAAGCCGGCTGGAACAACTGTTGGCTGCCCCGAGAGTGGTTGGCTTGGGGGAGCTGGGCCTGGACTTCTCCTCAGTTGACACCACTAACGGCACCGTGTTGAAGGAGCAGCAGAGGGTCCTGGAATTGTGCTTGCCATTGGCAGTCCAGCGGAAGCTCCCGGTTGTAATTCATTGTAGAGGACCACGTGGAGAAATCAGCACCAACTTCCACATCTACAGGTGCCTAAAACCATTGAGGAGGACCATCCCTAGTAGTCATCCAATCCACATGCATTGCTTTCATGGAGGGGTAGAAGAGGTTAAGGCCTGTCTGGAGGCATTCCCCAACATGGTTTTTGGGATAACTCAGAAAATGGGTTCGAGTGAGGAGATGAGGAGGGTAATCCGTCAAATCCCAATCAAGAAGTTGGTTCTGGAGACTGATGCACCATATCTGGTTCCAACCACCTTCAATGTTCCCTGTTCCAATCCGGGAATGGTTCTGGAAGCTGCAAAATTGGTCGCCAGCACCAAAAATCTACCATTGTCCATGGTGTGCGAAATAACGAGAGCAGCCACCAAGGAATTATATCGCCTCTAACTCATATATATGTGTATCTGAAGAAAGAATGCATGTTGTCTACCCTTCTGACGGATTATGATCTGTCTGGTTGTGGTAGCTTGTAATATTTTGGGATGGTGTGTGAGTCTGCATACGGTTAGATGGATTATGATCTACCTACCTCGTATGAAATGCTGTGTATCAGAACTCATTCCTTCTGAGCAGTCGGATTTGATCTGATAGTTAAGAGGAATGTGGTTGATTTTTGCCAAATATACAGGCAGTACACATTTAGCAGCAGGACGGATTTGATCTGGCTTGTTGTGTAATGTTTTGTAAATATGTAAATAATTGTATTATATTAGGTACTTTAATCAGTAGGTTGGATCTGATCTGACTTACTGATTGTTCAAATTGTTTATAATATTCAAATCAGTCGGATGGATTTGCTCTGGCTGGCTGATTGAAGTAAGCTTTAATTTGAAAGGATCACATAGTGATGCAGTAGCCCATATCCTAACAACTCTCAGACTGTAAGGAATGCTGCATGCTGCATATTATGTCCCTCTAATGCATGTCACTAACACCTTTTTTCAGGGATATGGTTGTCATGGGAGTCATGGAGATACCCTGGTTCTATCTCTCATTTTTTGATAGATGTGAATTAATTGTGTGACATTCAGGGGCATGACACATCGATAATAACCTTTGATCTTTTTTCCTCTCTACTTGAGGTTGCACACTATAGGGCTGCACTAGCCAGAGCTCACTCTTGTTAAGGCACACTTCTGTAAAACGGAGGGGAATGTGGTGTGGGTGAAAACAATAGGCGCTCCCCGGGCGAGAGACCTTCACTGCTCCCTGGGCGAGAAACCACGAGACCCTCACGATGAGACCTTGGAAGTGTGCAGTGGAGCCTTAGCTGTTGGACAGCCCAGACGTGTCTTGTAGACTACAAGTATCTGCTGGACAAGTCCGTTTGCCCACTGACCAGGATCGGAAACCTGAACCTTCCCTGGTGAGTAATATAATATAGTGTACACGGCCAGCACTATAAAAATATGTTTTTCCAAAACTGATCATGACGGTAGAATCCCCGAAGAGCCAGGATCCAACTATCCCAAGCGTTCGATGTCTCGTCAGGTATTATGAAGTTTATGGCAAGTCCAGTGGGCATAAAAACTAAGGTGAGCCTCAACTGGAATTACTGAATGCATATCCAGGTTGCTATAGTATAGAAACAAAATCCTTATTAAGATTCATAATAGGGGTAAACGAGGGGCATTGGAGGAAGACTTGCGTCTTCCCCCATGCCATGGGACTACTATTTGTGTCCAGAACTACTAGATCTATCTGTGTACCTTGTCCCAGTGACGACCTTGTGGCCATGGCTAGTGACGACGAGCATCGAGTGATAGCGAGGTGCGAGTCGCGAACACCACTATATTTTACCATGGAAGGTATTAACGTTAATATGTCCATGATTTTACCATGGAGGTATCAATCATACAGATATTATCTGTAAAACACCTCCATGACAATACTTTTTGCAAATTTTGCTGTGATTGGTTTCTAGCCTAGGACTGTTGGATATTGGAAGGTTGACATCTAACGTTTAGGCGTTTTACTACAGTAAAAGTTTTAGCAGCAAAGGGCCCATTCGAACAACATCCAACACTCTAAGAAACCAAGCAAAGCAAAATTTGCAAAAGCAAGTAGGCTTCCTCAAGTCTCACTGGACTGTCTCCCGTATTTTATTTAAATTAAATTCATTACAAAATAAAACTTCAAGTTCAAGTGAAACCCGTCACACACGTTGTAGCCTTATAGTGTTGTAATATAATACAGGTAGGCCCCTGAACCTGGCTAATTGGCTTTGATCGTGTCAATGCAAACCAGATAACAGATTAGGGCCGGGAGGTCTGCACTGTGTTTTTTATCATACAGACAAGCGAGCCGTCATAATGCACCCCTCTTCCGAAGCAGTTAATTGAGTAACTGCATAATGAAGGACTAATTGGGTGCACAGCGTCACCAGGGAGACAGTCAGCTTTGTTTCGCTTAAGTTGAGTGGTCAGTGACTAAACTTAACCACGCATTCATCAAAGACCACTTAAATTACCACTTAGCCTGATCACAATGATAATGGAATTAGAACTGACTTGGACTCAATAGCTGCTACTGTTGAAACCGGCACAGTGGCAGTGTTGACCGGTTTTAAAAAAATGACAGTAGGGCCCACTTAACAACACTATACTGTGTAGTTGAGATGATTATATGCAGTTAACTTTGTGGAGGGGCAATGTCGAGCAGTTAAAAAAAAAGTGACAGTCGGGCCTACTTAACAACACTATACTGTGTAGTTGGCATAATAATATACAGTTAACTTTGTGGAGGGGGATATTTATCCAGTAATTATAGCTGTATCATCCAGAAAAAGTGGAAGATGCAGACTGGGTGATAACCCTGTCCATGTCACTACAGTGCAAAGGTCAATCCATATCACCACAGTGCAAAGGTCACTGAGAACTACTTTCCTTCTAAATTCTTGTAGTTGGCACACCTCAAGCATGTAGTTTTCAAATGACCCAATTACTGGATCCTGCATTACAGTTATTCATACGCAATGCTATGCAAAGCCTTGTTTGATGAAATAAATGTTGAAACTGTTTTTAATTGTCTTTTTTTTGTATTTAATGATGAAAATAAAATTACAGCTATAATTGCTGGATAAATTGCTTCTTGAATGAAAGGACCTGAAAATTCTAAATATCTATTTTTTCATTTTCCTCAAATTAAAAATTCCAATGAGACCCAATAATCCGTTTGCAGCATAAATCAACATGAAATCTATAGTTTATTTTCAAAGAGAAGCAATGAAAACGATTTCATCATTGTTTAGAGATCACCACCTACAGATTGTTAGTTTTTCTTCACATGTGATGGGAACACAAGGGTGCCACAAGGCCAGATCATACTTTGGCTCATTAGGCTTTAAATAGACCACACCCCGATTTTGATTGTTCCACGGTCACTTCAAATGCTAATTTTCTCTGATGACATGTCTTAAATCCTCACAAACATTGCTGTGTCCTCCAGGTGCTTTACAGGTTAAACATTACTGGGGATAGTCCAGTCTTGTAAATTTCACCTCTCTCTCTCTCTCTCTCTCTCTCTCTCTCTCTCTCTCTCTCTCTCTCTTTCTCTCTCGTCTGTCTGTCTGTCTGTCAGTCTGTCTGGTAATGAGTCAAAAGTGTATCTAATCACCCAGTAGACATATTTTAAATGTACCAAGAGTGTCCCCAAAAGCCAGTTGGCAGAGTCCCCACAGGGTCAGACATATGGCAGAAGGCCACATTTATTATTATTATTATTATTATTATTATTATTATTATTATTATTATTATTATTATTATTATTATTATTATTATTATTATTATTATTATTATTATTATTATTATTATTATTTCTTTTATTATGGGCTTTAGTCTTTTTGTTTGTTTTTCTTTGCAGTGAAAAACCTGGACAAACTCACGGATGACATACATATGAAAATACTGTACCCCGTCCTGGAAAAAGAGAGAATTTTTACAAAGACCATGCTGGAATATATTGAGGTATGGATCAAAGTATATAGTGTTTATAGCTGACTAGAGTGATAGGGTGAAGCACTGGTCACAGGCACCTGGGTGTACAGGGCTTGCTGTTTCATTTTTAATTATTAAGAAGTTTCCCTTACATTGTGAAAAAAAGACATGTTTCATGCTCATAATATATGTGCTTGAGATTGAGCCATGAAATATGTAGTACCTATTCCTACGAAGTTTCCCATACATTGTGAAAAAAAAGACATATTTTATGCTCATAATATATGTGTTTGGGATTGAGCCATGAAATATGTAGTACCTATCTCTCTGAAGTTTCCCATACATTGTGAAAAAAAGACATATTTTATGCTCATAATATATGTGTTTGGGATTGAGCCATGAAATATGTAGTACCTATCTCTCTGAAGTTTCCTATACATTGTGAAAAAAAGACATATTTTATGCTCATAATATATGTGTTTGGGATTGAGCCATGAAATATGTAGTACCTATCTCTCTGAAGTTTCCCATACATTGTGAAAAAAAGACATATTTTATGCTCATAATATATGTGCTTGGGATTGAGCCATGAGATAATCTAGTACCTATCTGTCTGTCTGTCTATTTTTATTATTTGATCTGCTGACTGGTCTGTTGGCAGAGCTGATAAAATCCAGTACATGTCACTTAATGCATGCATTCCTATTGATTATCGCATGTATTAATGTAAGTCCATGAGGATTGCAATGGAAATTCACACCTTCAACTTCAACTCAGAATTGTTGTTTAGATTCATTTAAACTTGGTTGGGATGTATTTTGAGTGCATCTCTACCAAGTTTGTTCTAATGGCCACTCTCCATTGATTTTTAGCTCAGCTGACTGACAAGTCATCTGAGCTATTATGAGAGTCTGTCATCCATTCTCCGTCCGCTGACGAACTAGTCAGAAGAACTAAAAAAATGATAGGCCTACCAATTCTCTTTTTATTTTTGGCAGAAGTGATGAAAATTTGGATTTTGAGTGATTGGGAAAAAATCAGGAGATTATGTTTTGATATGTTCGCTGCATCTGAGCACATGTGCACATGTATCAATATGCCATCATTGAAACATTTAATACAGACAAATGTCTATGATGTAATTCCTCTTGTGGCATGAAGGGGAACCAGCAAAACTGGTAATGAAAAGTTCATGAAGGTTCATTAATATTCTGATTATTTTTATTATATTCATGAATTGAGCTGCAACTTCTAAATTTACACCAAATAACAAATGGGCCAATGGTCATTTTATTTTTCATATTTTGGATGAGCTTGACCTAATTTTCAAGGTCATTAAGGATGCATTAAAGGAAGCTGAATTCTACATGTTGAGAAATAAGAAGGCTGAGAATGCAAAACATACCACAATGTGTATCATTTGTGGATGTTTGGTATTGCAGTATATGGGTGACCTTGACCTACTCTCTCAAAGTCATGGAGGGGATACATTTCAAGAAATGACTTTTGCGTTGAAGTCATTTCGCTGATTTTGTGCACATACTGTATCAATATACCACTACAGGGATATTATACAGACAAAAGGTTATGACTTCTGGAGTCATGGTGATGCCACTGGAGATTATGAGTGGAAGACACATCTGTGGCTCCAGCTGTACCACAAGTGTGTGTTCATGTGGAAGTTTGTTTGTGATGTTTCCTTCCTCAATCCATGACTGGGGATAATTTCAAAACAGTGTCATCTCACTTCATGTTGTACAAAATATACCAAAGTGATATCATACTGGTCCCACACATGTTGTACGAAAAATATGCCTAAGTTATTTTTCATTCAGGCACAGTCATGCTCGCATGTATGCAGTCTACCATCACTGATATTTACTAAACTGGCAATTCTTCTTTCGACCATTACTTGCCCACCCCCTCCCCCCCCTAAAAAAACAAAAACAAAAACAAAAAGAAAAAACAAAATAACCTGATGGTATGCTTCCTCACTTTGACTGTTACAGCATGCTGGCCCCAGGCACGCTCAGGCACAGAAAATGTTACACGATATACGATGCAGAGGACCTGGTACATTTGATGATTTCTTATGGTGCCTGGACAACACTGAGCAGTCACATTTGGCAGATCTGTTACGGGAGTCACGTGGCAGACTGAAAGCAGCAGTAGGTCGTGCGGCAGTGGCAGGTCATCGGCAGCACAGTCCCTCTGCCGCAGGGGTGTCAGCTAGGAGCATTCCAGGTAAACATAAACAAGTATTTTTGATAAGACTCTCTCACACTCTGATATACATGTGTTGAAATTGTGTCACAGAACTTTCCTGTTCTTTTCTCTTTTGTCAACATTTCAAAGTTATTTTTCCTGCAGTGAGCAAAGACATTTAAATTTTCTGTACAAACATGTAAAGTTCCCACCTCCCCCTCCCCCCCCCCCATACACATTATATTGATGCCAGAGGTGCATGGTGAGCTGTTTGTAAAGTCCAATTTACGAAAAACTGCTTTGAAGCTTCTCCTCCATACAAAAAAATCTGGAATTAAAAATATGATTTTTTTTAACAGTTGTAAGGTAATATAAAACACAAGATGGATAATTTTGCCATTTATAGATCGACCGACTTGTCAGTCACCTCAGTTTATAAGAAGGGTCTGTGTTATCCTTCTGTCCCCTCTCCATCTGTCTGTTGCCATCAACAGTTTACATTTTTGACTTCTCCAAAACTATTAGCCAAATCCATTTCAAACTTGGTGAGAACCTACCTTGGATGGGTTTATTGCAAATATTTTGAAATTTTCATGCTCCAGTTATTTTCTGATAGGGATATAAATATACAGTGAAAACTCGTTATAATGACACCATCTGTTCCCTGAAAAAAGTGTCAGATAACTGAATATGCCAGATGAGCAAATCAAATAACAAAGAAAATGAACTTTTTCCCATGAAAATATGTGTCATTATATTGAATATGTTGGACATATGAGTGTCGTTATAATGAGGTTTCACTATATATATATATATATATATATATATATATATATATATATATATATATATATATGTATATATATATATTTATACATATATGTGTGTGTGTGTGTGTGTGTGTGTGCGTGTGTGTGTATTTATAAATGGTATTGCAAAGAATCATGACATTTCAATAGAAGTCACTGTCATAACATGTATACTTTAATATACAAGGGAACTTCAAGCACACTCACAGAATCCCACAAAGGAAAATGTCCTCTGTGTGCATCTATGCTCAAAATTGGTTGTTTATTAATTTTATTGTCAACAGGAAAGGTCAATTAATATTCATATTGATATTCTTATTGCCTGTCTGTTTTTAGTCCCCGAGACTTCTATGGCGGCACAGCCAATCCAGGCCTCGCCAGATGCTGTTCCTGATGAAGTAAGTTTCAGCATGAGTTGGCATGATGATCTAGTAAAGTTAACTCATTCCATACTAAGACTTAAGACTATAGTTATGTTGGTACTTGAACAAAAGCTCTTTTCATGAAGAATTAAAATGTGCAATTGCCGTCTTAAATCTACGTAAATATACGGAAAAATCAGGGACTGGTATGGAATGAGTTAAAATCTGATAGTGGAATCACAGAATATAAGATGAGTGCACTCTGAGCTATGAAATGATTGGTATGCCATTTGCAGAAACAGAATCTAATGAAATCTATGCTGAGTGTGTTGAAATGAGAAGCTGAATTGCCTTTTTTGAGCAATCACCGGATGCATGTGGCACTGTAGTTTCTGTATTGGCCAGCAGAGGTGTTGTTGAATAGACGCAAATAGAAATTTGGTCAAATGCCATATATGTATTGATTCCAAATTACATATTTTATTCCTGCACTGCAGAATCTTCCACATTTTATGTGCTTATCTGCTTAAATATTTATAATATACATGTACCAAAGGCAGGAGAATTAATCAATACAACCCAGTGAAGGGTAGGCAATAATCTTCTAAAAAACTTATATGATATGTACATGTGTATGTTTCAAGATCAGTTTCAGTTTCAGATTATCCATATATATGTTACTGCACAAGTTTACAGTGTACATGTGTATTCAATAATGCCTTAGTCTTGAGGCATCAACTTTTATCAGAAATGATTAAAATAAAAATTGTTCTTTGTGCTTGGAGGATTGCTACAGTATCAAAACGGCAGCACGTGGGGTAGCCTTCATCATCAACAATAAAGTATTCTCATCCAATCATGAGGAGCGGCTGGGTTCCGAAAAGGACGTCGCTTATCTGAAACATCTGTTCACACAATTAGAATTTCAGTTCTACGAAGCTGAAAACTTGACTAAAGAGGTGTGTAAATTTTATACATTGTTTAGGTTGGAAGTAGCACTTTGAAGCTTGTAGAGTGGGTACCCGCCATAAATTTTGAATTAATTTTGACAGTATTATCTTCATATACATATTTACAATTTAGCTGCTAAATTTAAAAGAGATTACGTTAATGTTTTTGTATTGAGCTGCATACAAATGCTGTATTTGTATACATGTATATGCAAGCCAGAACTGTTGTCAGTGTTCATATATTTTTTGTACAGATGTGCACGATGTTTGAAGGAGTCCATGATTACATGTAATTTAAATTAGTAAATCACAGAGGCCGCCAGAAATGAAGAGTGAAGGTAACAATTTGACAATTTTTTTACTCTTATCACACTCTCTGCATGGGTAAAGGTCCATAAAAATCTACAAAATTTCCCTGTTCAAAACTCTCCACTTAACTTTAACCCTTTCCCCCTTAAACTGGCCAAAACCGGCTGGTGGTCAAATGTCATCTGCTTCAGTGTTTTCAACTAATTTTGCGAGTTATGAAAAACAGTTTGGCTGAGAAATGTACATGAGACTTGTCAAGATCACATGCCCCAGGTCAACAGCTTTCCTTGGCATGGGTTTGGCACTCAGTGCCCAACCCATGCCAAGGAAAGTTTTGACTCAGTCTTAATTCAAGGGGGAAAGGGTTAAAGTCTTAATTCAAGGGGGAAAGGGTTAATAAAGACCTTTCGTGCTTGCCTTGTAGGTTATTCTTAGTATCAGCTTCGACGTACTTGGTGTATTCCCTGGAATTCTGTTTGGTATGTCAGTTTATCTGACAAAAAAGAAACATTTTGCAAAGTGTCTCTTGGTTGCTGTAACCTTTGGGGAATTGACACCACTAGTAGAGAATGCTGAAGAAGGTAAAGTACTTGTTGCACTACTTCCTGGTTCAGGCTAACACACATATGACATCACTTTCAGCAGCCAATCAGTGAGGCTGGATTTGTTTACCGACCAGGTGGCTGCACCTGTTAGACCCTAGATACCAAGCCTAAGCCAACAGTGGCACCATCTGTGACACACATCCCCTATTCAAATAGATTATCTCTTTGGGTTTGATATTTACAGGAGTTGCTGGCCAAGTTAGAGCTCTGGTCGAAGATGAATGAACTTAAGGAAGCAAGCTCATGTGTTATAGCTCTTATGTGCCATGGGGAGGAGGGGCATCTGTTTAGCTCAGATGGTCAGAAGATTCCAATCAAGGACCTCGTCTCATACTTCAATGGCCGCAGGTCCCCTGATATGTCAGGCAAACCGAAGATGTTTGTAATACAGGCATGTCGTGGAAGTACGTAGGTTAATTGGAATTTTGCTATATTTTCTGATTTTGTGTAGTAAATGTATAATTTAATTTCATTTACGAAAACCTTTCCTTTCCAGAATTCTATTGAGCACATTTTTATGTATACACTTTGGATATAATACCAGTATTAAAAGGTCTTATCATGTTTTTCTTTTGGGAGATAAGGATAGGGGAGGTTGGTGAGATATAATAAATAATGGGAGCTTTGATCCGTAAACTGCAATTACAGGTATTTACCAGCATGAGTGAAAAAAGAAGTTGCAGGGAAATTTATTGTTGCAGTATATGTCAAGCCGGTTTAGCATTTTTTTCCGTTATTATATATATGTGAAATAGTGATTCAGTTTGGTTTAGACGTATTTTATTTTTTGAACAATGTGCAATTACAGTATTCTCATTGGCAATTAACAATTGGGAAGAGGGGTCAGTCCTATATAAATCTTTCTTGTGGAAGAATAGACAACAATTAAACAGGACACCAACAGACACACAATCGCTGAACATTGAGGCATTTTACATATGTGAAAAAGATTAACACATACATGTATGTGAAATGAAAATAATATTAGATAAATCAATTCATGTTTATTTTATGTATGTGAGAAAGATTTACACATACTGTAGTTCTATAAATTTTCGTGCTCGATTTAATTTCGCGCTTTTAGCGCTACCACCTAAAGCGCGAAAGTAAAATGCGCAAAAATAAGTTGCATTGTATTTCACTACATTGTTTGGCATGGGATTGCGCGAAACAGAAATGCGTGAAAATTCTGTAATTTCAGAAAAAATGAGTTTGCGCGAAATTAAACACGCACGAAAATTTCTAGAACTACAGTATGTGAAATTCTTTTATACATATTTACAAAAGTTTTACATGTGCAGTATAATCCGTACTTAAACATATGTTAAAACTGCTTCACATACATGTAACTTAATGTTTTTCACATATGTAAAATAAACAACTATTTCACGTATGTGAAAAACGTTTTCACATATGTGAAATAGATTTATGCATATATGTAAACTACTTTTACACATACATGTGTATGTGTAAATGTTATGTAACTTCACATGTATGAAAATATTTCACATGTGTTTATCTTTTTCACATATGTATAAAACCATTTGACATGCATGTATGTTAAATTGTTTTGCATTATTGTACACATGTATGTGAATTTTTTTTGCACACATGTGAAATGAATTACACATATGTAAAATAGTTTTTCACCTGTATGTCATTATAGAATAAAGGCTAAGATGGCTTGCCATAGCATTAACAGATTAGATTTAAAAAACTTCTTGTGAAAGTCAATTTCGTGCAGTCTGAAGTCTCGGAATAATACAATATTTGTGAATTTGATATACATGTACAGTGAAACCTGTTATGAGAGACGACTTTGATGAAAGACCACTTGCCCTTTCAGACCATGTTTACTATGTCCCTTTCGCTATCTTTCCCATGTAATTGCACCTCTATTGAGAGACCACTTGCCCTTTGTTACCCTTTTTTGACCTGCCCTAGGGGTGGTCTCTTAAAACAGGTCTCACTGTACATGGAAGATGTAGCTCTGATAGTCGCTGTACTCGGCATATTTTAAATTCTTCAGAGGAGATGGACGCTGGTGCAGGGGAAAATAGGCCTGATGGACCAAGTAGACCAATATCTGAAGTTGATGTAGGACAGAACCTTGCTGATTCCAGTGCTATGAAGAAGATCCCTGCAGAAGCTGACATTGTTCTGGCCTACTCCACAACACCTGGTAAGACGACCCGTGAAGTCTGTCATTGGAGTGTTAACAACATTCAATGTGCACGTGGAATTGACATACGTGCAACAATGCCAGATTCATATTCTTTGTAACCTGACCTTTCATTCTAGTACCAGCATGACTACGGTCGTAGGGACTGTGCGTATGGTCCAGGTCAACAGCTTTCCTATGTGTGTTTTGGGCACAATGTGCCCAGAGCACACTGAGGAAAGCTGTTGACTTAAACATGACACTGAAAGCATTAAATGAACGAGTTTCACGCATGATATCACACACACTTCTATGTACAGTGAAACTTGTTATAACGACACCATCTGTTCCGTAAGAAATGTGTCGGATAACTGAATATGTCAGATAAATGAATCAAATAACAAAGAAACTAAACTTTTTCCACAAAATTTGTGTCATTATATTGAATCTGTCAGATATCAGAGTGTTGTTATAATGAGGTTTCACTGTAAATGAAAACTACTTATGACCTCTGTTTATTGTGGCACATACATATACGTACAGTGTACATGTAAAATAATACAGCCGGTAAGCTTGTAATAAAAATTTTGATGTGCAAACTATGGTCAATGTGAATTGCCATTTCTGATACATATATTATGTGAAAATGATGGGCAATTTGTAATAAGCAAAGCTGTTACAGGCTCGTCATCAGTGAGTTCTTCTGGAAATGTATGGCATTTGAAGCAGTGACTAAACTCTGACCTGAGGCCCTTAGGACCAGCTATATTGATACATAAATAAAGGGTCTTTCATGAAGAGTTTGGATATGTAATTCTTTCTTTATGCAGTTAACATTCATATTTGTATTTGTGTCTTTTTGCCCAGAACCACTTCCTGGTAGTCAATATCCTATTCCGCAGTTCTTTACTCTCCATAAGCTAACCTGTCCCTGTCTAACCTGTATATATATATGGAATTACTATTGTCTATATTGCACACGTTCCTCTGTAAAATTTTGACATAGGCTGTATCAGCCCAAATAAATTAAAGGGTCTTCAGTGGGTAACTACTCAACATGTTTCGAAGCCTTTTACCCGTACACATCTCTCTGAGTAGAATATGTATACGAGAATCATTGTCACTGGTATTGAAGGAGTGTGAAAGCATGCAAGAGTAACAAGGGGAAATATAGCTGAATTTGGCTATTTGAACCATGGTCTTAATATTCAGGTTTTGCTTTACAAATATAGCTAAAAAAACCAGCCAGCTTGAGAGACTGCATTTACCAGTTGCTGTTGCTATTGCTTGCCCCTCCATGCCTGTCTTTTACGTGTCAAGGTATTTAATTTTCATCGTATTAATTGCAATTTTTCAAGCATGTCAGCAATGCATCAATGAAAGCCAAAATGTGTCTTATTCCAGTATCGAATGTAATATTCTTGAACTTGCATGCCTGCACAAAACACAAAATTGAAACTAATTGTTCCAGTGAAACAAAATATTTGAGCTGCATACAGATGTTTTTTATGGCAGGTTACGTGTCCTGGAGGAATTCCCAGTATGGGAGCTGGTATATTGATGCCTTCTGTAAGGTTTTTAAGGATAAGGCAGCCCAAGAGCATGTTCTTGATCTTCTTGTAAAAGTAAGTAGAAATGAGCAAACCACTTTAATACAGTACTTCCTAGCACATTTTTATATATAAATTACACACACACACACACACACACACACACACACACACACACACACACACACATACACACACACACACACACACACACACACACACACACACACACAGATTGAATGCTCTTATCTCATTTTGTACAGGGAAATGGGATTGAGGACTTGTGAAACAACCTGGTTACTATTGTATATAAAACTAAAACAGTTTGATTTTGTTTTAGGCCAAAATCATATGTTCCTGTTTGTCTTGATTATCGATTTATCCACAAAGTTTTGTTTCCATGATATATGATTTATCTTTGCTAATGGCAGGAACTAGTTTCGTTTTATTGTCCTCGGGAACTTGAGAATGAGGTCAGTGATTCATCTGATATCTGAAGCGAGGTCTTGCCAAAACAAATGATCTGAGTGCTATCAATTTTAGTCATATTTTTTACAAGTTATTACATAAGACATGTTTCATTTAACTCTTCCAGTGTCAGACTCTACAAAATATGCCATCTTTGTATTAGATATAGGGGAAAACTATTTATTTACCATGTACCTTATTTGGATGCTTAATTGACATGTTGCAAGTAAAGGTTTATGACATAAATAATTCATTATAAAAATTAGCAGATTTTTAAGATTATTAATGCCTATGGTACTATAAGATTAACCTACTTACATAAGAAGCTTACTGGTATACTTTGGTAGTAGTGAGACACTATGATGTGCATTTATTCTTTGATACAATAAGGAAGGAAAATAACCAGAGTCTCCCATTTCAGAGGCGTGAAACTCTTTTTGTAGGATCATACCCCAAAAATTACAAATGTTGCCTGGGCATAAATATAAAAACATATCATTGTATTATTTTGCAATGCTGCAAATGAGGTATTATTATGAGTTGTACCAGCCTTGCAGACTGGAATCATGTCCTCTCTAGTGACAGCATTTTGGGTTTCATGTTACATGTCAAGCTCTTTGAGGGAGCATATTTTTTTTTAATTTAGAAAGTCATACTTTATAAAAGATTGAATATTCACATGTAGATTGTGCATGCATGCATGCAAATAAATTGTTCCCGATTTTTTACTCAGATGATTTGTCAGTCAGCTGATGTCTTGTGATGGGTCTTGTCTGTCATCCACCATCTGTTCTCTGTCTGTCAATTGTCCAACCCCTGATTGACATTTTTTACTTTTCCAAAACCATCAGCCAGACACATTTCAAACATGGTGGGAATGTACCTTGGGTTGATCTCAACTATACTGAATTTGTTCAAATGGTCATGCTCCATAGATTTTTTTAGCTCAGCCAACTTATCAGTCAGCTGAGGTTACAGGATGGTCAGTCATCTGTCTGTCCTTTATTCACATTTTCGACTTCTTGGCCAAAATCATCAGCCAGATCCATGACAAACTTGGTAGGGATGTACCTTAGTTGGATCTTTACTCAATTTTGCAAATGATCATGCTCCAGTGATTTCTTTTTTATTTGCTGTGAATTTGTTCATTTGTTTTCTTTGTGGGTGAAGAATCTAAAATTCTTTTCTATGAAAGCACCAGACCAAATGCTTTGAAATTGCATAGGGCAAGACTTGCACAGTACATGGGCGACATTGATTTCACTTTGGAGGGGGTAGGGTTACTTGTTGAATTTTACCGTTCACTTGAGAAATACTTGATCTAGGACCTTGATGTCAGTGGTCCTCTATGTGAGCCAAATTTTTGCTGTACATAAGGGACCTTGACTTCATTCTCAAGGTCACAGGGTCACAGGTGAATGCTGCTAATCACTTGATAACTTGAAAAGTATTGGAGCAAGCAGGCTAAATGTTTAACATCCTTGATTGGAGTTAGTACACTTGTAGGACTAATTGTGCATGACAATCTGTGAGAAAAGTGACCTAGTTTCAGAGGTCACAGGACCACTTCATTTTGTACATGCAAGGACAGCTAAGCACAGGACTATTACAGTCCTTTTGTGCAATTATGCCCCCCTCTTACCACAGGAGGGGCACATAGTACTTGTAATAGCTTTTTTGTGTGTCCATGTGTCCATCCATCTGCATTTTGTTTCTTGGCTATAATTCGCTTGTCCTTCAACTCAGATTAATGAAACTCTACACATAGGTGTATCTGGACATAAGGGTGTGCCATGTACCGAAAGTATGTCACTAGGTCAAGTGTCTGGGTCACAATGCATAATCTTGTAAAATCATGTCCCAGCTTTAATTCCTTTACTAATATGTAACTTACATTAATGAAACTTTCCACACAGATGCACCTGCACTTAAGGGTGTATCATGTACCAAAAGTAGGTCACTAGGTCAAATATCTGGGTCACAGTGACATATGCTTATAAAATTGTGTCCCCTGCTATTTGGGCTATAATTCCATTAGTGTTTAACTTAGTTTTATGAAGCTTCACACACAGTTAATCTTGACCTAAAGGTGTGTCATGAAACTAAAGAAGATCACTAGGTCGAGTATCTGGGTCACATTGATACAATCATATAAAAACCATATAACGCTTCATGTCATGGAAATAATTCTGTTGTCCTTCAAGTAAGGTTAATAAAACTTTACACACAAGTGCATCTAGACATAAGGTGTGTCAAGAACCAAAAGTAGGTCCCTGGGTCAAGTATCTGGGTCACACTGACATATCCTTGTAAAATCGTGTCTGGGTTATAGTTCCTTGTACTATTTAACTTAGTTTAATGGAACTTCACACACACATATATGTTTACCAAAGGGTGTGTCATGAAACAAAAGTCGGTCACCAGGTCAATTATCTGGTCTTCTGCTTTTCGTGTCCAGGCTATAATTTGCTGCCCTTCAACATAGATTAATGAAACTTTACACCCAGGTGCATCCGGTTATAGAGGTGTGTCATGTACCAAATGTAGGTCACTAGGTCAAGTATCTGGGCCACAGTGAAATGGTCCTGAAAAATGGTGCCCGTGCTTTATAATTCCTTCACTATTTAACTAGGATCAATGAAACTTCACACACATCTATATCTTGACCTAAAGGTGGGTCATGAAACAAAAGTTGGTCCCTAGGTCAAGTATCTGGGTCAGGGTGATACATTCATGTATAACAACATTACACTTCATGCCTGGACTGTAATTCTGTTGTCATTTGACTTAGGATCATGAAACTTTACACACCGGTGTATCTGGACACAAGAGTGTGTCAAGCATAAAAGTAGGTCACTAGGTCAAGTATCTGAGTCATGGTGATAGTCTGTTTTTATTGAGTACAGTCATTCCAAAATGAGACGTGATGAGCAAGGTTATAAATGAGGTGAGGAGGGCATGGATCTAACAATCTCTTACTGCCTTTTACTTCTTTGTTCACTTTATGGAAAAATATTAATCTGGTTTCTTTTTTTTTTGCTTGTGAATTTTCGTGTGTTTTACTATTTTTCATTTCTTGCAAACTGTGTCACAGATTATGCTGAGACCTGATGGAAGGGTACTTGTGGAAGGGTCGAACAGAGGTGTTCGCTACATGTAGGTGGTCATGTTGGGGATCCCTGAATTTTCAGGATTTTTTGCTATGTGGGTACTGGTCAGTTAATGCAGGCATTCCTATTGATTACTGCATAAGGCAACCCATAAAAATATCTTGTTGCCAGAAAGCCAGAGCATGGAGAAAATCAGCTATAAAAAATTGTATGTATGTTTGTGTTGGACCAATGGGAGACTGTCTGAACACCTGAAAAAAAAAATCCACTGAATATAGTGGACAATTTGTGACACACTAAAACAGGGGAATATGGGTATCAAACAAACAAAAAAATCAAATCCAATTTTTATATGACATAGGCAAATGAATGAATTGTTAATGAATGAAGTTTATTGCATTTGTGACTTACTTTTGCCAACTTAATTGCAAAGGAGAGTTAGTGCTTGGATAATAATAGAGGAACTTGCGTATCAAATGCATTGTGATCCAGAAACTCAGAACTCCGAATAATTGCAAATAGTAATCCAGTTTGTGTGTGCCTTGAACAGAATCCCACATTTTAAGAAAAACAGTTCAACAAATGATGTCTTCCATGCCAAAAGTGGATCTGGATACTGAGATAGATTTAGTCACCATGTGCTTTAACTGATTTTGCCACTAGGTGGCACTGTACCTGATAATTGAAACAAGACATGAGACAAACATACATGAGTCTTATCACAGCAGGTTATATATTTATTTTAAACATGCCATTATTCAAAAAAATGGATCTTGTTTGGAATTTGTGTAAAACATAGTACAAAAAACAGAAACAGAAAAATGTATGGGAAGAAATATTGTTTAATGAGCAGATGTTATTTCAAAAGAACTTTTTTTCTGCGCTGACTTTGCTTTTTAAAGTAGAATTAAATTTGAAAACCAGACAACATTATCATTCTTAAATTATTTGGAATATGGTAAAGTAAAATCTTAGACTTTTGCGTATATTTTCAAGATAAAATATCAAATAATTTAAAACAAATAGTGCCCTGTATAAAGCTCCATCTTTTGGAGAATCTTGTTTCAAACACCTTCTAAAACACAAGAGGACTGTGACAGTCCGTTGCTAAGCTGACGTGAAACAAAAACTGTATGCGCAGCTTGAAGTGGTCTTGTTAACTTCTGAATGATATCAAGGTCAACTGTGTTTAAGACCCTGACTGTTGCTAACATGAACATAGATCCCCTTATAGATTTTGCCAAATTTTGGCAATTTGTAAAACGCTGTGCCAGAACCACTGACTTCAGATTACAGGCATGTTGGCATTTTAATGAAAGCTCTTTTCATGAAGAATTTGAATATGCAATTGTTGTCTTAAATCTAGGTAAATATGTGGGATATGAGGGACTGGTATGAAATGAGTTAAGATCAGCCTTGTAAGACCCTCACTTCTGTGTTAATTCACTGGCAGTTTTAAGACCACTTGCCACAGATGGCCACTGTCCTGTGGCATTGTGGTGGTCTTAAATGGCACATATCACTGTATGTAGGACTTTTATAGCCCCCTTTGGAGAGGGCAGGGCACATAGCTTCACTCATGTCAGTCGGTCAGTAGAAAGACTGTGGTTTCCTAACCATAACTCAGGAAGTTTTTGAGATAGGACTTTGGTACTGGCCAGGTATATACTCCTGTATAGAAAGACTAGATGAAGTATGAAGGTGGTTGACCTTGATTTCCTATATCTCAGGTCTTTGAAATACTGTACTAAGTTTTGGTTTCTGTACGATAACTAGAAAAGTTTTTATGATAGCACCTGTATACATGTAGTGCATGGGATTATAGTCCTTATCCTGGGTTAAAGATTTGAAAATGGGTGACCTTGACCTAAACTCAAGTGAACTTGGTTTCTGCTTTGTAACCCAGAATTTAAGTTATGACTTCAAGATTGCACATGGTAATAGTCCCCAATTAGAGCTTGGTCAGCTTAGAAGATGGATGGCCTTGAGGAATATAGCCTTCTATAAGAGTGAGATCAAGTTCTGAAATGGGTGACCTTGAATCAATTCACAAGGTCACAGAGCCACGTTACTGAATTTGGTTTCTGCTTCAAAACTGCATTGAGCCAGAGCTTTTATTTTGTAGATTTGTTTATTGTCTTCTATTAGGGCCAGATCAGCTTCAAAGAAGGGTGATCTTGACCTCCTATTTCGAAAGTCACGGAGGTACTATGGTAACTTTTGGTTTCTGTATGACTAGAAAAATTTTTATGATGGGACCTGTATATTGGACCGGATTATAGTCCTTATCCAGGACTTAAGGTTGATTTGAAGATGGATGAGCTTGACCTAAATTCAGGCCACTTTAGTGAGTGAGTTTCTGCATTGTAACTCAGAATTTGTTATGACTTCAATATTACACATGGTAATAGTCCTCAATTAGGGCTTTGTCAGTTTAGAAGATGGATGACTGTGTCCAAATTCCCTATGTCACCACCTAGAGTCCTCTTAGTGAACTTGGTGTCTGCATGATAACTAAAGATGTTTTTGACCTAGGGCTTTTATATTGCAGGGAATAGAGCCTTTTATAAGAGCTAGGTCAAGTTCTGAAATGGGTGACCTTGAGTCAATTCTCAATGTCACAGAGCCACATTACTGAATTTGCTTTCTGCTTACTAACTGCAGAACTTTTTTGAGCCAGTGCTTTTATTTTGTAAATGTTTATGGGCTTCTATTAGGGCTATTTTTGCTCCAAAAAGGGTAACTCTGACCTAATTTCCAAGGTCACAAGGCCACCTTAGTAAATTTACGTTCTGCACCCACTTCCCAAAGTCATGGATACCCCATTTAGTACTGTCAAAAGGGTAATGAGGGTGAACATGATGATAGTAGGTGGCCTCGTGCCAGTTAAACTGTTGGGGTGAAAAGTGATAGGAGTCCTAGTGGCTTGATGTGAAATAGTAATAACTAACGCTTTCCCCCTGAAACCGGCCAAAACTGGCTGGTGGCCAAATGTCGTCTGCTTCAGTTTTGTCAACTAATTTCAACAGTTATGAAAAACAATTTTGACTGAAAATTGTAGATGAGCCCTATCAAGATTGCATGCCCCAGGTCAACAACTTTCCTTGTCTTGAGTTGGACACTTAGTGCCCAACACATGCCAAGGAAAGTTGTTGACTCAAGTGTCAATTCAAGGGGGAAAGGGTTAAAAGCTCCTCCCTAAGTAATGAATTTGAGAATAGAATGTTACAATAACCAACCTATTTTAAGGGTGGTCTAAGAAAATGTGTATTAGAATTGTGATTCACATTTTTGACTTCTCCAAAATCATTGCCTCTTGAGCTTTAAACTTGGTGAGAATCCACCTCTGGTGGTTCTCTATGAATGCCATTTAAATAGTCTAGCTCCATTGATTTTTGGATTTTTTTAATGAAATATTTTGATTATTATTGGCAAAAGCGTGAAACCTCTTCTCTGAAATATCTGAACCAAACACTTCAAATTGCACAAGGACACTACAGGGTACCCCTAGACTTCAAGTTGTTCAACAGGTGGCTACAACTTTTTCACCATTTTTTTTCTAATTTTTGGGTTTTCACTATTTTCAGTTTGTTCACTGACTGATCGTGCGTGCATTCCTAGTGGTGGCTGTGTGTAGTAAATGGGAATTGCAATGGTTCACTTTTTTGACTTCTCCAAAACTCTCAGCCAGATTCACTTGAAACACAGTGGCATGTATGTGAATCTCTGCCAAGTTTGTTCAAATAGTTAAGCTCTAACAATTTCTGGATTTTTATTATTTTTTATTTCAATATCAGAAAAAAATCTTCTGTAAAACTGCTAGACCAATTGATTCAAAATTGTAGAGCAACTCTTTGGGTACCACTTGACAGGGGTGGGACTTAAGGTGTTAGTGTCAAGATCAGCTGAGGACGGGCTGCTCACACAGCCCTTTTGTTTGGACATAAGACCATTTAATGACCATATGTCATGGAATATTCAAAATGAGTACATGAACAGTTTCTCGGCCATTACTTTTTTACATTTAATATATAAGAAATGAGGGTCGATTTTGTGTGTGTTATGGCATAATGACGCGCATGATTGAAGCTGACATTGTGGGCGTGGCGCACGCCATTGCACCTCGCACGATGCCAGCTTCAATCACCAGCGTCATTATGCCATAACACACACAAAAGTGACCCTCATTACTTATATTTACATTTGCCTCTTGATTTTATTGCTCAATCACACGACGTTAGAAACTTAATACATAGAATTAAGAGAAACGACCAAAAACTGATTTGCCGAGCATGTTCAAGTGTTCAGTTCCGGTAACCCAGGTAGGCGTGGCTGATTAGGATGTAGGCATGGTTCAATAGCACACAAGGCTAATGTGTTATGATCTCATAACACGCCAGGCTCTCTCCTGTACTTAGGCATTTGATATATTTGTACTTTTTCAGGTGAACAATGAAGTGTCCACACATTTTCACGAAGAGCAGAACCTGCAGATGCCTCAACCAGCTGTGGCCTTGAGGAGAAAGTGGTTCATGTGTGGCCAGCCACATTGACCATGTGTCTGAGTAGAAGTGGTAGCAAGTTGCACTGCCTTTACTAGGTCATAACTCATACAAGATGATTCTGGATTTAATTCCAAGTGCTTTTAGCTCTGCTGGCTATACAAAGTGACAATAGGTCATATAGTGCACATCTTGGCCACCAGGTGGACCTGGGGTTTTTTTGTTTTGTTTGTTTTAAATGATTTTTTCTTTTTTTTTAGCACAGCTGACTTGCCTTAATGTCTGGTTCTTCATCTCTTGTTGTCTGTGATGTTAGCTGACAGCCAAAAGAGAAAGAAGGTCTACATTATGGTTTTTGTGACATTTATGAGTCTGGAACATTACAGAAATGCTCTACCTCTAGAATAACACGTGTGAGTCAGATAACACAGACCACTGCAGAACATAGCCAATAAAGTATTTATCAAATAGTTCAGAAAGACATTACCAACTTTTGTAAATTCCAATTCAACAATGAGAGGAAAGTTGTATACAGCAAAGGGCAGATATTCAAGAATTAACGAGACATCAACATTCAGCTTTCAAAACTAGTGTGAAGGAATGAATTTCACCCCTGACTGAAGTTCATAGGACTACTTCAGTCTGTGCATGTTGTCTGGTAAGGCTACTTTTTACCTTTTTACACATAGATGCTCTGCAGATACACACAAATCAACTCCTGAAGGAGGTAATAATGGAATAACCATGTATCATCTGATAGGGATGCATATGTGGTCTTTACCACTGAAGAATTCAGTGTTTTTGTTTCTTGTTTTAATTTGTTTTCTGAATGAGCAGACCTGACATATTGGCCTATATCTTGGTAATGATGGACCCTAGGCCCATGGTAACTATTAAACATTAATAGCAAAGTACTTACAGAGTTTCTTTTCATGTTGCTAATTTTGACTTTGAGTGACCTTAAAAGGCCAAACTGAGGTATTGGCTTATGTCTTGGTGATGGTGGGACTTACATTTACTGTGAAACATAAATTGCAAAGTATCTGCATTATTTCATTTGGTGTGATTAATTTTGACTTTGAATGACCTTGAATACTCAAACTGATATACTGGCTAATTGCTTGGTAATATCAAACTTTTGGTCAACTATTAATATACGCTGATACTGTTTATGCATAGTGCAGTCAAGTTTGCATTTGCAAAAGCAAAAGATTCCAGACAGCAGTACATAAGATCATCATGATCCTTTTGTTTTTAAGCTGTGATATTATGTATATCTCCCAATGCTGTCAAATATTTAGGGCTGGATCTTTTCAACAACAGCTTTGAGAGATTAAACCTTCAGAAAATATATCCATTGGAAAAAACTCATCCCACACATGTACATACCCTGTGTCATTGAATCTGTACATGTCATCATGATTGTTGAGAAGGATGGTTGTCATGAAACAAGAAAAATATAAATTTAAAACATGTTTTTGCACTTTAAGCCTTGTTAATGGCTGTTTATATATAAAGAACAAGGATAAATTGTATTATCTGTGTAGAATTATACAGGTCTCATTGTTGACTGCGTATAAGCCATTAGTGCCATGATTTGATTTAGCATTAAACTGTTGCTGATGCCATACATTTGTAACTGCTGCATGTGGCAACTGCCAGGAGATATTAAATGCTAGCTGTTGCTGCAAATTTTAGGACCAAAGAGTCAATTTTTTTGTTATTTTACCTACAGAGAAAAGTCTGCTGTGGTATATACATGCACTGCCAGCAGTGAAGCTTGGCCCAGTGTTGGGCTTATGTTACATTACATTGGCCCAACATTGGGCCAACTGGCATTGCTTGCTCAGTCTATATGGCCACTTTTTCATGCTAGATGGTCTGGCCATGTCCATACAGCAGGTATTTCTATGATGGAAACTGGACACTTGTCAGTTCGTGAAACCTGGAGACTGAGCATGCGTGTCTTTGGGAAAAATGGGGAAAAAATGTGGCAAATGGGAAGTAATGCCAGTGTTCCCTCTTCTGGTTATTCTGTATGTTCATCAAATGTGTTAAATATTGAGAAATATAACTTGTTGTCCAGTGTGAAAGGATTAAAGTAAAGGTAGTTTTTATATGCGACATTTGCTATTTATTTTGTTATAATTAGCTTTTGTAAGAGAAAACATGTAGAAATGAAATTATCTGTGCGAATATGAACAGTATACATATTTTTTTACTGTATAAACCAGTGATACCGTGATTGAATAGAGCAGTTCGTTGTAATTAAGGATATATATGCTGATCATACAATGTAGCTCATATGCTGAGGTATAACTGGGACTTGCATTGGTGGACCTTACATGATTGTGCAATGCAAACAAAACACCACACAGAAAAACTGAGTCTGAGAGTATAATCCTTCCAGAAAATTCACTCTTTGTGGTCATACTTTAGAAAATTAAGATGTTGCTGAAGAAGTTTAGTTTTTAAGCAAACTATACACAAATATTCCCAAAATGGTAATTCCCCCCCCCCCATAATGTGTCCTATGTATACTTAGTGCAGTGGTATCTACTGTATGTGAGCCTTGTCATGAAGTATCTCTTGCTCCCTGTCGGCACAATTTTGGTGACACAGGAGTGAAGTTCTTTGTTAATCTACCAGCAATGTAAGTCACCTGATGTACCATGTACGGCACTTTATCATGCCAGAAGACTTTATACATGTATGGCATGACCTACTGAGAATTATGATGTTACCGTGAATTAAGCATTTTGTAAATCAGAAATCACGATTGACTTGAAATATCCCATGTGCCTCTTGACATGTGAGCAAAGAAAATAGCAAACAGGTTGCTTGACACTGAGTGCTGACACTGGTATGTGCCAAAACATTAGCATGTGGATTTTGATTAAACCCAGGCTGAGCACTTTGCAAATGATTTCTGTGGCTTCCACTCAGTTATCCAACCATATTGGTCAAAGGAAGGTAGATTTTTGTAGTAAAACATGCGTGTGTATAATATTTAAAATGCCGAAGGGTATCATCATGACACTGTTTGAGACCTTTGCACCAATGTTGTATCAATCAACCTTGATAGAAAGTTTCCTAGGTAATTTGGATTTCTACTAGTAAACATAGTGAGCAATTTGTCTGATTGCCCGTTTAACATGGAAGCATAATTGTACATGAAGTGCTGTATAACAAAAGCCTAAAGAGATGTGGTTGTTGAAAAGGAGTAGACCTATGTAATTTTATGTAAAGGATATACTGATCCATTTAAAGTGCAATTTTTTATTTCTGTGCACATGCGCATCAAATAAGTCACTGTAAGGAGTTTTGGTCGAAAATCACAATGGGTATATGTAACCCATCCCCCACAGCAAATGGTGTTGTGTTGGATATCCGCACCTTACCTGAAGGAGCAGGAGGGATAGTGGCTGAAAGTTGGTAGGCAGGAATAGCGAGGAGTTCCACGGTATGGTATTTACAATCAGTGTAGTTTTTAACATTGCAGACATGGGAAAGATTTTGCATTTTTATTTCCCATGAAGACATTACATTAAGTTGGTGAACAAACACATGTGTTCATTCATTCATTTCATTCACATGGATATCACTGATATACATCTTTTGAATTTTGTAGTCAATTTTGACCATACTGAATAAAATGGCTGTGTCAATACAAGAACTATTTTTAGTTGTGTTCTGTATGTGTTATGACTGCATCAGACATCACCTATCAAGGCTGTTACTTCCATGAAACCACACCTCTCCTGCGTTTGCAGATTTCACACTTGCAAATGGTCCTTAAAGAACGTTTTTTTTACTTGTGCCCTGCACTACCCCGATCCCATCCCTTGCCATTTTAATTTGGTGGACTGGGGATAGTTTTAGGATGATTTCGGATACAAATACAAAAATAAAACAAGGGTGAATTGAGGATGTCCAGAGGATGCCTTTTAAAAAGGGGATGGACTTTCTCCAGATGAAGATGGATTGTGCATGAATTGGGGATGCAGTGACGATGGCAATCCTGACAGCTCTCTTTGTGGATGGAAAAATAATCGATAAAAGATTTCTGATGTCCTTGACCTTACTGAAATCCTTATTTGGGTGGATTGTGGATAATTTGAGGATGGTACTTCTACGCAGTCCTTGCGTCCTTTGTCAATCACCGCTAACAATCACAAACAGGTCAATTCCTACGGTTTGCATTGGATATCCATGAATTTTTTTTTTTTTGAGAGGGAAAAAAGAAAAGGAATGAAGTGAGAAACTAGCTCACCGGGATGTATTCTAAATTTTTAACACTGTGATTCAATATCGTCCACCTTAATATGCTAGGAATGATTAGTTAAGATAGGTAGCTTTCAAAAGTTTAGCTCATGTGCCCAACTCCGCACTAACTAAGGTTTCTTGTAGTATTTTCTGGTCCAGGGAGTCAATTTACGATTTGGACCACAGTTGCTTGTAGCAAATGAATAATGTAAAGGAATAATTTCTATATATTGTCAATGAAGTTAGATCGCCACCCCCACCCCCGCCCGACTAAAGGGGGGGGGGGGATCAAACTGATGCACAGGTATATCGCTCTCAGTCAAGCTGAGAGCAAATTTTATTGGTAAAAAAAACTGTTCATTTGCATAATTCATTCACTGCGGGCACATGTGCTTTGCACTGACCAAAGGAACAAACTGTTTTCTGGCACTATTTTCTGGTCGAAGAATTCAAAGGCTTTGGACAGACTGAACAAAAACACATAGAATGCTTGCTCTACATTTTCTTGTAGAATCCTGTCAATAAGGTCTAGGGTTGCATATTTTGTTGAGTAACCAGATCTACACGATATCGACTGAAAGTGTAAAATTTTGGAAGTTTGGCAATGTTGATTGTAGATTAACTTGGCAAAAACTTTACATAATGCATGTAGTACTGAGACTCTATGATAATTTGTAAACAGAGTTTCATCATTTTTGTGGATAGAAGTAACATGCAATTTTGAGTTTTTCAGAAAAATGCAAGTGTTAAGCGTTTGATTGACAATGACAAAGAACAACTGATATAGCCATTTAATTTTTGTTCCCAACTGATGGAAAAATGTAATTTTGTATTGACTAAAAGGAAACTTAACACTAAGTCAATGAGGATATCCAAACCGCTAATTTTTGTAACTTGCACTGGGTAATTGACCAAATGGAAACTGCTTATTCCTAATTACATTTTCAAGAAGTTGACCACAAGAAAACAGCAAAACTACCGTATACCCTTCATATATGTAATATTAGAAACCAGGAGTATTAAAAGCAACCCCGTATCTGATAGCCATCAGACATTATTAGGAAAACGTCAATATCATTAAGTACAGTAACTTTTCTGAAGTGACCAAGTTTATTATTTTGAAGAAGAGTCCAGAAACGAAATTACACATTTGTCACCTGGCTTTTTTTGCATTAGAGATTAGAGGAAAATGCAATAACCATGTGTACACAAGGCGCCCCCCCCCCCCGCCAAAAAAAAAAAAAAACGCAACAAAAACACAAATCAATAAGATAAAGTGGTTGAAAGTGGAACAGAGAAGTGTTCTAGTATTTTGGTACAGGTGTTCATGACAAGCGCTGCTGTCCAGTTGTGTTGTCCCCATGACTTTTGTAAGCTTACCACTACAATGTTTGAGGTCATACACCATATTTTTGAAAAAAAGCATTCCTACTCCTAACTTTGATACTGATAAGCTCAATTCAATAAATTTGACTTTTTTGATAGCTCGAGTCAGACACACTAGTTTTTGCAATTTTGACTGGAATTCTGAATGTCGAGAAGAACAGTTCAGTCTAATGCCTGTTGTAAATCTACAAGTGTGCACAGAGATAATTGGTTCTAAAAGAAGGTGACTTTACACAAATGATATTACATTTTCCTTGGTAGAATTGAGTAGGCATTTCAATGTCATACATACATACAAAAGTACATATATATATATATATATATATATATATATATATATATATATATATATATATATATATATATATATATATATATATATATATATATATATACATATATATATATATATATATATATATATATATATATGTATGTACATGTATGAAGTTCAAATAGTTGTTGGGGCCACGCAGCAATAGTATTGACACCAATTGTGAAAAGTGTTTGCGAGTCGAGTCTAAGATTTCCGAAAAAAAAAATGAAGTAGAGAAGGTAAAAGAAATGTCATTGCGACAAGTATGTGGTATTTCTGTCAGTTAAAAAGGTCAATATCCCAATAAGCTCAATCCCTTTACAGTGTCACAATAGTATACCAAAGGTAGTCATTATGTATAAGAAACAAGTGCATGGATCAGTTCTCCTGGGCGTTTTCGGACTTACTTACACGTGATCATAATTCACAAGTATTAAATATTTTAATTTTGATTGTTTGGAACTGCTTAATTTCATTCATTCATTCATTCATTCATTCATTCATTCATTCATTCAGCTTGTTTTATGCTGCGCCCTAAATATCTTATTCGCTAATTCGCTTTATCATAGCCATGGAACTTCCATTTGACAGTTGAACAGACTGAGCTCCACATATTCATTCCACTGTGGCACAGATTGGTCACCTTCAGAGGCAAGTCTGTGTACATGTGCACCTGACCCGTTATCTCATTTCTGTTTGTGAATGGGGACATTTTCATGCCACCCATTTAACAATAAAAGTGTGCAAGTGGGGTAGGTTAGAGGAAGCTGGGGAGCATTGGAGACTGCTGCACCAAACTGCCTCAGTACCGTCACCCCACACAAGGCTCAGTTTCACTTTCTATTTCACTTTGACACAGGAACAGCACGCGGTTGCTCCATCGTAGGACATTTACTGGTTTCTGCTCTGAATTATAGTGAGGGTGCTGGTATAAATGCTCCTTGTGAAAGGACCTTTCATTCAAGTAGCAGCATGCCTACAATTACATTGAATATAATAGTCAGGTCAACAGCTTTTCTCGCTGCTATGTGGGCGCATTGCGCCCAAAGCGCGCCGAGGAAAGCTGTTGCCTCAGTCTAAAATATGACAGGGAAAGAGTTAACTGAAACGATTAAAGAATTAAAGACTGGTATGAACAATAGGCACATGTACATGGTTTAGTGGTCGCTATAAGATGGCAAATCATCTTCATGTTTTCTCTCCTCTGTCTGCCTGCTGTCCACGATGATAAAGAAAAAAATATTTCCTAGCTTACAAAGTCTCTTCTGAAGAAGGTCATGACGATGTGATGTGTTTGCTTCTAGTCCCATAAAACGAATATCTCAATCCGCTGATTACGTCGTAAAATAGGCCTTACGGATGGCTATACCTAACTGAGAAAGACCAGTATTCACGCTATGGTCTTATCAAAATACTTTAAGCCAACACGCACTTTATCGACAGAACTGTGACGTTCTCTTTTCTGCAATAAATATGAAATTTATCGTTTTTACCTTAGCTAACGCGTCAGTCCATTGAGGGTAAGGTGTGGATGGTGGTCCCGTCGTCCTTATTGCCGCCTTTTCATAGTTAACATTTTAGACCTGTCCAAAACCGCCAGCCAGATTCTCTTCAAACATGTAGCTTAGATGAGTCTTCGTTAAGTGTTTTCAAATTAATGCTCGTACTCCGTTGACATTTCGATTTTTTAAAATGATTTCTTCGTTCATTATTTGTCAAAAATAAACGTCCGACGAAACCACTAGGACAATTACTTTGAAACTGCATAGTGACACTTCTGAGGACCCTAGTTTGTTCAACAGTTTGCCTTGCTTTATTGTTTTTTTTTTAATTTGTTTTTATTGCTCTTTTTGCTTTTCTTGTTCAATTTTTGTGTTTTTTTTCCCATGTTTCGACTTCTCTTCCAAAACAGTCCCTCAGATTGTCCTTAAACCTTGGGAACATGTACATGTTCTCTTCCAAAACGATCCTGAGATTGTCCTGAAACAATTGGGACATATACGCTGTGTAAGGTAAAAAAAAGCTGTTCTCTCGGTGGTGATACGATGGATCCCTGATTTTTGCCATTTTTTTTTTTTCAGCTCGAGTGCTTGTTGGTTTTCAAGAGCTGGACGGCAAGTCGTGAAATGCACGTAAATCATTGCGAAACGAAAAAAGTTATCCCTAGGACAGAACCACAGAGCTGACAGCATAATTGTGACATAATTTCTTTGTGGGCCGGCAAAAGGTAAATGTTACAACTCAAAAAGTCAACCCCGTGTAAACGGCTACGATATTTGTAAGAAAATTCGAGCTTGTTCTCGCAAATGCACTTTAATTGTTTGCCACCAGTATTGAAAATTCCATTGCTATATACCAACAATCAAATTTCAAGTATTTGGATTCCCATGGACAGATCGTGTCATAATTCTTGTTAAGCTGGACTTGATCCCAATAGCCGAAGGTCGTACCCTTACTGACAAGAATGTATCTAATATGCATGAAAAATACATGGCATGCATGTAAAAGGCCTGGGTGCAAGACTTTGAAATTTCTGAATGCATGAAAATTTGCTCTATGCATGGAAAAAGCATGCTGATAGCATGGAAAATGAATAGGTTTTACTGATGCATCTCCTTTATCAAACTTCGATGCATGGTTGCTGTAATTTGCTGCGTGGGTGTAGCATCCCTTTAATTTTCCAAAAGGTTTCGTGCATGATGCAAGGGTGGTACAATTCTGTGCACTGGACGGTTTCTGCGCAAAGGTCCATGCATGGGCATGTATGGACCTGTATAGAATTCCCCAAAATGCAACACTACACCCTGAGACTTTCTGTCTTCATTTTAAACTGGACTGCTATACCTGTGGTGATTTTCTGTCTGTAAGTAGTTATATGTTATAATATACATTTTAAAGACTTGAGGTACACTTGTACGAAGATTCAAACTGATTTTAATCCATAAAAGAAATAGATTAGTGGTGCAAAGTTTAGACCTGGCATTTTTTCATATCCTTATCCATGCATTTTCCACGTTTAATGTCTGCGCTTTTCTGGATTCTTTGATTTGCTACGTTTTTTTCCATGCATGCCTTTTTCATTCATGCCAAAATTCATGCGTGATGCATGAGTTACGTGATTTTCCTTTCATTGTCCATGTATAGATAGCCATGCATTCCAAATCTATGCATAGCCATGCATTGATAGTAAACGAATGGGTCTTGTATCATGTATACTTAGCATGCAAGGAAAATCATGAAATCCAAGCATTAATCCAAGCATGTGCACGGATCAAACCCGTAAACTTTGTATCAGAGACTGCCGAGCCCCCTCCCCGCTCCCTGTTGTTTTTATAAGTGTCGTAGTTTAAGGTCACTTAAGCATATCACTACTTTTCATCAATAAAAGTCCAGATTTCCGGTTTCTTCATCGCAAAGCTGTTTATTAACCAAGATATGGCAGATGCAAAATTACTTTTGATTGTAGCACACCCTTTGCTAAAACAGAACAATACTTACCACGCTTTAAAATGAACGACCGGTCCACTGCCAAAAACTCATTTGCACCACATGGCAGAGTAAATCAGATACAATATTTTTATCGCATCAAAACGATCAATACATAGTCGCAATTTTTGGTATCAACTGTCACTCCGAAAAAAGGCATTAACATGTTTTCGTGTCCTCAGTTAGTTATGGTGCTCCTAGTCAAAAGTCATATGTGGCGAGTTCTCCTTGTTACACATTGGATTCGTCGACCGCAAGTGAAGCTATTGACTTAAGCTCACATATGACCAGCTTAATGTTCTAATTGCTTTGTTATTGTAGGTGTTCTTATCTGGATATCTGATGACAAGTTTGTGATACATCAATTGAGGTCGGGTGTGAAATGGCTTCTTTAAATTCGATCATGGCTTTAATAAAACAAACGTTCAGGTTAATTCAATCAACACCAGCTTGAATCACTGGCAGGTATTACTTATACTTTGCGAACAACCAATCAAAGAGGAACACGCTTATTTGGAGTAAAAACTATACACAGGTCAATGACTCGTTTTACTTAAATGTACGTTACATTAGTTTGATCCAAAGGAGGTGAAATAATGTATGTTAATTAACCATTTCCTTCTATAATTAAAAGCAACTTAACACAAACATACGCTCTGAAAATTTGGTACACTGATTTGTCGCATCTTGCTTTTGTACTTGATGGATGTTCAATCATTACATTCATCTTGTATATAATGGCACCAAGGGTTGGTACTTTGCACCATGTTTCTTTTCACCTGCAGGCTGTAGGTACGATGGAACACACCCCCTCCCCTCCCCAGGAAATAATTTATTTTGGGCTGGTCAGGTTATTGGCGTGTTTATGTTCTGACGCTCAGGTCTTTGTATGCAGCATACCTTGGGTATGACAGGCATTACGTAGTTATGATGTACAATGATTTCTTGTCACTGGGGGTGGTGATTTTTTTTTAATAGCCACCCTAGCGACACTTATAAATTAACATCATATACGTAAGTATGAAGGCGCATGCCTGGACGAAGGACATGGTGTCCAAGAAGGCACGGCAGGGTAAGGATAATGGGCCAAAAAGTACACGATTTAATGTCTATCCGGTAATCCAAAAGGGCACAAAAATTTCTGCCAATAAACTAGTCACTTTTGAATGACTCCATATTGAAATTAGCTCTTCATCTACTTTCATTCCTGTTTCACCATGGCTTCACGAGCGTGAAGTGCAATGCAAAGTGTCAGACTCTTATACCCAAATTAAGAATGCATGGTGCGTTAATTCTGTAAATGTAGAGGTCGTTAAATTAATAGGCAAACATTTTTTGAATAGTATGTTTCATCCCCATACAGAATGGATCACTTATTTTATTTTCGTGTTGTTGCCTTAGGATTCTAGTTGCCCAAGCGTAATGTTGACGTGTTACCTAGTACATTTTCAGCCTTTATGATTTACTATTTAGATGGACATTATCAATAAATGATATTTAGAGCTTAAAGACCTCAACTGCAAGGCTAATCTTATTCACTGCAACCCTTCACCTAAACAGATGGGACTTCTTGCATGTCAGTATGACATAATGGCATTGCATTGACAACACTGTTCAGTGTGTTTTAACATTGTTAGGGATAAAAAGACCAATTCAATATGGATTTTCTTATTTGTATTTTTAGTTACTTTATGGTAAACGCAATACACTCCTTTGTGACGGTATTATAAATCGTCGCTTCTCCCCGCCACCCCTCACACAGATATTATGAGACCGCTCGTCAGCCGAATCAAAAAATAAAAAACATATTAAGGAAAAAACGAGAAAAAAATCCATTTCTGAAATGTGCAAATTTCGCCAGGTGTAACTGCTCCAATCACCACATTGCACGTGCATTATCTCTTAAGATGCTTCCTCATGCAGGGATAATATGAATTGAATCCAAAAGAAACAACACCTTCTTTCTGTTTCGGAGAGGCATGCAAGAAATAGTAAAACTTGTGCCATTAAACCCGCGTGAGCATTCTTCATGATCGCGAATTAAGCATCAAAGCTCGGATTCACCTGGGTGAGAGCACACCAGATTAAATGGGTGAAACCAACATGGTTTAGTATTGAGTATAGATAATTGCACATTACATTATTTAATTTCTTTTGGGCAGTTTGTATAACTTGACACTGAGCTCATCAAAGTCGTACGCCGGTCCTGTAGTCCATCTTAATACAAACAGAATGAAATACAATATATTCGCAAATAACATTAGTGATATACCAGCATGAAATCATCATTTCAATGTCTGGCAGCTTCTCCTATGGTTAGGTATATTTGTGGCAAAGCGACCTTTTGGCTTGGATATAGTTAAACATGCATGCACTCACCCACGAATTATATATGTGAAATGATAGTGTTTCCTGGGCAATAAATGCGCATTATCCGGTCCACAGTGACAAAAGAAAGTGATAAAACTATTGCCACTGGGGGTGGTAACACATTTTTATTATACATGAGGGGACACACGACTGTGACAAATTTCATGCTATGTCACACATCTTTCTAATACCAAATTAGAAAGGGTATATATAATTGTCTTTGAGACCTTTGAGCATGGTCGAGTAGCATCTTACTTTTGGCCTGTTGGCATGACCAAATGTATCTTGCTGAAGAAAAAAAAAGACATGCAGATAGATCATTTCTATTAAATTAGCCAAAGCACGCAAAATTATGATGACCACTTAGTAATAATTCCATGTTAAAAGTTTTTCCCGCAAAGTCATTCCCGCATCAGCAACATCTTATGAAGTTACACATTGCTTTGTTTGGTGTAACCATTCAGGCGCATTGAGCTTATGTTGATGTATGATAAGGAGCTTACTAACAGATGTAATCCTGTGACGTCTTACCTATCCTCGTCCTTTTCTCTATTTTCGATGTTGACATTGTTCAAATCTCGATAGACAGCCAATTTTGTGTCATGATGATCCTTCTCTTTAAATTGTGGATCCAGGTGCCATCATGGCACAAATCTGTCTGAGTTCACAATTTATTCTGAACAATACTGTCCACATTATACCACAAAAATCCCTCGACCAAAAAAAAAAGCGGTTTGAAAAAATGAAAGAATTAAGCTTAATGGTACAGCAGAATGAAGTGCTCAACTGGCAATTCATTGTGATTAAATTTCATTTCTCACGTAACGGTATTTTCATTCACTGGTGTTTAAGGTACACTGTGCTGTTCTTAGTAGTTTGAATACTTCTAATAATGTAGGCAAATGACTTATGACCATAAATTTTGCTGATATAAGATATGTACGTGCACGTGTTTTCAGAGACTTGTTCGATATGTGCAATGTGAAGCGTGTCCTGGTCAATAAATATGCATACCAGTCCACAGTGCCCAATGAAAGGCTTGAATAGCAGTAAGTGACAGGAGTCAAAGTTGTCAAAATCAGTTCATAATGTAGCAAAGGCAATTAACATTGACACATATACACTTTCACCTGACACGAGTGGAATCTTATTATCCATATGAGGGCAATTTACTGCGTTAACTTCATAATCATCACGTTTGTCATATGATTTAAACTTCCATTCACTATTATCATTAGACATGAACATTCCATGCCATTATTGTACTTTCTTTTAATTCCAACTTATCAGGGTATATTTGTGAAATATATTATCTAAAGTGTTTATTATTGATGCTTCATAGATTGAATGGATCTAAATGTCAACTTAAAAACATATATCATGAAATTTCTTCTCTTTTGACAGTTTTACACGAAATTTATACTCGTTGTAAAATAAATATAAATTGGCCAAAAGAGGTGCACAATTGGTACCCATTGGAATACCATTTGTTTGTCTAAACTTGGAATCACCAAATTTGACATATAGCTATTGTTAATCAAAAAGTTCAACAACTGATCACACTGATCATGTTAAAATGCAGACTGGCCAACCTTCATATCATAACCAAAATATGTACCTATGTAAAGTATGATCATTTTTTGAAAGTTATTTTTCTCATATGTTTCAGATAGATAGATAGACGGATGGATGGATGAATGAATGGATAGATAGATAGATAGATAGATAGATAGATAGATAGATAGATAGATAGATAGATAGAGAGAGAGATAGATAGACATGAGAGACCTGTTGCATTCGTTAAAATCGGAATGAGGAATATTTGTATATAAAGTGGAGAAGTCCCAAGAAGAAATCTGTTTAAAACTTAAAGGTAAACGATTATCTTTACGATTCTACTGCGCCAACCTGATCTTTAATTCTTTCACTGCTGCATTTCTACCCAGGTTAACCTTTGACCCCTTAATTTCTAAGCATATTTTGCAACTATTTTGACTAATTTGATGCTACATTTTGTATCCAAAAAGTTCTAATGGTATTTATTTCAACCTGTTAGCACTAGCAATATACGTCACGGTATTTATTTTTCAAGGTCAGTTTCATGGTAACAAGGTCAATTTCGAAGGTCAAAGGTCATAACATTTGGTAGCTATCTTGGAATTAAAGACTTAAAACACAAAAAGCAAGAGATGTAGCCCATGTTGCCATTTATTCCGTCGAAAAATTGATTCATATTTGTTCTTTAGAAACAAGCATATATATGTATGGTAAACACAATAAATAAAGGTAAACAATATTATATAAAAATGTTTTTCTTGTGTTTCATAGGACTTTAAGCCATACTTGTCAGTTTATACAAGCAAGCTGCAGGTTTTAAACCCTTTCCTCTTATACAAACCAACAGTTCATAGCTAAAGAAATATTTAATAACATATTCATTTTAAATTAAAAAAAAATACTTAAATACATCATGCACTTTCTAGTAAGGTCAGTTAAAGTGTCAGATGCCAGAGGGTCATTTTAAAGGTCAAATGTCACATAACTTGGCAATTATCTTGGAATTCGGCTACAGTCGCATCCCTCGGCCTGGGCACAATTCGGCTACAGTCGCTTCCGATGGTAAAAGAGGTAAATTAGAAAAAAATCTAAAACCTGCTTATACCGGAAGATTATTCCATCCGACCACAACAATTAAACCAAAATTCCTGTATTTTCTTCAAGCCTTTAGACGACAAAACTGACAATTCTTCAGTGGAGCAAATTTTGAAACCAGCTGTGAATTGGAACCAGAAGGATTTTATGTAGCTCTGAAGCTGAGTCGATGTTAGGTAAATGGACATGTACATTGTAAAATTTAAGGCCAAATAAAGATAAACATTGTTGGTTTTTGTTCAAAAATAATAACTAATGATTCATTCTGGGAGAACTTGAGTTGGCCGACAGGCTTATTTCGTCAATAAGAACCGCATAATAAAACTGTCTGCATATGATGATTATATTATTGGATTCTTTATTAGCAAATGCAAAAACATATTTATCATACATCCCTTGCATGCACTGAACAACTTCTGAATTTACTAGAACAGAAATCTGCTGATTATTTGCCTATTTTCTATAATTTTCCTATTCTGTTTGTAACAACATGCCTTATATCACTGATCCATTATATAAGTAAAATGGAAATATCAAAATTATCATTCTCTGCCAATTTTCTAGTATATTCTTCAGCAGCTTCCGTAATCATTGGTCTGTCTTTACCCCCAGCAAGGCTCTGCTGTTCACTGTATTTAGGCTTTTTTGTAAGTTTACCTAAGAGCATCATTTGGAATAACGGAAAGATCACCAGTAATTATCTGACCATGATGATTTGAAGTGCATGTATAAGGCTAATTATAACATGCGCATTGTTTTTTATTTTCTTTAAGTCGTCTACTTTAAATTCTTAAGCAACTTTTGTGTGGTTAAATACCTTGGAGGCAATAGTTTTCGAATATTTGTATGAAACGTTTGGAGCAGCATTATCAAGGTAGGCTGGTATGCGTGATTACACCTTCTCATATAATATATTGGTCAGATTTATGTAAATGCCACACCTATCGTAATATATATTAATTTTATGAAAGTATCCTTTGGTGTATTTATATCAATTACTAAAGGTATAAAAAGTCTGTGAAAAGCTATGTCATTGATGATATGATTTAATATTTTATTAAATTCCTTCCGTATGAGTAATTTGGTGATATCTTCTTTTAATTGGTTCAAAACTGATAGTGATATGAAACGAAGTACACATCTAGCAAAACAGAGATCATTTGGATTTTTAAAATTCTTAGTCACAAACTGTAGTACATAATAGTGGTAAGAATTATTCGGAGACTTACGATGTCCGCTCCATGTGTACGTCCATGTGTTGTCTGAGGTGAATTCTACGATGTCAAATTTCTAAGTAAAATTCCAGAACAGATAGTGATATGGAATAGAGTACTTTTTTAACAATGCGGAGACCAATTGGAATTCTTAAATTTCTTAGTCAAAAACTGTGATGTTAGCTAAGGGTGGTAAGACTTATTTGGATGTTTATGATGTCTCTGTATATACCCTTGCCTTGTCTGAGTTTAATTCTATGATGCCAAATTCATCAGTAAAATCCGAAAATATTATGTAAACCCAGTAAAAATGATAATTTTTATAGTTGTGGAGACAGCTTCAAACCTGTATATTTCCTGAATGACAACAACATAGAAGGCAGGTTGAAAAAGCACGTTGTGCTTCGCAGGATATATTGTTCATAAAAATAAAAGATTGCTTTGACTTTTTCTATTTATTTGATTGTTTGTTGATTGGTTTGATTTACTTTGATTTGGTGCAAAACACTAGTTCTAACAAGTTATGAAGCAAGCCTGAACGTTTTTGAATATGAAAGGCTCAAAGAAGGATTTAGAAATACACATACTTCCAAATTATTGCACGATTGTCTTTTCATTTTAAACAAGGTATTCTGCGTTTGTTTTAAAATGAGAAGTTTGGTGTGTCATGTTCAAAACATCCTTAACTACATAGTGCTTTGTGTTATAACACAGTGGGCAGCACGGTCTCACTGCAGATCTGTTTCCATTTCTGTTGCGTTGCAAGTTTACTCGGGTATAAGGCAGCTTTTCTATAGCAAAATCTGCACTGTGGACCCACACCATAGTGATGGATCACTGGACACAACTTTACACATACTTTCTGCAATCAAAACAATAATGGGCCGTTTTATTCACCTTCAGTAGATCAACACCAAGGATTCAGGAAACAATTAGAATTTGACACTGCTGAGACACAATAGATATGGACTACCTTCTTGATATTTACTCAATGTACCATAATTTGGCAAGTGGCACCCAAAGAGGCAAACATGCTTGGCCAATTTTCACATGAATATAAAAGCAAGGCACCGTGGGACCAGTAAATGGAATGCTAAATGCCTCCATTGAATACGCAGAATGAGAAACAACCTTATGATAATATCAATCTCTTGTACACCAGCTAAGCAATTATTATTACTCATTAAGTGAATTCCAATCAATCGGAAATTGTGTATTTTAACCTGGCTGTTCCAAATGTTCACCAAAATACTGTATTTTTTTCGTTCACTTGTCAGTTTCTTTACATCTTTTTATGTGGGCTTCCTTGGTGAGTTTATTATCTTCGGTGGCCTGATAATGGCTACAACATAACATAATATAACATAACGTAACGTAATGTAACATAACATAACGTAACATAACATAACTTAATAGTTGATAAAGCAAATATACATTGCTTCTTCATTTTTTTCCCTCTTTGGCCCTTTTCTACATATATCATATAAGGTTTTAAAGGTACGAGCTCTCCTTAAACTGTGTTAGCCGAGTAAACGGATAATTAGCTTGTTATTGTATCCCAACAAAACCAGTCAAAAAACTGTGTCTCAGCACTTTGTAGCTTCTGTTTGAATAAAGGTAGCTGAGCCAGTTTCCTTCAGTATAGAGTCAATAAGTTGGTGGTAGTGTATGTGCACTGGCTTTCAGGTCAAGTGAGACCTATATGCTGATACTGTACAATGACATACCCAGACCACAGTTCACACACTTTTATGAAGCAAACATCCAGGAGTTGTTTTGCATTTTAATTATCAACTGTTGAACTGATGAATAGATTTATTTGTTTTTGTGATACCTTTACCTAATAATATTTGCTTACCAAAATTTTAAATTTCACTTTGCTGGTATTACAGACTGAAAAACGTTAAAATAAAAATAGAAGGTTTCAAAACTATAGTCTACTTCCTTGTGCATATATGACTTCAATCCTTGTCAACTTTCATTAAGGCTTCATAAGTAATTTCTCAGGCACTTTATTCTGAAAACTCTGCAAGATTTTTCTTTGTGACTAAGATATTCTACACCATACATATGCAACTGAAAATACTGGAAGTACTCACCACTGATCACGACAAGTTAAAGATAATCCATCAATCGTTTTTCGTCGCTGGGTAGCTACAGTGTGTTGTGTACACTGTTGCTGCTGATATACACAAATGCAACGCTGAACGTTTTTATGCAAATAGGGAGACAGTATAACAGTGCCTAAAATTTTAGATTAGAGTCATTGTCAATTAAAATGATGATGATGACGACGACGACAAAGTTTGGTGTATATGTTGTTAACCAGATATAGCTGCGATGCCCACAAGTCGTGTATTGTCAAGGAAAAAAATCATATATATATATATATATATATTTATTTATATATAGACATTATATATGTAAATATATACTTTGTATATGTGTGTGTATATGGCAGACACATAAATAGATAAATAGAGACAGACACAGCCAGACATACAGCTAGATTAATGGATAGGAAGACAGACAGACAGATATATATATATATATATATATATATATATATATATATATATATATATGTAAATAGATAGACAGATAGATAGATAGATAAATAGATAGATAGATAGATAGACAGACAGACAGATAGTTAGATAGATAGATAGATAAATAGACAGACAGATAGTTAGATAGATAGATAGATAGATAGATAGATAGATAGATAGATAGATAGATAGATAGATAGATAGATAGATAGATAGATAGATAGATAGATAGATAGATAGATAAATAGATAGATAGACAGGCAGATAGATAGATAGGGCAGGGATGTGCTCTTCAATGGAAAACCTTTTTAACATAACAGCATATAATTAGTTATTTTAATTCCTTAAAATATATATTCAAAGCAAAAGACTTTGGTTATCTAATTTTTATCCCTGCCCTTCAAACTCCAATGCAAGTATGTAACATATATATATATATATATGTGTGTGTGTGTGTGTGTGTGTGTGTGTGTGTGTGTGTGCGCGTGCGCGTGATTGGGACGACTTACATTTAAGTGGAGACATAGGAGCTCTTCCGTTTACAAGCTGTAGCAATGTTTCTGTTACTGTATGTCCTACTGTGTAAGTATGTTGTGTAACATCATACAGCAATGATCAAGTTATAGAGGTGGAGTCTTCAACAGTCATTATGCATAACTTAAATCATTTTATAATCCTACATTTAATGAAACGATGATACATACTGTCATGATATTCCTTTTGGTAACATTTTCTTTCTAAAACGGCCGTTTATGACATATCGCTTTACAGGTAACTCAAAGATGTTGATATAGGTATGCTAAAATATTTAAATCAAGTGCAGTATGTCTAGTACGGAAATACCAAAAAACCCCAAGTTTCAGAAAATTAAAGAGAAATGTATGAACGGTTATATACGAAATTAAACGTCATGAATAGGAAATTAATCAGCTGTTGGGAAAGGTCGAGTTCATCACCAGTACGTACATTGACTCAACTGAGAAAGAAAGACTGCATTTTTTCTGTTATTGAAAGTAGGGCTTAATTGATACATGGAACGTCATTAACAAACATAACATCCCGTCTTATCAAACAACACATTGCATTCGTCAGTAGATGAGACAATGGTAATGTGTGACATTTACTTTTCACTCTGGTCCTCAAATTAGCTGATCCCATGGACTGTGTATTAAATGAGTTCAATTGCTGCTTTGTGTGCAGGGACAACCAGATTATCACTGCAGTATTCGCCAACCAATAAGTCTGGTAACATTCAAGCAGAAAGCATAGGCCGATCTGACAGCCTCGTTTACGGTTCGTCTGCACCGGCAAATACTCCAGAAGTTGCCACATTGAAAAGAACTAAAGTTAGGTATTATGATGTAATGTTGGATATGGTAATAGTAAATTTTCATAAAATTCAATATATATCATTCCACCAAGGTAACATGTGGATCGTCCAACACAATTTTACTCTTGGTAAAATGCTTTTGGATGCAACCGGGAATGATACTGTGCGATACTGTTTCAAACTGAAAGGCCTGAGGGGGATTATCCGGGGTGTAACGAAAATATCAAAGAATACAGTATGTAAGACATACGAGCGACAAGGTATTGATAAGGCATACAAGTTGGCGTTTCGACCAAAATTTAGCATTCCACCGGTGCATAAGATTTCATTTCCGGTGACGATAGTGCTCTGGTTCGTTGTAACTGTGATGGGTATACTGGGTATGTATTTGATATTTCACTTCATACGATGTGTTAACGTTGTGTGTGTGTGTGTGTGTGTGTGTGTGTGTGTGTGTGTGTGTGTGTGTGTGTGTGTGTTGTAATATCATGTGCTGTCAGAATTGATAACTGTTTTCGTATTTAGATATCAAAATACGATGTTCCAAAAACCAAAACTATTTTCGGCAGAAACTGCATTCTTTCGTTTGGGTTCTATTAGAAGGAATTTCAACATATCGGATTTTATCTGAAAGCCTCATTTTCAAAACTTGTGTCAAATGTGGATGTAATTGCCCGCAAGATTATGATGAAAGTTAAGAGCCCTTCATTGCTTTCCAATTTCAGACCCATATACAGCTTCACTTACAAGACTGAATGCACCAGAGCTATCACATGATAATTTGCATAGCCATACACACGCCCATACATATACGGCAGCGCCCGTATACAAGTGAAGCTCAAATTATTTATCAAATTAACGTGCAGTAATTATCGTATTATGATCAAATATCAAACACAAAGGACCTTTTAGGAACGCAGGCAAAAAACAAAAAAAAACAAAACAAAAAAAACGAGAAACCCGAGCATTCCATTATTCGCCATTCTGATAGACAAATGCACATTTTAAAAAGTTAATGCAGCTTAAAAGATGTCAAATACAAAGATGCAACTTTTAAGTAAATTTTACATTTGTCGTCTAGACATTTGTACTTTCCAATTGGGTTCTGTGTATATTATGCTGATGTTAACTTCTCCAATATTCCTGCCAAACATACTACAAGTACACGGATCAAAATTTCATTAAAGTTTGAAGGTGTATAGTATTATAACTTTTAAAGTTGTGGTGATTGTTCATCAAATTATATGCCCCAATATTTGATCAACAAATCAATGATATCGATAAAAGCAGTCTGAAATCCAAATCCGATTTCGATGAGTCAGTGAAAACATATTTCGGCAGGTATGTTCATAGTATGCAAATTGTCTGTCTGCACATTGCATAATAGATTGGTTGCATTAATGTACCGATTGCTTCCGGTTTGTTTTTGTCGTCGATCATAAAATTTACTTGATTTTTACAATTTAGTCAATGCAATTCACCTCATATTTCCTTGGCTTTCCGATACTTTTTGCTTACCTGCATGGACAGACTCAGTGTTACCTAGGTTTAACAGGCCACATATCTCAGCTCGTGACATGAAGCTGTGGCAGGACGGAGAAATCATTGGCGGCACTGAGCCTGTTCACACAGGTAACCCATGCGCAGGTGTTTAGACGATATATCATACGGACATCTTTTAGATGTCAAAACTATACAGCAGTCATCACCATCATTTAATACGAAATAAAAGGTCAGGAGATCTTTTGCTTTGTGAAAGAGTATATATTACATTTGGAAAACAATATGGAATTGAATATGCATGATGGGATATATGACACAATACAAGTAACTCTTTCAGTGCCAAATATCGACAAATTAACAGCTTTCCTTGGACAGATTCCGCATAAACGGCGCAAAGGCTATTGCTGACCTGGACCATTCATGTAGTCCTTGTAACCTTGGTAACGGCAGGCATACTATAGTATTTAAAGGAAAGGTCTTTTTACAAAGAATATGAATCTAATACATGCAGAGCACATCTACGTTTGTCGAAAGTGGCAATTAAAGAAGTTAAGATTGATAACTGAACGATAAAATGGTTTATGCCCTGCAAATTTAAAAATATTTGTATGGGAATAGCATTGGACATACCCGTACCACAATGAAATCCCAATAAAGCTGGTAATGTGAGACACAACTGCAATCTGTAATTTTCTTTGTTTTCTTTCTTTCTTTTTTTTTCAAATTTTAGATTCATCCAACCACTATACATATGTTGAAACACAAGGCCCATTGTTGTTGTTGTTGTTGTTGTTTTTGTTGTTGTCGTTGTTGTTGTTGTGTGTGTATGTGTGTGTGTGGGGGGGGGCAATAAAATTGTACCAAAGAGCACTCGGGTGTGCAATACTTCATATTGTACTTTTTACATCCGCAAATGCAATATTTATGGATGACCAGTGCGGTTACAATATAGCGGCCATCCACTTCGTGACGCAAAAAGCTGTTTTGCTTTCTCATATCGAGTGTTCAAATTGGATTATATCAGGCCTAGGTATTCGACGGGGAGCTCACAAATTCATCCAGAGTACACATTCTTGGGAGCTTGCTGCTTTTATCTAACATATGCCAATATATAACTTTTTCTTTTCTGGGACCGATCAGCATACGTTCTGATTTCAATTGTGCATATAAAAATGTGAAAAGCACACTAGCCTAACTCTTGGTAAAGAAATGCTAAAAACAGCAATAATGAGGAAGGCAGGTTTTTTTATACTCTAAAATTATTATGTGTGAGCGAGCATTCTAAACTTAAAAAACTGATCTTACGATTTTAGGAAATACTCTGGTTTTTATATCTGTATTAGGCTTTAAGGATATGAGGACTCCAACAAATATGCTAGTCCTAAACTTGGCAATTACTGACTTCATTGTACTGTTTGTTGCTTTTCCTGAGAAGGTAAGTTTGTTATTGCGCATTGTAACTGATTTGCTTGCACTTATCTACTACTTTTATCTCATGATTGCACCTACCAGACTGAAATAGAACAATGTTTCCTGGGTATGTTTGCTTTGTTCCTTTCATCATATTCCATGACGCTAAGAGTTGTTACTAGGTTGCTGTGAGCAGAATGTTTGACGCTTTTTTTCTTATTTAACGAGAAAGCACACAGTTTTGCTGTTAAACGTACATTGAAACAGTGCCACAAAGTGTGGTAGTTTCTAATCAGCCTCACAGCAGTACTAGATAAAAAGGCCTCAAGATAAATTGTGAGTGACGTCGACCAAACAAAACTTTTATTCGACTTGATAGGACAGTTTTACACACAGGTTTGTGTTACTGCACGCAGCCTCTGTATCGGGTTATAGAAGCAGTAATTTGCTACCAAAAAATTGACCTTCACGTCCAACTCAGCACTTGTGCCCAGCTAAAATTTATGGCAGCCAGGAGATCTGCTGGGAAACATGGAACAGAAAGTATCATCCTTCACCAATTTCACAGGTCGACATTAAAAATGGCAATGACAGAACTATTTTTAAATAGAGGAAATGCATCATATTGAAGAAAATTCGTCAGCATGTCAGCTACAATGGGCTATTATAATGTAAGATTTCTTGTACAATTCTAATGAGCAGGGATTTATTAGAATTATCACTGTTGGTCTTTTTCTTACAGTCGTAAAATGTACGTTCAGTCAACGTACATATGACTACAAGAATAAGTCTGAAGAATGATACGATTTGTACAAAAATGCGCACCAGCACCCAATCACGGTCCTTAAAATGAAAAATATAGAAGTAGCATTCCGTGGATTATCAAAAACCTCTGGTGAATGCACAAACCTGCAAAACTTTTTATTCACTTTAGGACAGACGCTTACTTTTCACCAAATGAGAGAGATTGTTTAGTTTTCATAGAGGTTATTTTAATTGGCGAGCAAAGAAAGAAAAACATGACACAAAGACATAAAGGAAAAGCGATACGTAAACAACTGTAAATGTTAATTTAGTATCCGCCGACTTATGTATATTTCAGGTTCTTGAACACTTTTTTGAAGATGCCATAAACTTGTCAGATGTTGCCTGTAAGTTAGTGCATTTCATACGGTATTTATCGTTTGGTTCATCTATGTCCGGAATGGTTGTTATCAGCATAGAAAGGTGAGGTATTACCTGGTAATCTATTCTGTTTATTTGGTGGCCAAGAGTCTTCTATAAATCAGCGAAAAAGAATGATGGATATTGTGTGATGCTTACAACCTAATATTTCATCAACGACTCCGCCGAAAAGCGTACAATTTAAAGCAATTAACATCGGAACATTATAGAACAGATTTTACTCCTCGTCCAGGAGTCATTGCATATGGCAAGCCGTTTGGACGTTTAGTGCCATTTGGCCATATCGCAAAATGAAGTAGCGATATCACTCAATCAATTGTATGCACTAATCCATCCATTTAGCGAAAACGCTAAACACATCTTATTTGGCGATAACTTAACAACCAGGCCTACAGGTCCAAACACTCGCTACTTCGCACCAGTCACTATAGACTACAGCTATAGTACAATTATATGCACTAATCCATCCATTTAGCGAAATTGCTAAACACATCTTATCTAGCAATATCTTTCAATCCTTAATCGATATAGCTAAATCGGTTAGGGATATCTCAAAATCATTTAGAGATGACACTAAATGATTTAGTGATATCAGTAAATAACACTATTGAGTGATATCACCAAACGATTTGGCGATATCGCTATACGATTTACTGATATCTCCCCATGGGACAAAACATCAAAACAGCTTGCCAAAATTGAGCACGCATCCACGGACCACAGATTACTCTTGACCTCGGCCTGACACTTCGATCGAAGACAATGCTCAATACATGAATTGGCCCAAAGTAATTCTTGGACGAGTTGTAAAGTCTATAAATTGGTGATATATGTACACTATGCATACATTATGTTACATCCATTTGAACGATTATTATACCCAGTAAAGGTGTTAAAGCACCAAAATTAAAGAATTCCTAGCTATTGTGAGAGGAATGTATTTGAAAAACAAGAGGGCCCTGTGAACAGCCAATGCTCAGCTGACCTAGAGATACATCACACTTGAGGTTCTGTGAGCTTCAGACAGTATCAAGCTCACCCATGTATTAAGTCAGTCTGACCTCTAATGGTTCTACACTTACATGTGCAACATCAAGGTCCCAGTTCAAGTAGTTCTCAAGTTATAGTGAAGAGTACACCCAACAGCAGTGCCACCTAGTGATCAACTTTGTTGGACCCTTTTACAAGGAACATATCCACCAAGTTTCAGTTTAATCTGAGTGACGGTTCTGGAGAAGTCGAAAATAGCGAAAACACACAAAAAATCATAAAAAGTAGAATAATATTGCAGCGCCACCTGTCGCTGAAGGAGGGCAAGGCGTTTGCTAGCCTTTGGAACGGTGTGTTTTATCTGAGAGTGGCATGTTAAGTTCTGAAAGAGTCTTATACCAGGATGAGTATGGCTTGTGATCTCGGATATTGCGGAGTTGCCGAGATATATTGCTGGGTGATTTACTTTAATATGTATAATGGTAAACAGAAGGAAGGCTATTGTAGAGGAACAAAGGAGATGCGCCGAAGTCTGCCAAAATTTTTAAGGTGCCCAAGATTAGTATTCATCTGAGTGCCTGATGCCTCGGGGTCATGAAGTATTTCAGGAAAACTTCTGTCATTGGAAAAGAGTCTAATGTCGCAAGTGACATCATCAACAATGTCATTAATATAAACCAGGAACAAAAGGGGCCTGAGAATGGAGCCCCTTGGGATCCCAGGCTCCAAGGGGAACCATAAAGAGGACTGTCCAAGTATGACATTTCTCTGTGACGTCTGGTCATGTAACTTTCGGCCCACTTGAGAGCAAGGGGGTATATGCCTAATTGTCTTAGTTTGAAGTAGGCCCTGCTGGCATACCCGGTCAACAGCTTTGGAGATTTCTAAGAAGACCCTTGTTGCCTCCTTCTGGGGTTCAAGACCCTTATATATCTTGTGTATAATACCTACAAGTTGATTTATGGTAGAATCATTAGATACAAAGCCAGAATTGTGGTCTGCCAAACGATTATTTGCTATGAAGTACTCTTAGAATATATTGTAGTCTCTCAAAGATCTTTGATACATTACAGAGCAGGAGAATGTAACGATAATTCGACTTCAGTTATATACCTGATTTTTGAAAACCGGGCATGCATTCAATTCTTCCACTTGCTCAGGGAATCATCTGATGATAGGGACAAGTTAAACAGGCGACATAAGGGTTTACATGTACTTGCATCAGTTAGTTTAAATAGCAAATTACTAATATCGTCAGGACCTGTTGCGGAACTAACTCTCAAAGAGGACAGGATTTTCAGAACTTTGTTTTCATTGATTTCAAAATAATCAAGCCTAAAATCAATGCAGCACTGGAAAGTAGGGAGAGGAGGTGCACTTTTGTTCACAGGAATTTTGCACTGGTTCGCAAAATATTGATTGCCTTTTCTGCATTGCTAGATATCATTGTATCATTTTCAACAAGGGGTGGTATGCTCGAATGGAGCACCGGAGAATAGATGTAGAGAGACTCCACCTGTATTACCATTACAAAATTCTAACGAAGCAGATGCGAAATGCAAATATACCAAACAAGTCAGTGAACAAGTCGGTGTCTTAGCCACAAACAAACAAGCTGACTGCCAATGTACTATTAACGCACAAGTTATTGTTGAAATTCAGCCTGTTGCCAGGGGAATAAACAATGCCACCAATTTTGTGGAAGACACGCAAACTGTGGACAAAATTGACCTGATTGTTATACATACAGGAACAAATAATATTCCACAGTAGAATGCCAGTAACACAATTCGGAATTTTCGTAAAAAAGAGGTCATACGCCCGTCACCACCCTTTCCTGGAGTGGAGTTCGGATTTTGAAGATATTGATATTGCGATAAAGTAGGGAAGGGTTTAAGAGGGGGGCGCTCCCCCTCTCAACTTGAGGTAGGAGCATTCTGGACAATGACAACCAAAATACCGAAATAGTGTGTTCTGGCGAGCATTTGGGTCAAAGTTTTGTTCATAAAACAATACCATTTTCAGCTCAAATTAGACAGTAGCCATATAAATATACCATTCATTTCAAGATATTTATGCAATAGACAAGGGCCTTAGGTGGCCCGTGGAAGGCGTAGTCACCAAGCAGCTCTTTGGCTTTGATTGTTCACAAAATATTTACTGTTCAAAAAATCTTATAAAAGCTGTTGACTTTTATGTGTTTAAAGTGCAGGACAATTTTTTAAAAAAAATTTGTTGAATGTGTTTTTTTGTACTCTGTATATAGTTTTTTCGTGAATATAATTTTAGTTGTAGCTGGGCCCCTTGTAAGAACAGAGCGTAGCTCTGAAAGGGCTAATTCTGTTCTAAAATAGATATATAAATAAATAAACTTAGTTAAATTGGTGCATATAAATATCATTATAAACTGCAGAGAATGAAATATTCAGCCATATGCTTTTGTAATTATTATCACAAAATTATCATCATCAACATTATTATCATTCTTCTTCTTCTTCTTCTTCTTCTTCTTCTTCTTCTTCTCATTATTATTACATGTAAATGCGTGGATGAAATTACGTAATTTTATGTTTTGAAATCTACGCAGAATGAACTAAGTCACTTTAGCGGAGGCAGCCCATTTCATTGTGTGTTTTTTTTCGCAAAGGTGCACACTTCTGAAGGCAAGTTTTCACAGTCCGCAGTACTTGCTTTGTCTGCCAAAGGGCAGAAGTGGGGAAGTAAACACCCGGGTGTTGCTGGTACTTTAGGCACCATGCTGTTAATGGCGACCAAAATACCAATGGTGCATTTAAGTTGTGGGTTGACATGCACTAATGACTTACATGCAAAGACAAGGGAAGCTGACATAAACTGAGCATTAGGGGGATGATTAAGTGAGGAGCTTCATCACCCAAAGTACTGGTATGAATTGCATGCTCATGTTGAGCAAGGACAATGATATCCAGCTGAAAATTATGTTGAGTTAATCAGTGGTACCTGCTGCATTTGGTCACTACGGTGGACAGCACAGTTTTTGGTTTGGTCACATTGCAGTGACACAGGTGTCGGTCTCCATCTATTTTTACATGCACTAAAAAGTCGTGTCTGGTCCCTTTTCCTTGGCAGGTGAAGTGACCAAATGGAGCAGATGCCGCGCTACGTACAAGCATTATAAATACCAGGCGAAGACAAAATGATATATTTTGGATATGCCATGTTTATTATGTGTGTATATATTGGTATATTTTTTGAAACGTTGAAAAATCATGGTTCTTGTTATTGGATAAAGACACTTAAAGTAGCACCATGGGGGACTATTGAATCGGCCCTCAAGGTTTATGCTTGTTATTAAACACATGTCCTTTTTCTCAACTACTCTACTTTCATTACCATAGAGAGAAGGAAAGTGCATGCCCAGGAAGGAACAAACCACATTGTATGTTTCTTATATTCAAGGTAAAAGTGAAGTTATGTGTGATATGTCGTCCACGGCTTCACATGAGAATGTATATGCATTTCATACTTAATGCATACGGTTGGAATTAGTGGCAGACGACACCACCGAGTTACTAATATTAATGTTATGTATGGATGAATTATAGAAATGATGGTTGATTATACAAGTCATGTACATATAAAAATGCACAGACTTAATCCAGACCAGCCTCACTAGTACATTGCAAGGTGTTATTTGAAGTTCGTTTCATCTTGTTTCTATGTGTAATATACTTTATGACACCAGTCGGAATTTTCTGTGTGTGGAATTGATATCTTACTGTACATTTATGAAGATGGCCTATCACAAATGACAGCCAGATTTCCTCAATACAACAATATGAATGTCTTCAAACCAAGACTACCCGGAAATGGCAATTTCAGTGCTGCCATCTAGCGGTAAACTGTGAAGGAAGCAAAATGCGCCAGCCCTGCTGTTCATAATAAACTGGGTGCCTATGATAAACGTTTTGTCTGGATATATACCCGGCGCAAGTATTCTTTGTCCCATCACATTCTTTTCATTTTGAAACATATACTTGTAGTAAATCTGTCAGCGCATAAATAAAAATGGGTGAAAACGTCTGATTTTGCTACAAGCTTCTTATAGGATAGGGAGGCAAAATTGCAATAATAAAATCTGCAAGTTTTGCTTTTGTGGAACGCACATTACCAAATTGAAATAATACCATTTACATCGTGACTGTATTTTGAGATAGACCTTTTTACCGTTATTTATTTCATATTTTTTACACATAAGGGAACATTTATGTTGTTTCGAGGAAGAGTATGATGTGTTGGAAATTACGGAAATGAAAAAAAAAATCCTTGGCGTGTACATTCCCATAGCCTACTGATATTGAAGTGAAAAAGCGAATATTGTATTTGTATTTGGTTAGAAAATAAACATTTAATAAAATTGGAAGCTGGCAAACTTTGAACGAAATGACGCCATCGCATGTGCTAGATATAATTCTTTAAATGAGAGAAAGCTCCATCTCAGGGAGGCAAAATAATGATTTGACCTTTATTGCAAAATGATATAAAAAAACTGCCCCAGCTGAAAAAGCAACATTATTTTATTTTTAGACCTACTATGATGTGCTACTAAAGTTACTCAGCTGAAGCCACAAGATAGTCAGTAGTATGTTGTCTGTCTCTCTTCTGTCTACAATTAACCTTCAAAAGCGATGGCTAGATCATTTTCATACTTTGTAGGGAAAGGTTGTGATTTACATTGAATGAGCATCTACCAAGTTTGTTTACATCATCATACTTGAAAGTATTGTATGTATGCATAATTTTTTAAATTTTACTCTGGAACATCTTCAAAACATTTTCCTATAAAACTGCTTGGCTGGTGACTTTGAAATTGCACACAAACACATCTGGAACCCTTAGAGTAGGTTGATAATTAATTGCAGTTGTCAAATTCAGCTGAGGACTGGATACACACATACATATATACACAAACTGGGTGCTGGTGCTTAAATAAGGTTCTGCTAATATGGTCAAAGTTTACAGTTACAAAATATTTACCAACTATATATACTAGTTTGGAAGGAGAGTGTGCTACATTATCATGCGCGGTGGCGCCAAAATTAAAAATTATATATATATATATATATATATATATATATATATATATATATATATATATATATATATATATATATATATATATATATATTTACATGGCCTTAATTCATAATTGCTTTACGAAATTGTCGGCGTAAATTGTATTTTATGTACCAAGGACTACAACACATTGAAATAGTGAGTGTATTTCTTGGATACAAAATGATAGCAAGCATCAGACAAAGGTGATTCAAAACAATTTGTCTTCAGTCTTGTTGATGTTTGATATGTAGTATTGAAAGTTTAACTTTACTCATAGCTTTAATAGTAGGGTCGTATTACGACAAGTTGATAAATTCGCTTTAACAGGGTACCACCGGGGAAACATCAACAGGAACGCCCCAAACAAAGTAGTGCGGCGATACGAGGACGAATAAAGGTAGGCTGTTTGAATTTATGGGAAAAATATTCATGAAGTGCAACGGAGATATATTTTTATTGTGACCTTTAATTACTATGAATCATTTGCTAAGTGTTCTTTGCCGGAATCTGGAATGATTCCACAGTCATGGCGCAAACACCTTCTTTTTCAAATTACATCTTCAGTTGGGCTTTGATGCTTCAGCAGGAGACACGTGAGAACCCTTTGACTTTACAGTCAGAAACATATTTCGCGGAGGTCCACATATGAAGAGTCTGGTATAATACACGTGCCACCTATATATTTGTATTGTCGTGGTCGAAACGTAGTGGTTGGGTGTCCCATGTGGTTGCAGGTGGAATTTCAGTCAACGTTTTATTGATAAACACTTTTGGCCCTTTGGGCTCTTCTGGGTATCAGTTACATTCGTTCAAAGTGGTAACACATGATCAAGATCTATAGATATAACAGTGTCAGGTCTTGATGGAGCTGGGAAATGGAGTGCCTATTTCGGAGCGTGTCTCACAGAAGGTCGTGCATACTGCACAATATATAGTGTTTGGCACAAAGCCAGGAACAGCACGTTTATGTAGATACATTCACGCATAAACTTTATGGATAATGTCAAAAGCTAAGTATAAATCACACATGTTTCTACATTCTTCTAATTTTGGCATACATCATGCAGATACAGTTATTTTTAAGTGAAAATAATTTGCAAACTAAGCAGGACATAGGCTTTAGATTTTTAGAATATAAGAATTTATACTGAAGACACCCCCACAAATATATTCCTCATCTGTATTTTGTTGTATTTGCAGGTCATAAAAATGCTGCTTCTGGTAGTTTTGGTATTTTTCACTTGTTGGGGGCCTGCGCTCATTTACAACGTGCTTGAAGATCTTCCATCTATTGACCTGCCGCCTAGTAAATATGGGATAGCATTTTACCTTTACTTGTCGGGTCTTGCTAATAGCAGCATCAATCCATATATATACCCTATCTGTTCCAGGTGCATATTGTTTCAAAATTGATTTGATTTTAAGATTTTATGCACAATTACATATCTATTTATTAACTCACATGCCGGGCACATTCAATCTGGAACATGCTTTATCAGTTGCTCCACACAATTTCATGTGAGATTATGTGATTATACGACTTTTTACATTTGTAGTCATATTTGAAGACAAACAAAGCGTGTTGTAATATTTCCATTAAAATACAACCAAGAAATTGCATGAGTAATAAACAAGAGTGAGCGTTATTGCACGGGCACATATAAAGAGGAGAAACAATCCCGCACGTAACATAAAGAATGCTGCATTATTAGCTCTGGGTCAATGTCATTGAGTTTGAAAATAAGACCATGAATCGGCTCCTTTATTGACTTGGTTTGCATCGACCAAAGTGGCCTTGTGTCTTTGCATTCACATAGAAAAAACTTCTGAACTTTTGGTAGGAAGGTTTGGTTCAAGAATTACTATTCTTTGCGTTAGCAAACTCTTTGATCGATACCCCTTGATTGTCAAGTGTATAATAGAAATCATTTTAAGGTCCGTGATGTTGACAACCGTTGAGTGTAAAATAAGCGAAAAAACCCCACTAAAATGTCATACGATCTCGGTAAATAGATCAGAGTCACTATTGTGCTCTTCCAAATTAACTTCTATAGAGGACTATCATGGGGAACAATATCACAGTCTGAGGCCACATGGGTCTGAAGCTATCATGCAAACACTAAAACCAGCGATGTGACCCTTTATAACATTAGTACTTAGGCCAGGGAACTCTTCTGTTGCCTCAATATTGTTGTTATAGGTTATACCGCCACCTTTTGTGTCATCAAAGTCATAGCTGGAAACGTTCTTGAGTTCTTGTCATGGACATTTATTCATTCCAATTACTCTGCGATCCTCAGACACTTGCATCCGCTTTATGTATTAATGTGTGATATAACAACATACAGCTTAGGAATTTTTCGGAGTCCTTTAATATTTTGTCCAAAGAGAAAATATTGCCTTAAGGTATATGAATTTTGCGCATTTACATAAAGGGAATATTCCGGTTTTACAATAAATTTTTAATGAAGTTTAGTTTTTCGAATGACGATTAACGTGTTCTTTTTAACTGTTGCGTAACTAGATGTCTCTAAGATATAACATCTTGAGCAATTTGTTTCAGGAGCTCGAAGGAAGTTTAAAAAACTTTGCCCCAGAAACACTTATTTTGCACACAAATATTACATGTACAGTTTCGTTTGGTAACATAAATGTATGACTTTATTTTAATGTTTTCTCATGAAACGTGAAATGCAAAACTAACCACAGGACGTATAGCACAGAACAAAACTACGTGGAAGCAAACTAAACACAGTTTCTAGAGTAGGCAAAAGTTCCACTTTATCCTTGATTAGGTATACATAGGGCCAAGTTGCGAATTGTAATCAAAACATTGTCTCAAGTGCTTAAACCGTGATATTTGACTGAATATTGACAGGCTGCTCTATATTTTCATGCATGCAAATTTTGGGACATTTAGGAATATGAATGAATGTTATAACTGTTCCAAAATATCCAACGTGTAATGATAACATATTACACACAGAAATGACCATAACGTCCGATTTTTATGTTTCTATATGCATGATCTGTGTGGGCTATGTACTGCAGAAGTTATGATGATTTGGATGGATTTTTTTAAACTTATATATGGAAAAGGAACGTTTATTTTGTACCTGTTGGACAGAAATAGACCAATGACATCCCCTTTTGGTTAATCAAAATGCAAATCCTCTGTCCTAAAATGATCTGCTGGGCAATAAAGTGGAGAAAGTTCGATGATTGGGATCGACGTATCAGAATTATATGTGGAAGAGTAACTCATTATTTTATAACTGTTACTAAATGTTTCATAGAATGCTACATTTCACAAAAAGAGAAAGCTAAGCCATGTTTCTATATTCGTGATGGTCTTAAAGGATGTAGTATTCATGCTGCAGTTCTGCATGGAAATCTAATGTATCAACACCAACTCAAATTATATTCTGACACTTTATCTTGTATTGCAGAAAGTTCCGAGAGGTATATACAACTATTCTGCAGTATGGCCGCCAGAAGAGAAGTGAACAAGGATCCTCGGCTACCGTCGCCGGTAGTAACTCTAGGTCAACAACGCAAACAGCTACATAAATTCCTATAAATGACGAGTTGCTTCAAGATGATATAAGATTTTAAAGCATCAAAGGAATTTCGCATGTGTAACATACAAGAATTTCAAAGTTTTTTTATGCATCACGCTTCGGCCTGGGAATGGCTCCATACAAAAATGTTATAGAATTGCATGCAGCTGTTCAAATATAGATTCAAAGCGGCAATTGGGATGTTCAAGGCATACAAATCGAACAATCATTGTTTATTCATCGAAATTTTCTCTCACACAAAAGTGAATATAGACGATCTCAGCCATAGAATTAATATATTTATCCGTTTTACCCAGGCGTTAAAAGCCTTAATCACAGATCATTGTGATAGTACCCTAAATATCTGTAAAGGTGACAACTATTGTACCCATATTGACAAAACGTATGGAACAGCCTTTCACATATTGTGCCCACTTTTCGTCGAATGTATAGAAACTAAAGTGCATCGTTTATATAATTTGGATCAGATAGAACCACATATTTTTACAAACACCCTGTACTGCACGTCTCTTCCAACGATGGCTCTTACCGCCGATAATTTAATCCAACAGATGTTTTTCTTTTTACTTTAAATGTAGGTCTTGTAACTTTTAATTTCGTTACGGAATTCTGTTTATTTCTGGTCACCACATATTCTGTTATTTTCATTTTTCTACGTCATCTTGTTGCTAGTAACCCTTTTAGTACCAACTGTGACATAAATAGAACCACGTAAAACGACCAGCTCTAAATAATACTAAGGGTGCCAGATTAATATTCCTTGTGAGACTTTTCATTTAAGTACCAACATGTCTGTAGTTACATAGAGTAAAATAGTCCAGGGCAACAGCTTTTCTCGGCTCGCTTTGGACTCCGTACATAACGTGGCACTAAAAGACATAAGTGCTGGCACGATTATCTTTCTTTTAAAAATGGCCCAGGCCACAGCATCCATCGACGTGCTTTCGGCCCATATTTTACTCAAAACGCACAAAGGAGACCGGCTAACTCAATCTCCTACTTAGGGTACCCAATGTATATGTCAGAACATCGTATGGCTGTCCGCATGAAATGCTTAACGATATTCACTGGTCCCAGAGCATTGCACATATTTATGATTATAATCACTATCTACAAGTATCAAAGGCGTAAGCATAAATTCTTCATCAAATCTGGAAATGCAAAAGAACCTAAGTTGAAGCAGATTTATCCGTTTGTCTATGTTTCCTCGGCAGATGAAACATTTGGTAATTTTATCCGCGCAAGAGGAGTACGCAGAATGTCCGCACGTGAAAACTACATTTCTGGATCACACTTTAGTCCGTACATTATACACGGAAGGTTTTGCTCTCGCTCCATGTTAACATCTGACTTTGGCTGGTGTGTCTCACACTACTATTTGACAGTGTTGTTGCGGAACTGTCTCTGCAAATACACCAAACCTCACTAAACTTGTCAAAACACCATTGACTCAACAGTGCCTTATTGTCAATAAGTTTTACAGAGATGTACATAGCATTAACGACGTTGTAAAGCTATGTACCATAATATGCAGTAAATATGCTTGAGCAACTTTCATAATGACTTTACAGGTTCCACCAAATTAAATTAATTTCATTTTTTATTCAAATTGCAACAAATAACAGTGATTCACAGAAAGAATATTGACACCAAACTCTGTTTCCCCATCAAGGAATTTGAAATCTTGTAATAAACAGCACATCGCCATTCAAGTCACGTAAAGCTATTCACTACACGTCGTCAACTGAGAATGATTTAGTTCTGTCAAAATGTGAATTAAGGGAAATGCCTATAAAAGATTATGCCATGTAGAATATCAACACGGACAAACAAGTAATGCTTCTCAAATATTTGTATGTACTGTTGTACACTTAGAACGTTTCTGAACATTGATATTTTGATAAGTTTACAAAGTGCGTTTTTTAACAGATAAATTGAGTATAGAACAAAGTATCTCCGAGATGGTTAGAAAACTGCCATGCATAAACGTATATGCCTATATTCATTGAACAATATTCTGTCTCTACCCCTATTATTTTTCAAAAATAAACTTCACTTCACATCCAACATGATATAATATTGGTACAGAAAACGACAAAGCGTAGTGGAATTTTCCTTTCACTGGAGCTTTGTGACACCTAAGGAGCATGTTACCTTCACAAATGAAAGTATTCAGGTTTCTTGCATGTACTAGAACAAAGAGACTAGTACAAACCACAGTGGAGCAAAATGTGTAAAAAATCATTTGTAATTTTTCTTATGATAGGATATAGGTTGGGAAAAAGTGTCACGCCCATTGGTTTAATGTGGGCCGCTCTAAATATGTCTTCATATGAAAAATATGGATGTCCCGTAGAATATTATGAAACATCAACAGCATATGCCTGAGCAGCAACACACACACACACACACACACACACACACAACAGGTCCTGATAACATGACAACAGCCAGAAAGGTGCGAAAAGTGTGTCTCTGCTATTGGGGTGCCTGTATGGGTTTGATAAGGGGGCAATGACACTATAGTGGTCAATGTGAATCCACAATGTCATGGGGTACGCGGCAATCACAGTATCAGGGTGAATAGGACACTAACAGGCCAGCGCTGCATGGATGAGATCTGGCCCAAAGTAGACGAATGGATCCAACAATATTGAGGGTTACTATTTCAACAGGACAACACACGATCACACACTTCCATACCCATCATGCAGTATCGACAGCAACACAATATCACATTTTTGCCATGATCAGCTTGTTGTTCTCACCTGTCTGCCATCAGGCATTTGCGGGAATTGCTTGGCTCTTGAATGAGGGATGAGTATAAAGGACCCCCAGCCACCCTGGACCAACTGGCACAGAGGCTCACAGATCAGTGGAATTGAATTTCCAGGTTGAGATCACCAAGCTTAGAGGCAACATAGTAGTGTGGATCCAAGCTTGCTTACAGACACATGGTGGTCACATTGCTATTAATCCATGCATCCTCCCAACAACAATAACCAAAAAGGACCTTTTAAGAACAAGCATTTCTCCCCAAAAGAGACGTGAAAGCAATGATATAATAAAGTGAACAAACGTCCCACAATCATCCTCATAGTACGTGCATAACATTGAAACAACAGAGTGGCATTTTTCCCCAGCAGTATATATAATGAAAAAAAAATATAGGTTGCTACTTATTTCTACATGAGCCACTCCATGGCATTTGCAAACTATCGATAACATACATGGTAGCAGAGCAGTACATGTTTTGAAGGAATCTCATTATCGATGATAACTAAGGTGTTTATATTGCCTTATAAAGAGAGCATCAACACTGCCCATCAGCATCAAGGAGAAAGTAATAAGGTAATGCGATTTCCTGGAAGAAAGAAATGTGGTATCACCATACACACAACTTCTAAGATATAATTTTGAAATCTACTGTCAAATTATGCTTTAATATTAGCTGTGACTATGCAGGTTCTAGCCTTTTTCTTCTAAAATTACAAAAACAAAGTGCAATTATTAACATCAAACCTTATCTACAGTCAAATTTATACTCCCTTATACCATGTCCCATCTTGGCTTAAGTTGACAAGTGACCTGAATATGAAACTGAACTATGTCCTTGAACCTTACAAGCTCAACAACAATTTTTATTTGAGACATACCTGAGTACCACACATCCGACCAAATAACGGTTACGCCAGTTTTACCATCACCTTGCTCATCTAAAAAAACAAAAAACAAAACCTACTGTTAAGCTTTCTGAGGCTTAATGATGCTTTTCCGCAGTATTTTTCATTAACTGCTGTCTATTAAAAATGCACTTTGTTTCTTCTACCTTGCTGTCGACATTAGTGGCTCCGTGTATGGTAGCTACCACAGAATTGTGCAATGTCTCGTAGTCTCTCTGACACTATGTTGCTAAAAAGTGTTGATGGACTAGCTCTGTTTTTTTTTTGGTCCAGATTTGTGGTTTGTGTATAGATCATAATCTACCTGCTTCAGGCATATTAAAGGGTCACCACAATGCATCATTGGACCTTCTGCAGAGTCAACATTGTTTCTCTGTAAGCTCTGATGCAATTTACATGTATGTGAGGTGGTCTTGATGGTTCCAGGCCTTTTAGCTTCGTCCCGTTATGCATCTTTTAATGGTACAGCGCCTGCATACATCTGTGTTAAAAATAAAATTCTGAGTCAGAAACAGATGTTTCAAGGCTCATTATTTACCACTGCAACATTACTGTAATAGGACATAGTAACAAACCAGAAAAAAAAGTTCTGGCGGCAACACCAAGGTTTGTGATGCATGGAAGTTGTGCAGCTACTTCCTTAACGCAAATGTTGCTTATCCTAGTGAAAGCCAAGTTAAAATACTTCAGATTATGACAAGTAGTGACAGCTTCTGAATCTTAATCCGCCAGATATCACATCTGCACAAAACAGTATGTTAATGAATGCTGTACGTAGCAGGAAGACTGATGTCATCATCGGACAGCCACTTTCATAAATGCGTGTATCTAAAATACCTGGTGCAGTAGGCACCCCCTGGCACCATTTAACATTTTGTCGGAGGCTCTAAATACATTGTTACCAAACGCATTTATAATATTAATCACGAAGGGAGAATTGGCAGATATTTGATTCCTGTGAAACATCCCAGCTATTGCTCTATAGTAAGTTTTGGTTTCTGCACTATAACTAGAAACGTTTTCAGGATAGGACCTGTATATTGCCCAGGATTACAGTCCTTATCCATTGTCAGACCAAGATTGAAGATGGGTGATCTTGATCTGAATCCACAAGGTCAATTTAGGATACACATGGTAATATTCTTATATTAGGGCTTGGTCAGCTTACAAGATGGATGACCTGGACCAAATTCCCAAGGTCACCAAGCTGGTCGGTAAGTCGGTTAGAGAGACTGGTTTCTGCACCACAACTGAACCCTATTTTCAAGATCACGGAGGTACTATAGTAGTTTGGGTTTTCACAGGATAACTACAAAAGCTTTGACGATAGAACCTGCTTATTGTACAGGATTATAGTCCTTATCCAGGGCTAGGTCAATTTGGAAAATGGGTGACCTTGAATAAAGTCAAAGTTCAGAAGGGCACTTTAGTAAACTTCGTTTCTGCATTGTAACTCAGAGTTTAGCTTATGACTTCAATATTGCACATGGTAATAGTCCTTAATAATGGCCTGGCCCACTTAGAAGATGGATGACCTTGATTAAATTCCATGGTCACCACTTAGAGTCCTATCGGTGACCTTGGTTTGCGCATGATAACTTAGGATGTTTTTGACCCAGGGCTTTCATATTGCAAGGAATGTATCTTGTTTGAAGAGCTAGATTAACTTCCGAAATGGGTGGCCGTGAGACAATTACACAGCCACATTAGTGAATGTGGTTTCTGCTTAATAATTGTAGGATTTTTTTAGGCAGTGCTTTTATTTTGTAGATGTTTACAGTTTTCCTTTAGGGCTAGATCAGCTTCAAAGAAGAGTGTTTTTGACCTAACTTCAAAGATCACAAGGTAGCTTTAGTGCATTTGTTTTTTGCATCCACTTCCAAAGTTCATGAATGTCCCATCTAGTATTACCAACAGGATAATGAGGGCAAACATAATGACGTAGGTGGGCACCTGTATTTCACAAACATGTATAGTGATTTTTGTCATAACCTTGTCAATATTAACCGAAAAATAAACCATTTCATCAGAGTCAGCATAATCTTGGACAAGGAGAGTGGTAATGGGGGTTCTGCAAAATTATGATACTAGATTAACTATTGTTGTTATTGATTTGGTTGATATGGCTAGTAACTTTGCATGTCAAGTACAAGTTATTATTTGTGACACCATCATGAAATTCCATCGCAGAAATATGAGTGTTCTGTGGCACATCACGAATCTGTTTCTTTCTCATTGCGTTTTATTAGATGACACTAAGCTGACAATATTTTAACTGGGGATATTTAAAGTATACCCGTGTCAGTGGTACGAACAACTTGGTTTTGTCCCCCAAATGTGGACACAGAGCAAAATAACTCCCAGCCAATGACGTGTACATTTATGGGCACAAAGCACACCAAGCTCCCAGCCCCAATTGTACCCCCCGTTTCCCCTGGGGGCATATAGGGGGCACACACAGTGGTCGCCTGGATTGTGCACTGTGTAGAATACAACGGCATTTCGCACAGGGCCATGGAGTTAACATTATGTCCCTGTACTTGTCGACCTTCTTGTATTTGCAGGTAACAATAAAATAAGATAGTTTTACAAGAAAACTTGTGCACGAGTCATAATTATGTCCTCTTTTCACGTTCGTTTTCAACTGCTTCTATTACGTTGTATTTACATTTTTAAACGATACATCGGTAGTTACTGAAAATAGTTCAAAGATTTAAAGCACAGGTTGAATAATCGCTGACTGTCTGTGTTAATTCAGGAGTGAAATTTATTTCTTTTTATTGGTATTTTAAATCAGAAATTATAAAGTGAAATGAGATATATATCATAGGTGCAATTTTTATTATCATCATGATGATCATCATGATCATGATGATGATGATCATCATCATTAGTATTGGCCGTCCTCTAGAAGGTGTGCAGAGAATACATCGATGTACAGGCGACGATTTATTTTTGTTCCCCAGTTTACGTTTACTTATAAAATGTATGATTGAACACAATGCATTATACGGTAGTCCCTGTTTTGAGACACCACTCTACTGAAATATCACGGACCATATAAGACCACATTCACCTGGTCCCTGAGTCTATATTTTCCATTGTATACCTCCAATGGGAGACCACCTGCTTTTTGTACCTACTTTAAGACCTTCCCTAGGGTTGGTCTCTCCAAAGAGGCCGTACTTTACATTTATTGGCAGTAGCAACACGTGGCATTTATATTTCTTACACTTCAAGTAAGAAAGAAGGAATCTAATCGGTTAATAACCCGAGACATTTGATTTGTCTCCACAAGCACTCTTAGTAACAGTCTACATTTTGTCGGATTGCGGCCCACTTAGACTGATGCCGTACTGAGTGCCTGACCCCACGTAACCAGGGCCAACCTGATATTGGACGTAAATCTTATCTTTTGCGTTTTGAATAGCAATGTTTGCCCTGAATAAGTGTCTTTGAAGATAGATCAAACATGTCTACAGACTATTTTTACCTGGCGAAGCTATAACAAGTTGTGTTCTTGTGTTTACATACAAATTGTTCACCGAAATAAGCATGACATCTGCCATTTTGGTAGTATCAATTTATGTCATTGCTTCACACCCGAAATCCCCGGTGGCCAGTGCAAAAACCATATCACACATTTATAATTAGCAATAAGGGAATGCACACTGTGCCTCCGCAAAGCACTGGTTGATTTATTTGACTAGGATTGTACCATAGAGAAACAATAAACACAGAATCGGCAAAAGCCTCTCTATTACAAAAAGTAAGATTTTCAGTGTAAGAAAATAAATGATGACCTGGGTGGTGGGCCACACACCAGATGTCACCCCGAGAAAACATTGTTCACAGACACCAAACGATGTTATCTCGGGGAAACATTTGGTCTGCTGCCCAACACCCGGTATTCATATAGTAGCCGCTGAACTTGGGGTTTCCAAATTAAATAGGAATCAGTTATTTCGGAGACACTGCAATGCTTCGTTACAGGCTTTAACAGCTAGCTTATTGAGGATGTGGGTCCCAAAATTTTCAGTCCCCCCAAGATTTGTGAAACATTCCATTGCTTCCAACTTAGAACGTCATACTTGTTTCATCCAAACCCACTGATGCAGCTGGTTCCGCCGACACGTGCCTACACGTTTGAATTTTGCTTCGTAACAGATACCCGAAAACTTGTCCTGCGGGGAGCTTCTTCCACAATAAAGGCTTTGTTTCTATACTGTCTTTATCTGGTTAAACGTATTGAATGTTGCAAATACGATTCCACCCCCCCGCCCTCACACACATATAAGTACATATATATATATATATATATATATATATATATATATATATATATATATATATATATATATATATATATATATATATATATATACATGAAATTCAATTCTACCAAGGGCAACTAGATATCCTTGTGTACAATCATAAATTTACAACAGGCTTGTGGCTGACCTGTGTATCTTGTAAATGATTCTCTGACATTCATCTCTTTAAAGATTTCATGAAATGCTAATGATTTTGACAGGCTTATAACCGTTCTCTTCAACAATTCGATTTCAACTCAAAATTGCGAACAAAATATTTCCAGCACGAGCTATCCGAACAAGTCAAAATAATTTAATTCAGCTAAGCAGTATTAAAGTTATGAGCAGAATTTTTTTTTCAAACATGGTGCACGACCACAAATATCGTAGTGGTAAGCTTGTACAAGTCATGGGAACAACACATATAGGCAACAACGCTTCTTATGACATTCAGTGCCTAAATACTAAAGCACGTCTTTGTTCCGTTGTAAACCATTTTATCTTATTATTGATTTTTGTTTTTGTTGTATTTTGGGGGTGGGGGTATATATACAATATTTAGAAGGTATGCGATTATTGCTTATTAGGCTGAAACTCTAACCTAACCACCTTCTCTTGGTACACACATGGTACAGTAACTTCCAGAAATCCCTGCTGCGAAAAAAACATCTATAAGTAACAGTACAAATATTATAGGTTTTAAATTTTCAATCCCTATCATGTAGATCTGGTCACTCAACGAAATATGCAACCATAGAATTTATAAACAGGATTATATATGGAAACTATAAGGCAAGCATTGTATCTGTTTTTTTCCCTGGGTCAGCCAAAAAACACAGTTGCTCGTAGCAAATAAATTATGGAAATGAAGAGGTTTTACTGCTAATAAAGTCTGTTTTCAGTCGCACTGAGCTCAAATTTGCCCGTGTATGGCCTTTAGTCATACGATTTCGAACGCTATTGGTAATAGAAACTTTTCATTTTTATTTTTTATTCGCTACGAGCACATTTGGTCCAAAATGTAAATTCATTCCTTGGACCAGAAAATACCACAAAAACCTTAACTCGTACAGATTTGAGCACATGAGCTAAATTTTTGAAAGATACTTAACTAATCATTTCCAGCATGTGGACGTGGATGACATTGAATCCGAGTGCTGATAATTTGCGCTACATCCTGTAGGCCAATTTTTAACATCATTCATTCTCTTCCTCTTTCTTTCTTTAGAAAAATCTCTTTCCTGAATATTCAATGCAGACCACTGTAATCCAACTGTTTGTGATTATTAGCAGTCATTTGACAAAGGGTGTAAGTACTGCACAAGTTTCAACCTGAAAGCATCCACACTCCATCTACAAAAAAGATCCCACTGAGATCAGGGGTATCAAGTATCTTTTGTTGATTATTTTTCAATCCTCAAGAAAAGCCGTTAGGCTTGTCATCCTCATTGCATTCATGCACAATCCATCCTTATCTTGAGGAAAATCGACTCCCTTTAAAAAGGCATCCTCTTGACATCCTCGTTTCACTCTTGCCTTATTTATAGTACTTGTGTCCACAATTATTTTAAAAATTACCGTCATTCCACCTATAATAAGGGTTCCACTTTGGCGTGGTATGGGATACGAGGAGCAGCGGTCGAAAAAAATATATATATGCATTCTTTTCGGGCCATCCCAGGAGCAAAATATGTTACTGCAGGCGGGGTGCGGTTTTATGAAAGAAATAGCCTCTATAGGTGAGTTTGATGCAGCCATAACACATTCAAAACACTACAAAAATAGTTCATATTTTGAAACAACCGTTTTATTCAGCATGGTCAAAGCTGACTCTAAAATTCATTAGATGTGTGTCAGTAAGAATACCCAGGTGAATGAAAAGAATGAACACACGTGTGTTTGTCCACCAAGTTAATGCGACGCCTTAATGCAAAATTAAAATGCAAACTATTTTCGATGCCTGAAACGTTAGGAAACGACACTGATTGTAAAATTCCATAACATGAAACTCCTGGCTATTACCGTCTTCTTTCTGTTGGCAGCTCTCTTCCTGCTCCTTCTTTTAAGTGCGTATTCAGCACCAAACCATTTCGTGTGGGAGAGAGGTATACCCATTTTGATTTTCAGTCGAAACTGCCTTGCACCTTGCAGTGACACTAGATGAGCATAAGGACTGAGATATGAAATGGCACTTTAAATGCCTCAGTATATCTTTAAATGAAAATCCATGGACCTGCTCCTTTTCAACAACCACATCGCTTTAAGCCTTCATTATTCAGGACTTCATGCACAATAATTATGCTTCCATTAAAAGTTAATCAGAAAGGTTGCTCGCCACCTATAATTGTAAAAAATAATATAACCTTGCAATCATTCTATCAAGGTGGATACAATATGGGTAAAAGATCCCAAACAGTTGTCATGATGTTAAGCTTTGGCATATAAAATGTTTTACACATGAATGTTTTACTTGAAATATCTATCTTACTCTGACCAATGTCGTTGCGGAACTGAACAGAAGCAAGAAAAACAATTCATGAAGTGCTCTGCCTCCCTCGGAATAAAATCCACGTGCTAATATTATGACATATACTACTGTCAACACTGGATGTCAAGCACATCGTTGGGCGTTTTCTTTGCTCACATGTCAGAGTCACATGAACTGCCGGTATTTCAAATTAAACATGATTTCTGATTTACAAAATGATCAATTCTTGGTAGCATCATAGTTCTTAATTAGGTCATGCTGTGCATTCAATTCTTCTTGCAAAAGAAACTATTGTATATGATACATCGGATGACTTACATCGCTGGTGGATAATAAAGAACGTCACTCTTGTGACACCAAAATTGTGCCACCAGAGAGCACGATATATCTCATGACAATGGTCAAACACAGTGCACTTAGTATATAGCACACATTAGGAGGTAAACAATTATACTCTCTTTGGAATATTTGACTATTTCAATAATATAGACAAATATTCAGACAGGCTGGTAAGTATCAAATTCAAGGACTTTTCAAGATCAATGATAGAAGAATATTCAATAAAAACATGATTCAAGTACACAAAAGCAAGAAGTCTGGGAAATAATTTCATATTTTGGTGACATATTAGAAGTTGTTCGCTGGTTGATGCTTCAAACTAAGATTCAATAACCTTTCTGGACATTTGTGCGCAAGTTTTGATTTTCAAGGTTTGAAGGACGTTGGAATGTTTGTAGCAAATTCACATTAATTAACGGACTTGAAGGAGCTAATTACTCTAAAAATACAATTTCCTGGTCAACATCTTAATGTTCAGAAGTAATGCCACAAAGAGTAAAACTAAACTCTCAGATTCAGTTTTTTTCTGTGTGTTGTCTTGTCTGCATTGCGCTATCCTTTATATACCAATGCAAGATCTAGTTACACCTCAGCAACTGAGCTATAATGCATTGATGTCTGGAATCTTTTGCTTTTGCAAATGTAAACTTGACTGCACTATACATATACTGTATCAGCATTTATCAATAATTAAACAAAGGTTTGATATTCGCAAGCAACAAGCCAATATATCAGTTTAAGCATTCAAGGTCATTCAAAGTCCAAATTAATCACACCATACGGAATCCTGCTAATACTTTCCGTTTAATGTTTTCTGGTAACTTGGGTCCTACATTCCATAATTACCAGGATATAAGCAAACATGTAAGTTTGATCTTTCGAGGTCACTCAAAGCCAAAATTAACAACAGCAAAAGAAACATCATAACTACTTTCCTATTAATGTGTAATGGCTACCATGGGCCTGGGGTCAACCATTACCAACATATAGTTCAATAAGTCACGTTTGCTCATTCAGAAAAAAAAAAATTGCTGACAGACAAATGCAGCCATCGCCAGCAAAAGAGACAAAGGGCCATACGATAAGACAAGTCAGCTGAGCTAAAACGGCATTTAAAAAATGATGAAGATTTCATCAACATCTGGTGGCCAAAACATCAGCTATATGACCTCATGCCACTTTTTACAGCCACCAGAGCTAAAAGTAGTTGGATTTAAATCCGCAATAACCTTTTATGAACTATGCCTGCATGGCTTGGTAAAGGCAGTGAAGCATGCTATGAGTTCTTCACAGCCACAAAGTCAATTTGGCCTGCCACACATGAACCACTTTTTCCTTAATGCCACAGCTGGTTGAGGCATCTGCAAGGTCCCCTGTTGAGCAAAATGAGTGGACACTTCCTTGTTCACCTGCAAAAGTACAAAATGTACCAAATGGCTGAAAACTGAAAAACAGAATAATGGGATCCCCCAGGTACTTGTTTTTCCCCAGGAACACATACTTTTCATTTGGGTACATTAAATATATAAAATAATAATGGCCAAGCAAATGTTCATGTACTTATTTTGAATATTCCATCACAAACGGTCATTTAATAGTCTTATATCGGAACGATGACTGCATTGTATTTTTGTCTTTTTGTCCAGAACCACTTCCTAGTAGTCATTACCCTATTTTGCAGTCCAAACTCTTTACTTTCCATGTGTAAACAGCCCTTCCTTACCTGACCTTGACACCCACGACTTAGGTCCATTGCTACTCTCGTAGTATCAGAGGTTTTGCTCTTCAAATGCTAATAATTGTTCAAGCAATTTAAAAGGATACTTTTTTTTTAATTGAAAAAACAAAAAACAAAAAACAAAAAACAAAAAACAAAAAACAAAAACAAACAAACCTACATTTACATTTTCAACTCCAAAACTGTCATCCAGATTAATTTCAAACAATAGTGATGTATACCTCTGGTGAATCTCTGCAGACTTTGTTCAAATTGTCATACCCCACTGATTTAATTTTTTTTTTTCAAGAATGTTTTTGTTATTTCAAAATCTTTAAAACATCTTCTTCACCGAAACCACTTAGCAAATTCTTTTGAAATTGCATAGTTATATGTCGTCTGGAGGTCGCCAGACCTGCTTTTGTTCAACAGGTGATGCTGCTGCAGTTTCTTCCTTTCCCCTTCCTTTTTGATGCATATATGTGTATTTTCACGTTTTTTCCTTTGAGGTTTGTTCCACCACGATCATGTGCAGACTAACTGAGAAACTACGCAAACTTAATATATATCAAATTTGTTCACGACATGGTGGTGCTGTCATTTTCTTATTTTTGTTTTTTTCCAAGTTATGAAATTTTGGCAGAATTGGTCTGGAATGTGTTAATGTTAGCAACAGTGTCGATGGTCGAAGAGATATAAACTTGACCTTGATATCGAAAGGAAGTTTACAAGACAACTTCAATCTGTGCATATAAGGTCGGGTGAGCACAGGACTGCCACAGTCCTGTATATGGCTTTAAATGGTAAATTTCAAGTGTTTGAAATAAAAATTCTTTGAAAGATGAACCTTTGCATTGGGGACTGTTTGTTTTTAATAATATAAACTTATCTACTAAATGAAAGCAAAAACAGTTTCAGATTTTACTTTACCGTGTTCCAAATAAATTTAAATAATAACGTTATTTAGTTTTGAGATCTGAATTTACTTGAGAAAGTCAGAACCCAGGAAAATCTTGTTTTGAAATAATAACTGTTAATCAAAAAATATCTCTTGCCCATATTGCTCTTTTTCTGTTTCTGTTTTCTTTGACTCGGTTTGATATTAATTCCAAAAGACACCGTTTTCTTTGAAGAATGCCATGACAAAGAAAAATAAAAAGATCTGCTGTAATAAAACTCTTATGCCCACTTCTCAGGCCCAATTTCGCAGAAATAAGTAAAGTGCAACCAAGTGGCAAAATCAGTCGAAGCAAATAGTAACTAAATTTGGCTGAGATTCCAGGTCAATTTTTCCGGGAGGACATTACTTGTCGAACTTTTTTTCTTAAAAGGTGGGATACTGTTCAAGGTATGCTCAAACTGGATTAGTATATAAACTAATCTGGAGTTCTGCGTTTCTCAATCACACTGTGTTTGATACGTAAGCTCCTCCATTATCACCCATCGTATTCATTTTCTTTGCAAGTAAGTTGCCATAAGTCAGTCAAAGAATGGAATCAACTTCATTCATTAACAAATCACTTTACTTGCCTTAGTCATAGAAACATTGGATTGACATGTTTGTGTGTTTTGTACCCATATATCCCAGTTTTAATATGTCACATATTTTCCACTAATTTCAATGGATTATTTTTTATCAGATGCACATATAGTCTCCCTGTAGTCCAACACAAAAATGTAATCCCACATATTTTTACAGTTCCCTTTTCCATACTCTGGATTACTGGGAACAAGATATTTTTATAGGTTGCCTTATGCATGCACTAACTGACCAGTATCCACATGGAAAAAACATAAAAAATCAGGGCTCCACAGCATGACCACCTACATGTACCGAACATCTCTGTTTGAACTTTCCACAAGGTACCTTTCAATCAAGTTTCTCAAGCACAATCTGACATTGCTTTTGGTGAGCCAAAAAAGTAAAGACACAGAAATTCAAAAAAAAAATCAAAGATTACAATTTTGCAAAAATATGACTACCCCCCCCGTAAAATAAATCATACAAAACAAAATGACTGTGAGAGGCCTGTTATCAACTGGCCTTGCAGTTACAAAATATATTCTGTTACTGTGACTTTTGAAATTAGGCGAAGGTCACTTTCTTGCAGACCGTCATATACAAGTAGTCATACTAAATCAAATATTTTTTTTAACTTATCAAGTTATTAGCAGCATTCATCAAGGTAACCCTGTGACCTGAAGAATGAAGTCAGGATCACTTTTGTTCAGTATAAATCACAATAAAGGAGCACCGGCATCAAAATTCTACATCAAATAGTGCTCAAGTCATCAAGTGAGTAGTAATATCCAACAAGCAGCCCTACAACCTTCAAAGTGAGATCAATGCCATCTGTACGCTGTGTAAATTTTGCCCTCACATGTAGAAGTGTCCCCATTGAATTTCAAAGCATTTGGTGTGGTACTTTAACAGAAAAGAGTCTTTTCAAGATCTTTTGCCCACAAAAAGTTTTGAAACATATTCATATAAACCAAAAAGATAACTGGATCATGAGCATTTGCACAATTTGATAAAGACGAACCTAAGGTACATAGCTTCTAAGTTTGTAGTGGATCTGGTTGGTTGTTTTTGAGAAGGCGAAAATGTGAGAATAAGGAGAGACAGATGGCTCACCATGCTGTAACCACAGCTAACTAGATGAGCCAAAAAATCTATGGATTGTGACCAGTTGAAAAAAAAAACTATGGTAGACACCAACCCATAGTACATTCCCGCCTTGTCTGAAATGAATCTGGCTGATGGTTTGAGAGAAGTAAAAAATGTCCGTCGCGGGCGATTCCCAATGGACAGATGGCTCACAAATACCACCATCTAGCCTCAGCTGAATGACAAAGCACCTCAGGTAAAACTTGAGTACAATGCATTTTTGTGGATGTCAATCTACATGTGAATACTCAATTGGTTAGAATGTATGACTCCTTACAAGAAAAAACAAAAATGCGCCCTCGAAGAGCTTGACATGTACCATGGATCCCAAATTGCAGTCAGTAGAGAAGACAAGATTCCAGTGTGCAAGGTTGGGACGACTTGTAATAATACCTTAGTGACAGCACAGTCAGATTCTTAATGACTTTTTGAATACTTATGCTCATACAGCATCTTTAATTTCTAGATTAGAGGCTACAAAAATATTTTTTTTACCTCTGAAATGGAAGACTGGTGTTTTTCTTTCTTTATTGTTTCAAAGAGTGAAGGCACATCATAGTGTTTTACCACTACCCAAGTATACCAGTGCACACATTATGCTTTTTTTCTGTAAGTTGGTTGTTTTGATAGAGACGTAGCCATTGCTCATTAAAAAATCTAGAAGCAGTGCCTATTGTGTGTATCAATTATTTATTTATAAACCCTTAAATGTCAGCATGTCAAGCATTCAATTCAGGAACATGATAAATATATACTTTTCCCCATAAATGGGTGGCATGTTTTGTCTGAATTTGACAGTAGAAGAGTTTCATGAAAAACGTTTCATGTTATAACTAAATTCAAAAGTGACTATAATCTGATCAAATGTATTAGTTAGAACTCGCTTCAAATATCAGATGAATGACTGACACAATTCTCAAGTTCCCGGGAACAGTAAAATGAAACCAGATCCTAACATTACCAAGGATGCATCATGATCTTACCAACAAAATTTTGTAGAGAATCAAAGCAAACAAGAACATATGGTTTTGGCCTAAATCAAAATTACACTGTATTAGTTTTTTATATAATATAACCAAGGCTGTTTCAGAAGCCCTCAATTCCCTTTCACTTCTACCAAATGAGAAAAAATCTCTTTATACATATATACACAGATATGGTGTTGTATTAACCTTTTGAACCATGGGATCATTGAGGGTTGCCATGGTTACACATATCCCTTTAGCATATGTTTATGTAAATTATGATTTGCTTCTAGAATTGACTTAAAACATGTAATATTATATATTTTTGCATTTTTCAGACTACAAACAATATTATTATGTAACTGATATAATTCATTATTTTTCAATATTATACAAGCTTATTAGCATATATATTTGGTATTCAAAATGGCTGCAACATAATTTTGGAAAAAAAATCATATTTTTGAAGAAATATTTCATTTAGGACTTTTAGTTGTCCAAAGAAAAAAAATTACTAATGAGATATGCATAACCAGATAGTAAAGGCAGAGGTTCTTAGGTACATTTTGATATATATTATATTACCTGTTTGATGTCATACACATGTATATCCCAATGGTGACACCGATAAACAACCTTAGGCATGCAAAGCTTTATGCACCATGTTGGATAAAGATGACAAGCACATAACCTTTGACCCCGTTTCAAGGTCATTTGCCACCTGGTGGTTTCTACCCACTTGTTAGGGCATAATACGAGACATACTTATCAACTAACTTAATTATTAGATCAAGACATATCAACAATACATTTTGCACTTTTCCGCTTTCATTATGTTAACTTTATGCAAATTATACATGTGAGAGACAAAATTTTGGTCTACCGGGTTCATCAGATTAAATGGTTTGCTCATTTCTACTTACTCTTACAAGAAGATCAAGAACGTGCTCTTTGGCTGCATGATCCCTGAAAACTTTACAGAAGGCATGAATATACCAGCTCCCATACTGGGAATTCCTCCAAGCCACATAGCCTGCAATATATGTACACACACACACACATATATATATATATATATATATATATATATATATATATATATATATATATATATATATATATATATATATATATATACATATATATATATATATATATATATATATATATATATATATATATATATATATATATATATATATATATATACATATATATATATATATATATATAAACAAATACAAAAACAAAACAATAATAAAAAATCTGTGTGCTGACAATCAATTTGATTCAGGAGAGGTTGGTTTCAATTTTATGTTCCATCTAAGAATGTGACTTCAGGAATATTTCACCACATACTGGATATACACACATTTTAGCGATTTTATCGATGCACTGCGGACATACTTGCAAATTGCATTTAACTACTATAAGAATTAAATACGTTAAGATGTAAAATACAGATATGGAGGGAATGGCAATAGCATTGACAACTACCAAATACTGTCTCTCTAGCTCGATGGTTTTTCACTTTGTCCTGCCAAAAAGCCAGAGTATTAAAACCATGGTTCGCACAGCCAAACTCAGTTATATTTCACACAGTTATTGACATGCTTTTACACTTCTTACAGTACCCGAGACAATAATTCTGTTTAAATGCAATTGGGAAGAATTACATATTACAAATTTTTATGGAAGAGCCTTCATTCATTTATCAACACAACTTATCTTGTGTGCCTCAGGTCACAGTTGTATCGCTGCCTTAAATGGCGAACATTTCCAGAAGAATTCACTGAAGAGAATTCTGTATAAACTTTGGGTATTAGAACCGCTCACCATTTGCCAACAATATGCGTATTACAAATAACAATCGGCATTGAAGATATTGAAAATCATTACAAGCTTACATTCTGCGTAAATTGACATGTTTGAGTCACAATAAACAGATGTCATAAACAGTTTTCATTTATATAGAAGAGTATGTTATCGTATATAAAAACAGGTTTCATTCATTTTTCATTGCCATGTTTGAGTCACCATCTTCCCTTGATGTGCTCTAGACATATTGCACCTAAAGCATGCAGTGGAAAGCATTTGAACTGGGATGCTAATATGCTCTCCGCAACTGTAGCAATGCTGCTACTTGAATGAAAGTTCCTGGATTCCAAAGAATATGAATCTAGCATTCTTATGTAACCTTAGAGCACATTGACAGTTCCTGATACTGGCATTGAAAGAGTTACAGCCTTACAGTCTTACCCGGTGATGTAGAGTAGGCCAGAACAATGTCAGCCTCTGCAGGGATCTTCCCCATAGCCTTAGCATCAGTGATGTTATGTCCTACATCAACTTGGAGTATGGCATTTTCAGGTCCATCCAGCATATTTTCACCTGCACCAGTGTCAATCTCTTCTGAAGAATGTAAAGTATGCAGCGTGTCGTGACTACCACAGCCACATCGTACATCTAATTCATCTAATGTTGTATAAGATTTAAGAATGCAGCACATTAAATTTAAATTTATCATGTAGCGTTTAAATTTACAATGTTAATGCTATGGCAAGCCAGTTTAGCATTTATTCTGTAATAACGTATATGTAAAAATATTTTTATATTATGGGCAAAGGAATTTTACATGTATAGAAAAGTGTAAAAAAATTAAAAATGAAAAAGATCAACATATATAGCAAGTATGTTTATAAGTGTGAGGTAACATAACAATACATATGTGTAAAAGAGTTTCACATATGCATATTTTTTCATGTCAAACTGTTTTTCCACATAGGTGAAATAGTTGTTTATTTACATATGTGAAAAAGAATAAAACATATGTGAAACGGTTTGAATATATGCTCAAGTATGGGTTATATTGCATAGGTGTTAAACAATTGCTATATTTATAGAAGAATTTCACACTACATGTTATTTGTTATCACATGGGAAATAGCTTTAGAGATATGTAAAGTAAAAGCTTAAGTTTACACATGTGAAAACCATTTCAAGAAATGTACCAATCTTTTACAGAAGTGTAGTTCTTTTTATATTCTAAAACAGATTTGGGCAATAAAAGTACAAAAACACACAATGCAAATCAATTTACACACAAACACACACACACACAAATATACATACATATATATATACACACACATATATATATATATATATATATATATATATATATATATATATATATATATATATATATATATATATATATATGTACATATATATATATATATATATATATATATATATATATATATATATATATATATATATATATATATATATATATATATATATACACATATATATTTGTGTTTGTATCTTTTTGTCCAGAACCACTTCCTAGTAGTCATTACCCTATTTAGCAGTCCGAAATCTTTATTCTCCATCATGCACACGTTCCTCTGCATATATATATATATAATCATTTGTTTCACATATATATTTATATATATATATATATGTGAAACAAATGATTAGTTTACATATGTATCTATGTATATACATATATTTATATATATATATATATATATATATATATATATATATATATATATATATATATATATATATATAATATATATATATATATACGTTTTGCTACTTAATTTTATCTTTCGGCATCATTCTGTTTGAATATTCACCTTTCAGACATTTTAGGCTAGCTTGTTTTCTGTTAGGTTAAACCCCCAGGGGCTACAGGTAGCAAGAAGCAGCTTACAACAGTTACAAGCTTGCCTAATTGTACTTGATATCTGGTTAATATTTTCATTGCATTCTCTTGACTTAAATACAAATGACTTTCATTCTTTTCTGACTTGCCCTATAATTTACTGTTAATATCCAAAAATTGTTAGAAAGTTTGGCCACAATAATTCACAGTTTTTAGAATTGTCTGTTTTGCTACTCAACTTTATCTTTTGGCATCTTTCTGTTTTGATATTCACTTTCCGACATTTTAGGCTTACATATTTTCTGTCAGGTTAAACCACCCTGGAGCTATCTGTAGCAAGCAGCGGCCTACTACAGTAACATGTTTGCCTAATTGTACTTAAAATCCTGTTAAGAAAAATTGTTTTGATAACATGTTTGTGGCATAAATGCTAGTGACTTTCATTCTTTGCTGACATGCATAAATGCATCATTCACTCAATATTAAAAAAATACTCAAAATTGACAGTATTTTCTGAAAAGTCACAAACCTGACACGTTACGGATACATTGACTTAAGGTTGGCAGTGAAATAGAGCTTAATTGTTTGAGGAGTAGGTGTCATCATGGAGTTTTTTTTACATCTCTGGTGCAGGATGTACATTGTTGCAGTCCTTGTTAGGATTTCCCTTGGTTTCTACAGGTGGTCTAGCTGCAACTGTTTATTTTACTGAATATAATGCCCCAGCTTGTTTCCACTTCAGTTAAACATTGGCGGATGGTTTAACTAGTTTAAGCTGTCCAGCTAGAAAGGGTACATATTGGTTCAGGGGTAGGTCAAATTGTTCTTATATGAACCTGTACTATACAAATTCGGTAATAATGGTTTGTTTGACAGATATTCTTCTTTCATAATGAAGCTCTGCATTTATAAGCAGAACTTCACGTATTTAGCTAATTCATCAATTGCCACGTTCATATTTATTGATAATTATGTGGGTTGTCTTTGCTGAATATTTAGCTTAGACAAGGAACAGCTACTCAGAGAGACATGTACGGGTAAAAGGCTCCGAAACATGTTGAGTAGTTACCCGCTGATAACCCTTTAATTTATTATTTGGGCTAATACAGCCTATGTCAAAATTTTACAGAGGAACATGTGCAATATGGACAATAGTACTTCTATGTATATGGGTTAGACAGGGACAGGTTAGCTTATGGAGAGTAAAGAGTTCGGACTGCGGAATAGGGTAATGACTACTAGGAAGTGGTTTTGGACAAAAAGAATATATATAAATATAAATATATATATACATATGTATACATATGTATATATATATATATATATACATATATATACATATATATATATATATATATACATATATATATATATATATATATATATATATATATATATATATATATATATATATATATATATATATACATATATATATATATATATATATATACATATATATATATATATATATATATATATATATATATATATATATATATATATATATATATATTATATATATATATACTATATATATATATATATATATATATATATATATATATATATATATATATGTATATATGTATATATATATATATATATATATATATATATATATATATATATATATATATATATATATATATATATATATATTCACATATATTAACTAATCATTTGTTTCACCTATGTGGAAAACATTTACACTTGTGGAATTCTTTTCTGGTTGGTGTTGGTCCCCACCATATTGTTATGCTTATGAGAGAAGTAATTTGATATCAGATAATCATTACAGATCAATAATGTTCAGCATATAAGACACTCTTCGGATTAACTTCACACACACATGCATGTGTAAATCTTTTTCAAATATGTAAAAGATTATGTATGGGAAATAATTTTACAGAGATGTGCACATATACTTTCATCTTATATATTTATATGATTATATTTCACATACAGGTAAGTCTGTTTCAAATATGATTTTATGTGTAAAATACATTATTATGTTACATATACATGATTTATATAGTACAATATTTTCTTTCACATATGTAAAACTGTTTCACATACGTGAAAATCTTTGCAAATATATATAAAATAAATGATTATTTCAAATGTGTAAAAATATATAATAAATGCAAAAAAACTCGACATATAATGCAACACCAGATTACATGCGACTTTTTTTCCAATCACACCAGTTAATACGTGTCATTACAGTTTATGGGTGGAGGCTCTCATTTCTTATTTTATCCAAACAAGCACCCCGATCACTACCCCCCCCCCCCCAAGAAAAAAATGGTAAGACCTTTTAATACTGGCATTACATCCAAAGTGCATACATAAATGTTTTCCCAATAAAACTTTGGAAGGCAAGGTTTTTAAATTAGCACTATCTAATTATGTTATAAATAAAGTTAATGTTCTCTACATGACAACAGGGAAGACAGAAAAAAATCCAGCTGGCCAATATACCTCCACGACAGGCCTGTATCACAAACATCTTTGGTTTGCCTGACATATCAGGACACCTGCTGCCATTGAAGAATGAGATGAGGTCCTTGACTGGAATCTTCTCACCATCAGAGCATAACAGGCAGCCCTCCTCACCATGACTCAGAAGAGCTATAACACACGAGCTCGCTCCTTTAAGTTCACACATGTTGGACCAGAAATGTAACTTGGCCAGCAACTTCTGTAAGCACAAACCCAACAGGAAAATCCATCTTAATAGAGGATGTGTTTCACAGATAGTGCCACTGGTGTCTTAGGCTTGGTATCTTGCTTGTAACAGGTAAAGTCACCTAGTGGGTAAACAAATCCAGCCTCATCGATTGGCTGATGGCAGTACACTGGAAGTTATGTCACATGTGTTTTAACTCTGGTAGTGCCATATACTTATATTTCGGTATCCCCTGGTCAACTGCTAGGACCCTATTACATAACATACCAAAATATAGGTTTTTTGGCAGTGTTTCTGAAAAAAGTTATGGGATAACCAGGATTAACTTGAAGTGGGAAGAAGTGCCACATGCAATTTACCTCCTCAAGCATCCTCGATTAGTGGTGTCAACTTCACAAAAGTTACACCAACAAAGAGGCACTTTGCCATAAGAAAGTTTCTTTTTTGTAAGATCCCTTGCCAAACCAGATTACTATCATAGCAGTGCCTTTGCCTGCAATTGCCATGAAAACTCCACGTACATGTTATAAGAGTAATCACGTAGCATGTGCAGGCTATATGAAACTTTGCAAGCTACTGAAGATGGCAGTCCTTGTGACACATTGATGAGCACATGATGTCAAGACTCCAGTCCTGTGCATGCCTTCTTGTGCAAGGCAGTCTTGATCCCATAGACAGCCACACGCTGTCAGGGCTGCTGTCCATAAAAATATCCATAATGCAGTGAAAAGTGGAGGGAAGCAAACATAATGGAAAATTTTGTCTTGGAATTGTGAGTGCTTCCAACTTTAGTTAAACTTCGCATTTTAAAGACTGCCAAACCATGCTGACCATGGGGAGTCCTTACAGTACTGTGCAGGAAATGTCCTTGAATGTAAATTGTTTGGACCACTGTTTCAGAGAGAGAGAGAGAGAGTGAGAGAGAGAGAGAGAGAGAGAGAGAGAGAGAGAGAGAGAGAGAGAGAGAGAGAGAGAGAGAGAGAGAGAGAGAGAGAGAGAAATTAAATCAACACCAAGTTGTGAGTATACTGTATGAATACACTACAGGCAGTCAGTTTAGTACAAATGTACAGGACTATATTTCAGAAGACAGTCATTTTTACTTGTTCCAATACAAAGTATGTGACAGGGTAGTCACCTTTAAATCATAATTAAGTTTGAATACTGTTGGCATCGATACCATGTCTACGGTTGTATGCAAGTAAGGCAGACATTATATCTATAGATAGAGCTGTTAATTTTTAAAAACAAGTATCCATTTTCATGGGGACTGCCATCTACCTAGCATGTACATGCTAATAAGGACCGCCATTCTCATAGCATATATATCTTATTGAGGACTACCATCCCCAAAGCATGTACATCCTATCCAGGACTGTCATCTCCATAGCATGTATATGCTGTGAGGACTGCCCTCAATCCCCATAGCCTGTACAGGTTAAACTTAATTTAGATAATTCAGCCTCCTCACATGCCTTCAAACTACTATTTGCTTTTGGGACTGCCTTCATGATTCAAATGTACATAAAATGAGACTGCTTTGTTCATGCAATGAGGAGTGCTATACGACTGCTTTGAAGACTGCTTGCGCGTTTAATAAGGGATAAACTGATATGGCAGACTTAATTCGAGGTAATACACGAAGCTGAACCTAAGAACAACCAACAAGACAAGCAAGATTGCTTTTTGTGAATTCAAATTGGAAGTTTTGGACAGGGAAATTTTCTGGATATTTATGGACCTTTACCCGTGCAGAGAGCATGATAAACCTAAAAAAAAGTTAAACTGATATCCTCTATTATTGTCATTTCTGGTAGCTCTCCGGTTTATTAATTTCAAGTACATTATATACGTAATTTTGGAGTCCTTCAACAGCTGTGTACATTTGTACAAAAATATACAAACAGCGAGGACAATTCTGGCTTCCATATGCACATATACAGCATCTGTATGCAACTCAAGTACAAAAACATCATGTAATCTTGAATAGATTTGCCATGAAAATTCCATTAACTGTTGAATACATGTATGCAGTGACCAGAAGTTTAGATGTTCACTCACGTTTTCTAAAAAATCTTCTTTTTTTTCGTCTGTAGAAAGCAGTGTGAAAATTCTAAAAAATCTACCATTACTTGAAGACAATATGCACTTTCTGCCTGCTGCGAGTAGAACCTAATCTTATACTGCAGATGGTCATAAAGTAAATGACCACTTACAGGATGAATAAACTCTATTGTCACGAGACGGCAATCTTATCATGACATACAGTCATTCATGAGAGGTAATCTTTTTACAGTGGCTGCCACTCTGGAAACTTTAAAGTATTAATCCCAACCTAGACAATGGATCAAATTTACATACCTCTTTAGTCAAGTTTTCAGCTACATGGAACTGAAAACCTAATTCTTCGAAAAGATGTTGCAGATTAGTCACATCCTTTTCAGAACCAAGCCGCTCGCTATGGCTGGGTGGGAATACTTTGTTATTAAGGATGAAGGCTATCCCAGGTTCTGTTGGTGTAATACTGTAACAATCCTCCTAGCACAAAGACAATTTTACTTTAGTATTTTGTGATAAAAGTCTCAAGAGAGAGGCATCATTAAATACATTATGAACATGTGAAACAACATAAAATGACTAATCTAAAAACAAACTAATGTTGAAACAGCTACATTACATATAAGACTTTTAGAAATCAATTGCCAACCCTTAACTGAATGTAATGATTAACTTTCCGGTCTTTGGCACATGTATATTATGAACATTCAAGCAGATAAAGCACATAAAACTGGGAAGATTCTATAGTGCAGGAATTAAATGTGCATATGTAAATTAGTTGACCAAATTTCTATTAAATGTCAATTAACAACACCCCTGGTATCCACCACAGAAACCATAGTGCTGCATGTACTGGGTGATTGCTCCAAAAGGGTAAGTCAGCCTCTCATTTGGTCATACTCAGCATGGCTTTTTCTCTATTTATGGGCACAGGTTATTTGATGCAACTGTTTTGCCACTTGACACAGGAATGCGCAGTGATCAACCTGATAACTGTCAGAAGAAAAGGATAAGAGCTTTGTTTATAAAGAGTTTGGCCTGTGTTCATTAAATACATGCATTATCACCATGCTTCAGTTTCATTGTTAATGAAAGAAAAAATAAGTTTATTCAGCACAACTAAACGCACTGATGAAGGAAGGGTGACTTGCTGCATTTAATGACCTTTGACCTTTGCCAACCCATGGGCAGCTGCACTAAGATGGTAATTTGTTTATTTGCTTATTGGGGAATAACACTCAAACTTTAAAAAAAATCCTGTAGATGAAATTTGATCAGTGTTCTTATTAATCCCTGTTACCTCAGAAATTCTGTGCTTTCACATATGAGATGATTGATTCACTAACAACTTGCATGCTGACAAACCGAAAACATAGAGCCCATATTGACAAAGTACTGATGCAAGAATTCACCAGATTGAAGGCAGAACGGTTACTTTTCAAACAATCTTATCATCAAATGGCACACTGTATATTGATATATGTGTAACTTTGACATCTTTCAACATCTTAGATGATTTAGAAAATTGTTTGGTTTGTACCAAATGAAAGGCATACCTCTGACAAATTACTTGGTAATGTAGGATTTAATGAGACCTAATTTACATCTTAATTACATACTTCACAAAAAATAAAGGACAATGAGATTTATATGACTGATCATCATAACCACATATGGCAGGATTGTGATCGTCAATCAAGTCATTGAATGTATACTTCTATTAGACCAAGCATGGTGCAACAGAAAAACTAAGTGTAGTCTATTTTGAAGGACATCAAATGTCGGGCATATTTCAACAATGAATTTGATGATCTGCTTCTATAAACATGCAGTGTTTACAAAGATTATATAAATAAGTGTACATTTAATGTATTTCTTTAGATTCTGTTTCTGCAATTGGCATATTAATCATTTATGGATGTGTGCTTATCTTTTCTGCTCTGATTCCTGTATCATATTTTGACTAGGCTAGATCATCATGGCAACTCATGATGAAACTTACTTCATCAGAAAGAGCAACTGGTGAGACCTGGATTGGCCGTGCTTGAGTAGTGGTCTCAGTGACTAGAAAATAGACAGACAAAAAGGATATCAATATGAATATTAATTGAACTTATTGACCTTTTTTTGTAAAAAATAAAATTGATAAACAACCAACATTAAGTATAGATAAACGCAAGGGATTTGTAGGATTCTGTGAGTGTGCTTAAAGTTCCCTTTTATATTAAAATCTGTAAAATTTTATGACAGTGACTTCTATTGATATGCCATGCATCTTTGCAATATCATATACTGTAGTCCTAGAAAATTTCGCGCTCGATTTAATTTCGCGCTTTTCGCGCTACCACCTAAAGCGCGAAATTAAAATGCGCGAAACTAAAATGCGCGAAAATTCTGTAATTTCAGAAAAATTGAGTTTGCGCGAAATTAAACACGCGCGAAAATTTCTAGAACTACAATACATAGTAAAAATAATTGGGGCGGGGGGGGGGAGCGTTACTTGTTTGTACACAAAATTTAAATATCATTCAGTCACTGCAGGAAAAAAAAACGTTGAAATGGTGAAAAAAGTGACATGTTGTAAACCACCCTGTCAGTTTACGGTATGATCTGACTGCGTTTGATGGAACAAAAGATGACTAGGCGGTCCACACGAGGTAGGCTAGTCTGCAGTGGAATAGACAACTGCTCCAGGTTCGTATGTTCGTCCACTTCAAGCTTTTATTCTTCTTGACCAATACATCTATGTTCTGTAGCAGATCTGGTTAGGCTCAGCTCCCTCTTGGTCTGGATTAATCCAGATCTCTCTCGGATAGCTGATAAAAACAAGCTCTCCCTAGCATGGTAAATGTACCTCCTTTTATACCCAGATATGACCCATGAACAATGGAAAGTCCCAGGAAAAACTGCTACGCAGCAGTATTATATGCCTAGATCCAGTCAAAACTGGTTAAATCATGTTCTTATCACGTTTCATGTAAACAAGACATGACTCAGTAATGTCAAAACCCTAAATTATGTTTCTACTTAACTGTACACTGGCTCCCTCTATCAGTTATTGTGTATATGAATTTACCCATCTTTCTATTCTCGTACCGGAAATGACATATCAGGGTGAACAAGTTCGCTCACAAACATTTAATAAAATCTTAATCTTCAAGTGAAATATCATTTAATTAATTCTGAGAAGAACTAATTCCAATTTCATACAATGCATTTTCCTGCACTGCACAACCCCCAATCCATCACTGTCATAGATAATTGTTATATCATGTAACTTACTTACATATACTGTACTGACTCATTATCTCGTGACTGTATCTAGGTTATATCCTTGCACAATATCCATCCTTAATTTAACACTTTGTGTTTTTCCAGTGCGTCAGCTATCATAATATTTCACAATATTACCACTTTTATGCTCTGGGGACTTCCAATGTTCAACCAATAACAATTCACCTTTTAGTGGTTTTCCACTGTACTTCCCCTAATACAAATATAAGCCCCAATCAGAATCACTGTGGTTATTGTGTGGGTATTCTCTTGAACCAACCAGATCTTTACAATATAACAGGGTAATCCCCTGAGGACTTTCTGTGTATCTATTATAAAGTTTGGGGTGAAGACTTTACAATTTGACACACTTTTAACACATACATATATGCTAGTGTCTGAAAAAGTCCTTTCAAATTACTTTTTTTACGTTTACCTGGGAAGCTCATAGCTGATACCCCTGAAGATGGGCTGTGCTGATAATGAGCTGCCACTACCGCATGACCTCCTCCTGCTGTCAGTCTGTCACGTGATTTCCGTAAAAGATCCGCCAAATGTGACTGTCCAGTGTTGTCCAAGCACCACAAGAAATCATCAAATGTACCAAGTCCTCTGCATCTTATATCTTGTAACATTTTCTGTGCCTGAGCATGCCTGGGGCCAGCACGCTGTAACAGTAAGAAAAGGAAACATACTGTCAGGTTTTGGGGAAGTTTTTTAGGGGGTGGGGAGGGGCAGGTAATAGTAAAAAAGGCCTTGCCAGGTAAAAAAATATATGACAGTGATCGAATGAAAAATAAGCATATTTTACGTGCTGCATGAATTTGAGTGAGATGACACTGTTTTGAAACTAACACCAGTCATGAATTGAGGATGGAAATGTCACAAACAAACTTCCACATGATCACACATTTGTGGTACAACTTGTGTGTTCCACTCAATATATCTACTGGTGCCACCATGACCTCACCTTCATAGACTTTTATCAGTATGGCATTCATGTACTTGTATATGATTACACGTGCACAAGTACAGCCGGGATGACCATGACAAAAAAGTCATTTCTTGAAGTATATTCCCCCCATGACCTTGAGAAAGTAAGTCTTTGGTCATCCATATTTTGCAATATCAAGCATCTGTAAATGATACAGATGTGTGGTATGTTTTGGTATTGTTAGCCTTCTCTTTTCTGAACTTGTAGAATTAAGCATTTTTCATGCATCCTTAGTAAACTGTAAAATTCGATCGAGGTCATTCAAGATTTGAAATATATAATCAACATTGGCGCAATGCATATTTGGTGTGAATGTAGAAGTTGCATCTCAATTCATAATCAAAATAATGAACTTAATGTACTTTTACACCAGTTCTGTTTTGCCAGTTCCCCTTCATGGCACATTGGCACCCACATAACTCCATAAGTACTTCTGTCTGTATGTTTCTATGATAGTTTATTGATACATGTGCACAAGCCCATGAGAAAATATGTTTCGGGCAACCATATTATGCATCATAAAAGGCTATGTATAATACACATTTATGATACATTTGGTATCATTAACCCTACTCTTTCTTAACATATTGACTTGGATGTATTTTACACCTATTGATCCACATATTTTGTGACACTGCAGGCGGCCCTACCAAGTTTCATGATTATTCACGAGAAACTCTCTTAATAACAACTTGCCCAATATTTTTATAGGTTTTGGTCTTAATAGTATATATATTGCCACTCCCACTATCAAACTTAACCTAAATTTTCATTCAAATTTACTGGGAATTCAGCTGAGTTAAAAAAAAGAAAACAAGAGGGATGTGTGAGCAGCCTATATACAGCTGATCTTGATATTTAACCCATAATTAGTCCCACTTTAATCAAAAGGATGAGGACTGTGGAAAGGAACTAAATAGTACACGTTTCCATCGCAATCCGCAAAGACTGGATAATCCCCAGATGACCTTGATGTTTAACCCATAATAAGCCCCACTTTAGTCTGAAGGACGAGGACTATGGAAAGGAACTAAATAGTGCAAGTTTCCATTGCAATCACCAGGAATACATGTACTAACCGTCGACCGGTAACTGAGTAAAATTAGACATACCTTCAATGCAAGCATTGACTGAAGTGTCAAATTAGGTCATGGTGACACCAAAATCTAATCAGTTCATGTTGGTATGCTAAATAGGTGAACTGCTAGATTTGAGCAAAAAAAAAATATATTGCAGCATTCTTGAGATATTGCGGTAACAAGGCCTGATGAGCATGTAATTAGGCTCCCATTTGCTCACATTAGGTCATAATGACACCAAAATATAATCAGCTCATCTTACTAGGTAAGGTAAGCCCAGTGCCAAATTTGAGCAAAATACATGGAGGCATTCTGTACATACCGCGGTAATGAGAATGCACACATCTGTACGGACAGACAACCCCCCCCCCCAACAAAAAACAGAGTATTACCATCTAGTAAATAATTTTGTTTAACCCTCCAAAAATCTATATTTCCTCCAAGTTTCAAAACAAAGTGTCGGCTTTGTAGAAGTCAAAAATGGATATGAAGTACAAATTTGTAAAAATGAGATCAGAAAAAATGACTTGTCACCTCTTGATCAAATTAAACTGTGGATCTGCAGACATGTACCCATGCAATTTTAGAGCAATTGGATGGGCGGTTTTGGAGTTAATTTCTAAGATTTTGCCTGTAAATTGAACATAAGTTAAAAAATAAAATATGAAAATTAATGGAGCATGACCATTAAATCACACTTGGCAGAGACCCATTTAAGGTACCCTCCTAGCAAGTTTGAATTAAAATTGATGGTTTAGAATAAGTCACAAATGTGAATTCACATTACAATGCCACTAACTTACATGGTCATCATTAAGAAAGTATGGACTGACAAAAAATACTCAAAAGTGAAAAACTAAAGTTAAAAAAACAAGAATCTAGAGTTTCACCACTCTGTGAAAGTTTGCACACTTCTTCCACAATTAGACTACAGTTTTATTAAGGTTCAGAACAATCTGATTGATGATGTTTTAGAAACCAAAATTTGACACCCCCCCCAAAAAAAACCCAACAAAACACATACGTTTATAAAAAAAAATTAACAGAAAACAAATCCCAGGACCACCTGTTGAACAAATTAAGAAATGACGGCACCAAGAAGTGTCCCTATGCAAATTCGAAGTGATTGGGGGAGCAGTTTTGAAGAAGGAATTATTCAAGATTTTGCCAAAAATCGAACAAAAACCAAAATAATCATTACAAAATGGAAAAAAAAATAATAGAGTGTAAACATTTGAACAAATTGATAGACACCCATCCAAAGTACATCCCCACGTAGCTTGAAGTGAATCTGAAGAACATTTGGTGAAGAAGTTAAAAGAGTGAATTTACAATGCGATCGCCATTGACTTACATTGATGCACTAATCAAATAGAGTGCTTCCTTTTACAAGCTTTGCCAACTGATCTGTTAGCACTACAAAAAAGTAAACTAAACAAACACGCAGACAGAGACAGAGAGAAAGACAGACAAACAGACAGGGAGATAGGTGGATATCTCGTGGCTCAGTCTCAAGCATACATATTACGAGTATGGAATTCGCTTTTTTCTTGCTATTTACAGGAAACTTTGTCATATTAACACTGAAGCAGCAAGCCCGTGACAGCCAGTTGTGTGTGGCCTGTGACTCGCCATGTTACTCTGGTCAGCCAGAAACATTTTATACTTTGATTCGTACCTCAATATTGTCTAGCATGGTCTTTGTGAAAATTCTTTTTGTTTCCAGGACGGGGTACAATTTATTCATTTGTATGTCAGCCGCGAGTATGTCCACGTTTTCACGGATGGCTTGGTTTTCAACTTGCCCCACATTTATTCCCATGCTCCCACGCAGACTGCAAATAAAAACAAACAAAAAGATCAAAACATATGATAAAATAAAAGCCAAGTGCCACATTTCGCACTACTTGAGGAAAGCGCTGACTGGTCTTGGGGGACATTTTTTTCACATTTAAAATATGTCCACTGGAGGATTACAACACACATTTGACTAATTGCCTGTTCTTTTTTATAAAAAAAAAAAAAGGGGGGGGGGGGAGAAGCAGGTGAAATTTACAAAATTTTATCATTCCCAGATTCCCATTAATGTGTAACAGCCAAAGTGCCTGGAGGATACACCCATATTTCTGAGGATTTAAAATATGCCCGTCAGAGACAATTAGCATTTGAAGTGACCCCTGATCAATCAAAACCTTGGGATGGGGTGTGGTGTATTTTAATCCTTATGAGACCAAGTGTGAACCTGGCCATGTCGGATCCCTATGTTCCCATTCGATGTGAAGAAAAACTGACAATCTATAGATGTTTATATCTAAACAATTATAAAATCGTTTTCAATGCATTTTTTTTAATAAAAACTTTAGATTTTATTTTCAATGGTGCTGCTTAAGGCTTATAGGGTCTGATTGAAATTTCCAGTCGGAAGAACATGGACCAAATATAACACTGCCTAATACCTGTATCCATTAATTTTGGATAAATGTGCCACCTTTTTGGCACTGCTGAAACTGAATGACTCTTTTTCAGTTTATCAACAGTTTTGATAAGAGATGTATAAATGGACATACAACAAATATTTGCATGGTATGGTGCAGTAAACATTTGGCATCATAGCAATAGGAAACTAAAAACTACTTACGGATGTTTTGATGCTACAGTAGCTGCAGCTGCTGCAGCTGCTGCATTAACTTTCCTAATAATCGATGGGTCAGAAGCTTCATCGATTGGTGTCTGGCCTCTATGATTTTTCATATGTATGTCGCCTCCATGGAGTGCCAAGTGACAGGCTATTTCTGTATAGGATTCTCTTCTGCTCGCCTTTGTTCTCTTTATATAATAATAATAATAATAATAATAATAATAATAATAATAATAATAATAATAATAATAATAATAATAATAATAATAATAATAATAATAATAATAATAATAATAATAATAAATAACAAAGTTAGAACAAAGTTTGTTATCTCGACCAATCAATTTCTGTTAGATTGAAGGAAGTGTTTTGAGGTAAAAATTTCGAATTAAACCACTGTTGATCTTTTTAAGTTCACAAGTCTCAAGTCTGAAAACTGCCTCACAAAAGTTATATTTGATCAGAGATTCCCAGGTAGCAACGAAAGTTGGCCAACCTCTGGCCAAATTCTGGACCATCCTTGCCAATACTGGACCATATCTTGGCTAATCTTTATTGCCAGCTTGGGTAGTATGCTTACCTCAATGTACTCAGTCAATGAGGGTCCATGGTATTGAAGGCAGGGGTAAAGGATGCTCTTTGTAGGCAAGTATTAGGTTCTAGCTACCGTTTGCAACTACATATATTTTGCTTGTTGTAATTTACCAAACCATACCAGAATTTGAAAACAGATGATAAGCCATTTGGTGCCCGATACGCGCTGACCTTTCTCGAACATAAAATCATGACTGATACCTAAGCACTCCAAGGGAAAGGCATGTATTTAAATGCACCCAATAGGAGCTAAACTATACACGTCACAAAGTCCAGGCAAACGAAGAAACATCATTTTATGAAGGATGCAAAGTACAGAACTCACTATCAGGGCTTGAAATGTCAAATGGAGGGGTGTATCACCAGCTTTGTCCACTACGTTCAACTTTGCTCCTTTTGTACATGAAATATAACGGTCAGTTATCTGAATATCTTTAAACTGATTGGAAATTAGATGTATACTCAGCTCTTATGGCACAGGTACAAAAAATCTCAATTCACCAAAATATTCGTGCTTTCAGATCAAATATGTTTCTATTAGTACAGAAATAGTTCAGCGATATATTTGAACTGATCGGTAAAGAGAATAAAAACATGTTAATGATTCTAATTTATAAAAGCATTTTGACAACTAAGCTACCATTGTAAATGCCTTTATTTCACAAGATTCCAATTTAAAACTGCACGAAGACAATGTCAATTTGCCAGTGTTTCAAAGTTAGACTCAAAGCAACAGAAAAGACCACTAATTTTAAGAGGTTGAATGGAAAAAGACACACAACGAAAACATCAATTAATGATTCATCAGGTAACCACAAGAGCTCCAGTGACACATTATGCCAGTTGGTTCGTCCTATAGCGTTATATCAAATCCGTTCAAATTCGTGTTACTTTACTCAAGGAGTATTGAATGTCGTATATTCTATATTTATTCTTGGATGTGGATATAGTTATAATATTTGCTCATTTTTTATATGATCGACGAAGCAATACCTCCATCAGTTAATGCATCATCTCTGTGACCTTGAAAATGTACTAGGTAGTGCCCATATTAATATAAAACTGTATATATATATATATATATATATATATATATATATATATATATATATATATATATATATATATATATATATATATGGTATAAGTGCTGACTTGGTGGCTTAGTGGTATGGTGAAGCGTACATCACCTTTATTTTAATTTTCTTGGCACATTTATATGAGACAGTTCCCATTCGCACATTGCGTGACTTTCGTGTATCCGCTGCCCCTTTAAAGTTTGAGGCGCATTTTGTTGAAATCTGGGCCACGTTCTACATTTTTGGCATCCCAATTGAAATGAAAAAGGAGCTAATGCAGTAGCGGGTACCCTATTTGATGCCTGTTTAAGTTGTTTGGGTGGACAGTCAGATGTGCTCTAGGTTAATTACGCTTCACTGAAAGAAAGTGATTGTGATCATAATGTTCAAAATTCTTTCAAATCAAAAATAGATGACGAACAATGCTGTGCCAAAAAGGCACTATTATTAGCTAAAGATTGAAAAAAATTACATACCTTTACTGACCAGTAATGACACTAGCTCTAGGGATCCGTTATATGCAGCTATATGGAGAGGAGTGCGTCTTTCATTTGTCGAGGATTCAATATCTGTACTGCCCTGAAAATACAAATACGCGGAAGTGAAAAAAAAAAATCAAACAAATCACTCCAAAATTGCCATCTTCGGCAGCAAGTGAAAGTCAGTCCCGTTTACTACTTGTTGAGTTAAAAGTTATCACTATGAAATGAAGAAATGGAGAGCTATGTAGGGCTGCCACTTTTATAGCATCCAATTGCACAATGCGATGAAGAAATATGCTGTCATTTGCGAACATACTTATTGATTGTTAGAGTAAAACATTTGAGAGCATTCAGGGTAAGTGCATATTGGGTAATAGCCATAAGTGTGATTAAATTGGCCAGTTGTTCCAATCATATCATATCATCCCAATTTTCTTTTCGTATATGCAGCATACTCTGAATGGAATGTTTTGACCCATCTTTTTTTGAATTCCCTTAAAGTTCTATGCCACCATGAACATTGTGATTGCAAACACAGAAAATAATTTTTCTCATCCCAGCAGTGAAAGCCCTGAACCAACATCGTCCAAAGAGACATTTCTACAAACACATTTCAAGCCATACAATATGTATGCACAGTCAGAGGCATTGGATATGCTTGAGCACTATGTTAATTTACATGCATCTGTTACCAGTGCATCATTTAGATAACTCAAAACACTGTGTAGATGCTACTCGAGATAAAGCTAATGTTTTATTTTTTTTCCTAATGACCTAAAAATTGGAAACTAGGGAGTCGCGTGTCAGGGATGAGGATGACCACAAGGGGCCATCGTGAATTTGATGATGTTCAAAAGTTGGCATATCTGTTTTAATTTACAGGTACATATTTCGTTCACTTGAAGGTCAACATACCTGTGTGATCAATGTCTCCCCTACTTCTGTATGGCCTTTGAAAGCTGCTGTGTGTAGTGCTGTATAGCCGTTATTGTCCTTGTCATCCACAACCTGTGGTGCTCTTTTTAGAATCTTTTTGATGACACTGCAATGATCCACACAGCATATGAACCCAAGAGGACACCAAATCCAATCAGCTTACCACGATGCACTTTGTTTACTTTAAGTTGATATAATACCCTTCACAATTTTCCCAACAAACCAATAATCCTATTGGTGTTAAATATAAACTTTTAATCGGGAACCAACCTTGAATTTCATAACTTTGCATTACAGATGATAGGACTGAATTGTTGTTTATATAGGTAAACCTCAAGTTGTCATCGACAGGAAGAATTTTTACCTTTTACATTTGTTATTAATTGCAAAAAACCTTTTGGATAAATATGGGTGTAAATGTTCCTATCCACCACAACGCCCTCGTACGTTGAACATTTGACATTGTTCTCGAATTATAAGTATTTGAAACTGAAAATTATTGTACTTCATTCAAGTTTGAATGCTTATGAAACACACAAGAATATCCTATATTGAAGACCCATCGGGTATCCTAATGATGCTGTGTTAATTGAATGACTGATAAAAGAATGAAAAGCACAGAAAATCTGGAACACACCAGAGCGATGAGTTTCCTACAAGCATGACATTGTTTTCAGTAAAACAAATTAAAACAGGTACAGTCACTTCAAAGTTTAATCATTGGGCTTTTGATAATCTTCTAGAAATGGCCTGCCAAGAAAATGTGCAGTTTGATGGGAATCAATTCCACGAATGTCATTAGGCTTCTGGGTCATTGGTTTTTGACCCTCCATTAGTGAAAAGTGCTCATAGCATTTGAATAATCCGGGCAGTTTTGCAACTCATAAGTCCTGGACTTTAGTTTTTTCTGGCCTTGTTGAAAAACAGTGATGAACATACTTGTAAACTAATCTGCCACTGGGCTAATTTGACTGGTTTTGCCTGCCACACACTGATTGGCTGTGCCGAAAATCATTGGTAGCGTGTTTGCTCACTCTTTTCCCGTGCCAACACATCCCCCCAATTGGCTGCTACATCCAGTTGGATCCTAGGTCAGATACCACGGACTACCGATTTTAGGGATTACAATTGGCTATTTTACACAACGAGAGAGAGAGAGAGAGAGAGAGAGAGAGAGAGAGAGAGAGAGAGAGAGAGAGAGAGAGAGAGAGAGAGAGAGAGAGAGAGAGAGAGAGAGAGAGAGAGAGATAGAGAGAGAGAGAGAGATAGATTATTCACTGAATAATCTAAAATGCCTATTGACTCTTGATATGGGAATTGGATAGATGAGCGTAAGTACCTCATGGCATCAGTGAGTGGCAAATAGGTTGCACCACGAACTGCACCTGTCCTACCATATACAATCCCATGGGCTATACAATAGATATAGACTACATACATTTCTTGTTGAAGGTCTGACTGAGTAGGAACCAACAGCACATAACCCTGAGACATGATGAGGACAGACTTTCCATAAATGTTGCATAATTTTGAGCTGGCACACTGTCTCATTGTGGCTGGGTTTTTATATATTGCCTGCATGTGAATATGTAGAGATGTAATTTACGCAATTTAAATTCAATTCAATTTTTATAAGTATTTTGACATATGTGTTACTTATTTCCCATCGGTTAGGTGTTAAACTGAAATTAGCTTCTACCTACATTTTGCTAATGATTTGCTGCCTTTTAGACACTGTGCCAAATGTATCAAGTGTGTGTATGCAGTACACAATTGTGCATGTTGGCTCTAGATGGCAATAGTGGCAAGTTCCCCCTAATATTGAACTGTTGCTGGTGAAGCAACCTTGCAAACAAAAATCAATGGTCACGGAATGGTCAGAAACTGCCATGCAATGCAGAAAATGCTGAGATCATGCAGTCGAGCAGTTTTTAGATGCCCTATCATCTAACAGATCATACACGTACTAAGTGTTATTTTTCAGGGCCGCAAGGTGTATGGTGGTCAATCCTTTGCTGTTTGAAAGCTGCAAATCAGTTTCCTGATGATCAACGAGAAGGTCCACGATCTTATTATTTCCCAGGTCAATGGCATTATGTAATGCAGTGTTACCAACTCGATCCTATAAAATAAAACAAAATAAATCAAACAACAGCAACAAACAAATGCAGCCAGAATAATTGCAGCCAAGTTCATGGCCAATTTGACCAACAGCTACTGTAAAATCATGTTTGTACCCGGTTTAGTCGATACTGGCTGAAGTTATTCTACATAAAGAAGCAATATTTTATCTGCTGGTTAATGATCATTTCCTTTTATTGTTAATTTCATTTCTGTGTTACATGCACTTTTTTTTCGGCGTAAAACTGCCTCTTTATTTTATTTTTTGAGATCCGCCATGAATAAGATTGAAATTGTTTCCCACCTGAAGCAGAATGTTAAAAAGGAAATGTACATCTAGGTAAGGAAGAGCACCAGAAAGCAGAATAAAATGTAAAATTTGAGCACAAGACTGAACCGGCACACATGCGCAGTATCAACATGGCCTTTATAGATGACCACCAACATGTGCAACATTATAGCTCTATCCCAAAGGTAAGGTAAGGTAAGCTAAAGGAGTATAATGTACTCTAAGGTAAGATAAGGTAGGTTAAGGTTATAAAACAATTAACATAAGTATCTAAGGCTCTTTGAGACACTGATAAAATATATAGCAACAAAACACACACCTTCGTATATTATGCTGAACTGTAAGTGCAAATTATTATTTAGTTCTGGAACATTACATGCTTTAAATTAATGAAACTTAAAAGAAATTGTCAGGATTGTAATTATTTATCTCGAGAACTAGAGTTCCAGCATGGGCACATGCCATCTGTGCAAAGTGCAGGGCAACAATGAGTCAACTCTTGGCTCAGCACTTACTTAAAGTCAAGTCACCCATATGAAATCTCAACTCCATCTAGTCAGCTGTGTGAATTTAAATCAAGATCGATCATCAATGTGTAGTCTCAATTTGCCGGTTTAAATGTGCAATATTACAGTGCCAACACAGAAAGATCTTAAGTTATAATCATCAATGAAACTTCGCAAAAATTCCCCTGTGATATTCAAAATTATGTCATAGTCATGCAATTGGAAACAAGATGCCAGTATACCCAATTTCTAGTATCTAGCTGAAATGCTTCTTGTGTTATTCGACCTGTAAACTATGCACGTGAAATAGAGAATTAGGTTAAAAATCGCCAAATATGAAGAAGTTTGGAAATGCGCCACTCATTTTTTTATGATTTCTTTTTGAAGCAACATGGTCAGCAGGTTAACAAATAATTTAAAAACACCACCCCACCACATCCCTAAACAATAAAATAAAATAAACAAAGTTGGACTTATTAAACGACATTGATAGAGAACCAAACGCATGGTATGCTCCCAACCAAATCGAAAAAGAACTGGTGGCAATCTTTGGTGAAGTTGAAGTGTACATGCATTCATGCCAGTGTCCTATAATAACTATACCAACATATACACTTACTGGACTTAGAACATTTCCTGACTCCAAGAGTACCCTGCTAGGTCAAGCACTCTCTGAGAAAGGTTGTAAAAATGACGAATATTCTGAAAAAAACTACCCCCATTAGGAGAGAAAATCATAGTGCTACAGACTTTTCAAACTCACTTGACGGGATCGCCACAGATACTCTTGTTAGATTCAAAGTATTTGACCTAAGGGTTTTTGCATGTGAACCATTTTTACAACCCCTCCCTCCGCTCCAAGCAAAAAGAGAACAGGACCTCACAAGACTTAAAATCTTTCCGCATGGGGTGAGAAAAGTCCCCCCAAAATTACAGAAGTGGCATCTTGATGATATCTGTGGGAGACTAACCCAAGGTACAATCCATCCAGATGTACAGAAAATCCAGTCTACAATATTTGCGGAAAAATTAAATATGCGAAATTATTGATGGACAAGCAGGAGAGATGGGCATGCGATATAAGGACCCGAGAATCACCTCCACTGACTAATATTATCGCATCAAGGAACAAAACTTGGTGCATGACAGAGACAAACTGATAAAAATGATACCTTGGCCTTAGTGTCAGCTTCAGCTTCCAACAAAACTTGTATGCAGTCAGTATGCTGCTTTTTGGTGGCAATCAACAGTGGTGTTTCTTGTTTTTTGTTTACTATATTCACGTTTGCCCCCTTGTAAATGAGTAGCTTCACTATTGCTGGTTTGTCCCTGTTTAGGAAATAAAATGTATGTTTTGTATGCAGATAGGTCCTACCCTATAGTGTTGTTTTGCAATTCGATTCATCTCAACTAGATCATACAAAATGTTGTCTGCCCACATTCTCTAAAAGGTGCTGAAGACTAAGTTTATCCACAGAGCTACTAGTCTCAAAAGTAGTTCCATATGTACCAATGCAAAGAGTCTAAAGCACGTCAATTAATTCGTAGTCATTGCTTTACAATCAGCCTATAACTCCATTTCATGCATTTACAGCATATGTGAATTTTCATTATAATAAAATGTACTAAAACATCAAAAATTTACTGCTACTACTACTACTACTACTACTACTACTACTACTACTACTACTACTACTACTACTACTACTACTATTACTACTACTGCTCTTACTAATAGTAATAATAATTGAACATCTTTATATCTTTATACTGGTTGGCCTGCTCAGCATATGGCCGTTCTTCCACAGGGTCCCATAGGCAAGATCTTAGGTCTATTATTCTGACCCGCAGCTGCCCTATAAATAGTGAGATCTAAGCCAGATTACGCATAAAGTCCGGGATATTTAAATGATCATAGCTCCAGCCAAATTTGAAGGTTGAATTAGGTTTTCTGGAGAACCGAGTCTGTACAAAGTCCCTTGTTGACAAGGAGCTTTATAAACCTTTAAAGAACAAATATGAACTCGAAAAAAAAGAAATGTGATGTCCAGTCTTTGCTATATTGCAGGAAAATAATCCAGCTGTCCTGTGTATTCAAACAGTCGGCTGTAGTTTGAATGACAGTTCAAGGGGTATGTTTACAGTGCTGAGGCTATAATTACACAGACACACATGGACTCTAGTTGACGGGGAAAGTAATTTGTACATCACGGTCGCTTCCTGGCAGCATTTGGTAACATAAGTATGGTAATACTGGTTTAATTAGCAAGATTAAGACCTACTCTTGTTATATCATTTACCCCCAAATCGTACACTTTTCAACATGCGAACCGGGTTAACATTCCTTGGCAAAAAGGATCCAGATACTGCAAACCTTTGACGTGGAACACATCGTTTCTGCAATGATATTCAAGAAACACTGGCCTCTTTGCTATCTGACTTTTTATTCAAACCCTTTCTATTAGGATATTTAGTGCAACCATTGAAGTTTGACCTACTATAGAATTTCTGCAACCAAATTTCCTGGTGACTGCAACTGACTCTTTTGTATTTTGCAGTATATACCAGCATCATAATTTATTTCAACAGTCGATTCAGCAGGTTACAGGGACACACTAGTCAGCCGCATATATGTATATAGCCACAACCAGCAGCCGTTTGCCTGGTCTCTGTGATTATGTTTACAGTGCTATGTATGACACTGCTTTGACTGTTACTGATAAGTTGCAACTCCATATGTGGGCCAGCTCTCGGTACCCTGGTAACAGGAGTTGCCCCTTTTTAACCATTTAGCCATTATGCCTAATCTCGCTCAGATCTCGCTATTTATAGGGCAGCTGCGGCCAGGAGTCAAACTGTCCACTCATCAATACAGGATGAAGTCAAAATACGGAATTTCCATTCCCTTCTAAATTCATTGATTTGACTTTGTAGTGTGTAAACTTTGTTGCATTCCAAAACATACAAAATAATGGACAACATAGTGCTCGTTTGGAATCTGCCACCTAAACAGATCAGCGTTACTGTAAATAATGTGATTTCCAGTTTACGTACCCAATAACTGCCAGATTAAGAGCTGAATCTCCATCGTCGTTTTGAATGTCCAGTTTAGCCCCAGCGGCAAGCAGTTCCTGTACCACGTCAAGGTGTCCCTTATGACTGGCGACTTGCAGAGCAGTCAGGCCTTTTTGTTTCTGATCAATCTATAAAAAGTGCAGCAAAATGTTTGAAAGTAACTTTTATGTCATTGATGAAACAATAATTAGTATTGCCTGCCTTTCTGATTTTTTTAGTATCGGCCCAGTTCACATTTACACAGTCACGTAAGTGGACCCGTATCTTGCATTGTCATTTCCGCTAAAATAATGATACTTGACAATAAGACCGGGAGCTTTATTAAATTGTCTAGCACTTTTATTTGATAACACCAGGATAAATTTCAATATATCCTAATAAATCTTGCAGTGAAAGTACTTGCACTTTTTGATAAATTTAGAGAAACTCGTGTTCAAAAATCACTATTTCTTACTAACAGTACAAGATAACTACCATTTACATTTGTAGCGTTTAAAGATAATGTCATGCACTGCTGGGTCTCTTTGCCCTGCATTGCAACGTTATGGCGATACTAAACATGAAGGCTGTGGAACAGGCTTTATTTGTATAATTTTGTGATTGCAAAATTTAAATATGATTTATTTTCAAAAGCAATTGGGAAAGGCCAACAGTTGCATGAATCCCTATTGGAAATAAGAAAAAAAATGCAATGGCAATTTTACAATGAGCAATTATTTCCATATGATTGTAAAGCCAGCAATGCTGAACGGGATTATCAATATGTAGTCAAGTCGATTGATTTGTGTGAGAAAATGGGAGATATTCCTTTTATTCTTGCGGTAAGTTGTCCTTTGTTAGTTTACCTTCATGTTGGTAAAATGTTTGGAAGATATAAAGTGAGCTAGTTATGAAATTTTAGGGTCAACTTTCGGACGCATTCTTGTGAGATGTTGTTAATACAAGGTCATTGCAAGTCGCAAATGCCTTTAGGCCTACTTCACTACTTCATTTTGGCCCGTGTTTGGGATGGCATGTCTTGTAACTTGCTAAATCCATTAAAGTAATGAATGTTTCTTCTTGGTGTGAGTATTTCCAAAAAAAAAGGAGGCATCAGCAATGCTGAAAGCTACAACGTATTCCTGAGATAAAGTTGACGATAGATCCCCTGGACACGCACAATCAGCTGACGGCTGGGGTCGGTGGCAAAAAGGTCATACAGCAGGTCTTCAGGAATTGTTGCTTGAAGTGAGGGTCAGATCAATGCTTTTTAAGTTTTACTCTGTAACTGAAATGGAAATTCCATTTAATATTGATCAGTCTAAAAGAATAACAAAATGAGGAAATGCTATGTTTGTCGTTTTTCTAGGAACAGCCATCAAGTTTTGCGCTATCGAGACTACGTGGTCATTTAGCCATTTATCAATATAGAGAAACCTACAAAACTACATCGACAGAAGCCTGGTAAACGTAAGCGGCCCCCTTGCGCTATTGCGCACAAGCATCCGAGTTTCTTTTTATCTGACCTTCAAAATTAGGAGGCCAGTGCAACTGGCTAATTTAGGCTAGCAGCCAGAGACCCATTTTGGCGAATTTAATTACCCCACCGTCCAGAAAGCTACAACATGATTTTTATTTATCTTCAGGGTCCCCTAAAATCATTTTGCCCTGTCGTCCTCAGTTACTTGTGTTTGGTTGCCATTGAAACGGCATCTTTTATCATCACTTTTTTTCGACAAAATAGTTCATTTTAGGGCCATCTGCTATTATTTGTTTGCAAACTATCATATCTATATTGCTTTCACCACACAAAATATACATTGAATTAATTTTCCATGCTAAGATAAAGCTTTTCTGCTCCTAGACAGGTAATAAATGCTACAATGTGAAACTTGAAATGTAAAAATCATGCTTAATTATAGACAGGACAATGCATTTTACTTAACGTCGTCAGAAAATGTCGAAAAGGCGACAAGTACCATGTGCTCTTCTTTTACCCCAATATCTCATCATTATTTACATACAAAGCCTATATATATCCTTTCTTATGACTTAAATTGAAGATTGTGATAGCATATGCCATACTATTTAGCACAGCAGAGCCACAATAAAATGAATGGACAGAACAAGCCATCACCGAGAGAATAGATGGTGGGGTATGCCACTCACCAATTACATCCTTTGACATGCACGTATGTGATCAATCACGTGCATCCCCTTGTGTGACCTTCCACTCTCATCCGCGGGGGGGGGGGGGGGGGCAAAATATCTAAAATATCATTTTCTCTAAATTTGCTTAGCCGCTTGCTTTGAAATTGCGAGGGGACACCTCTGGAGATTCGAAAAATGAATTTGCACATCGGGTTGCATTGGTTTTTTTTTCCTGTTTTTTTTTTTTTTCCTTTTTTGCAATTTTGTGTGTTTTTCTGCTATTTTCTACTTCTCCAGAAGTGTCCCAAAAGTTGTTCTGAAACTTGGTGGAATTCTACCTTCTGGAAGGGAGAAGCAAGAGTGTTGACCAGGTGGTGATGCTATTGACCCTTGGCTGAATTTTCAATTTGAGTTTTTATCAGTTAATGCATGCATTACTGTTGGCTACAGTCTAAGTCAATGGGAATTACAATGGTTGTTTACATTGTCGACTTCTTCGAAAACATCACTAGCTTTTAGATTTTTATAATATGGCCCCCTTCTTTTAATGGCAAAATCATAAATTATCTTTTCCTCTTTAAACCGCATTGCTAGTTGCCTCGAAATTGCGTTGAAACACTTTTGAGTACCCCTAGCACCCGGGTAGGACTTTTTATAAGTTGAAGGTCAGCCGGCAACGGGCTATCACTTTTCTTTTCAGCTCTGCTGACTTGTCGATCAGCTGAGTTTATAGCATGGTCCGTCATCCGTCCGTCCTCAATTCACATTTACGACTTGTCAAAAATCGTTCACTTCCACCGTGGCGAGGATGTACTTTTGATCGGTTTCAACCACATTTGTTTCAAATGTCATGCTCCAATGATATTTATATTTTTAAAAGTATTTTGGGGGTTCATGTTTTGAAAAATTCTTTACAAAATCATCTACTCTTAAACTGCTTTGCCAATTGTTTTGAAATTGGATAGGCACGCTTCTGAGGACTTTTTCAATTAGTTGAATTAGTGGCACTGCGGTTTTATACTTTTTAAACGGATTTTTGTGTGGTTTTACTATTTCCGACTTCTTCAAAGTAGTCACTTAAATTGTTCTGAAGTTTACTGGAAATATACCTTGAGGAAGGGTCAAACACAGTTGTCCACTAGGTGGTAATGTTCTTTATTCCTGATTTTGAACTTTTTTTAATATCGATACTTGTCACTTTATTTATACATTCGTTCTAACTATTATATTTGTCAATGGGAATTACAAAAAGAATTTATATTTTGGCTTCTACAAAACCTTCAGCTAGATTCACTTAATACCTGGTGGGGATATATCTTGGGGTGTTTCTTCCATGTTTGCCCAAATGACTACTCTCCAGGGATTTTTATCTAGTTAACTTTTTTTGCTTCTTTTTTGGCATTTTTTTTACGGAAACCGCGGCACCAATTGCTTGCATGCTTTGAAGTTGCATAGGGACACTTCCGATGATCCATACACTCACCAGGTGATGCTACGATTCTGCTCCTTGTACTTCTTTTTAATAATTATTTAAAGCTCAGCTGACTTGTCAGTCAGTTGAGCGTACCTTATGGTTTTCCATCCGTTGTCCGTGCATCGTCCGTCAACATTTCCATTTTCAACTTCTTCTAAAATAAAACGTCAGCCAGATCCACTTCAAACTTAGTAGGTGTGTGCCTTGGGTGGGTCTCTAGCATGTTTTACGCTCCAGTTATTTTTATGATCATTATCTTTGTTCTTAGGGAAAGACAAATCTTTAAAAATCTTCTTCTCTAAAACCGCTCACCTAATTGCTTTCATATCACACAAGAACACTCCTAAGGACTCCTAGCTCCTAATTTGTTCCCCGGGTGGGGCTGTGATTTTTTCCTATTTTTTAATGATTTTTGGCGTGTTTTTGCGATATTTTGACTTCTTCTCCACACCCGTCACTGGGATGAAGGTACGTACTACTTTGTGGATATGTTCCTTGTGGAAGGGTCAAACAAAGTTGTTCACTAAATAGCACTGCTGTGGATTCCTGATGTTTTTTTTTTCAATTTGGGTACTTATCAATTAATGCACCTTTCCTGTGTAAGTCAATGGCATTCTAATGCTAATTCATAATATCGACCTCAACCCCGAAACTTTTATCCAGATTTACCTCAAATTTGGTGGCAATGTACATTGCGTGGGTCTCTACTAGGTTTGTTCAAATGGTTGTGCTCCAATGATTTTTATTCAAATAAAGTTTTTTCCTTTTTTTCGGGGGGGGGGGGGGCAAATCTTGAAAAAAAATCTTTTCCAACACCGCTCACCCAATTGCTTTGATATCCCACAGGGACACGCCTAGAGACTCCTAGTCTTTAATTTGATCATTGGGTGGCGCTGCAATTGTATTCTATTTTTCATGATTTTTTTGTCTGTGTTTTCGCTATTTTTGACTTCTTCTCCAGAACCATCACTCAGAGTCAGCTGCAAATCGTAAAAAAGCTTTTTCTCCAAAGCTGCTCACCCGATTGCTTTAAATTCACACAGGGACACTCCTAGAGACAAATATTTCTTAATTTGTTCAGTTCCACATGTTTTTTGGCAAAAAAAATCCTCTTTGAAACCACTTGGCTAATTGCTTAGAATTGGACACTTCTGGGTACCCCTAGATCCTAATTTGTTTAGGAGGTGGAGCTCTGATAGAAAAAAAGCTTTTTAAAATGACTTATGTGTCTTTTTGCTATTTTCGACATTTGCTCCAAACCGACATTCAGATCATGTGAAACTTGGTAGAAATAATCCTTGTGGCAGGGTCAAAGAAACCTGTACACCAGGTGGCATTGATCACTTCAGTTTGTTCATGAATGGTGAACTGAGCACAGGACTATCAAAATCCTCTTGTTTATGATTTTTGTGTGTTTTCGCTATTTTCGACTTCTTCTCCAGAACCGCCACTCAGATTAAGCTACAAATCTTATGAAATCTCGAAACCCGCTCGCCTGATTGTGTTGATATGACAAGGGAACACTCCTAGAGACACCTAGTTCTTACTTTGTTCAGCAGCACCTGATTTTTTAAAGCGAAATATCCAAGATCACTTCGAAATTGCATGGGGACACTCGGGGTCACCCTAGAACTCAATTTGTACAACAGGTGGCACTCTTATTTTTTTCTTTTTTTATGAATTTTTGTGTGTTTTCGCTATTTTTGGCATATTCCCCAAACCGTCATTCAGATCATACTGAAACTTGGTGAAAATGTTTCTTGTGGAACGGTCAAAGAAAGCTGTTTACTAAGTGCCAATTATCACTCTTGTTTGCTCATGAAGGGTCAGCTAACCACAGGACTGTCACAGTCCTCTTGTTTTGTAGTTATTTGCGTTTTCGTATTTTCGACTTCTTGCTTCCAAATCATATGTTAGATTCTCTGAAAACTCAGTACGGATGTACCCGTTCTTAATTTCGACCAAATTCGGTCACTACATGATGCTGTTGTCAGTTTAAAGATTTTGAACAAACTATCGAAATTAGAAAAAAAAATGAAGGGATGTGTGAACATATCACCATTGTTACACTAGAGATTGCAAGGAATCCTACAATAGTGGTGACTGTAATATAAAGTCACTATATTATTATCAATAAACCTCTAAAATTGGCTTTCATGGCTTCAATACAGTACAATATACAGAAAATGTGATATCGTGACAGTAAATATATACTTGTATGTATGCTTTGGTTTCTTCCCCTCAAAACAACCAGAAGTAAGGACAACATGCCGAAATATTATCTCCAGAAACTAAAGATATATTAAGGACATATTGTATATTTCTGTACGGTGGGGTAATTAAACTCCTAAAATATAGCTCTTTTTGGGAGTTGGCCACTCGCCTAATTCTTTCACCTTTGGTTTAATCGTACAATCAATATTACCAACGGTAACATAGGCTACAGCGGCAATGACTATTTAAAATGTTAATTGCAGTTTATTTGAGACAAAAATGTTCATAGATATAATAGATCGATATTCATGGTCACTCTATTCAAATGAAAAGGTAGTGGATGCCATATTTACAGTTGTTTCAACGTCTTTTCTGCATCCCCATTCACAGGACTTTCGTGTTGCCCCCATTCATTTAGTACGACAGTGTGACCGACAGGTGGCGCTATGTTTCGAAACTTGTTTTGGAAGATACGATTAAACAGTTTGCAGTAAGTCCCTAAAGCATCGTGCATAATGGCTCAAGTCTATGATTTGTTGCTATGTTTTGAATGAAGTTCCCAGATTTTTCTCATTGTTAGGTTCATTTCGACCAGTACGATTAATCACCCATGTAACTGCACTGGCTGCAGCCAATTGGACAACTTCCAAAGGTAAATATGAAAATTAAATCAAGTCAAACGAGCACCTGCTCAGTTTACACAGCACATTTTCATAGCACCATTATTTAGTGGCTGTGTAATTAACATGAAAAGACCAGGTGAAATCAGATTATACCACAAGAGGTAGCATCAGTGCTTCCTACGTAGGAAGCACTGATGCGCATAAATTTGATCTTTTATGCACAAATAATAGAATATTAGGCACTGCATTTTATTGCAAGCTTGGTTTAGCACCAAAATTATGCTGCTCTCATTCCTATCCCACGATATATATATATATATATTAAAAACATTTATGACCATATCCTAGTGGTTAAGTAGGTCCATTATTTCATCACTATCATACCATGTAGGCACAAAGCCGCTTTTTTTTCTGATATTCCTCCAAAACTGCCATTAAAGACAACAGTGATCTACGTATACAGTTACTTATTGTCAACCAATTGCATCAGAATTTCCCTATGTGTAAACAAAAGATTTGGCAGATTACCTTAAACCACTGAAAAACACGTTTTCAATACTAGATTTAAATATTCAGGTGAATGCTAAATTTGATATGCTTGTTACATTTATTGAAGATTTAGCTAAGCATGATATTGACTTTAGTGCCATATGCTTTCAAGAAACCTAAGTTCTCCAAAATTTAACAAATTTGTCCTTATTTGATCTTAGTTACTATACCGCCATATATCTCCTGAAGCCACATGCAGTTCTCATGGTGTTCTACTTATATATCTATACAAGGATTTTCAATATTCACTCAGAAATATTTATTCTCCAAGCAGGATATGGTAAGGTTTGATTTTGGATGTTTTTGGAAATGGATTACAGAAAAAATTTACCTTATGTAATATTTATCGACCACCAAGGGACTCCACTGGTGAAATTGATTTGTTCTTCAAGGATTCCATACCAATTATTGAAATTCTATCAACTGAGTCATCTGATAAAATTGTGGTTGGAGATTTGTTTTATTATTGACTTACTTAAGCTTAATACCAGACAAAAATTTCCTGAATACCTGAATTTAATGCTTTGCAATGGATTCCAGCCAAAAGTAACATTACCAACTAGACTTACAGATAGGACTGCCACCTTAATAGACCATATTTTTTGTAATCTATCCCATACCAAAAATTGTGTACTTTAGGAATAATTTTGTCAGACATGTCAAACCATCCACTCTCATTCACCTGCTTCAACACTCATTGGACTTAAATGGACCCCCTAAATATATACAGGTTGGAACCAAGGACTACAATTCCTTGCAGCGTTTTTACACAAATATTAATCAAACAGATATTATGCAAATGCTGGATCATGATTTACTAAAAAATCCAAATGACAATTATAATATTATTGAAAAAGATCTGTGTGAAGCCAAAGAAAAATACCTTCCAAAAAAGACATTGAAAATTTAACAAATATATACATAAAACACATCTTGGATTACCAATGGGATTCTGATATCCATTAAGTACCGTGACAACCTTTATAAAAACCTTAAAACCACACCACAAGATAATCCTCAATTTAATATATTATAGCTAAACCTGAAGACATATAATACAATACTGAAAAGAAATATTAATCTAGCAAAGCAAAAATATTACAAACAAGAATTTCATACATTTAATAGTGACACCGAGAAAACATGGGTCACTATAAAAATGTTTTAAATATGAGCAAAAATAAAAAACAATTCCTTTCTTTTTTTAATTGACAATGTGCTTATAACTAACAAAGAGATAATTGCAGATCGATTTAACACATTCTTTACAAATATAGGTCCTAAACTGGCTGCCAATATTGACACATCTAATAAACTCCCTTTCTCTTCTTATTTAAATGAACAAATTAGCCATATACTTAATTTCAGGCTGGTTAACTCTACTGATATTGAAAAAAATCATACAAAATTTAAAGTCCCAATATAGCAGGGGGCATGAAAACTTATCTATGAAACTTTTAAAGAATTTAATTCCTGCCCTTGCTATGCCCCTAACAACCATAACAAACCAGTCTCTAACAACTGGTATGTTTCCTGACAAATCTAAAATTGCCAAAGTCATACCCTAAATCTGCCCTACAAATAAACAATGTTTCAATTTCTAAAATTGAAGAATTTGATTCTCTAGGATTAGTAATCCAAGAAAATTTAAATTGGAAAGCCCATATAAACAAAATTGGCAATAAACTTTCCAAAGTAGTTGGTATTTTCTAGAGATTATATAAATATATTCCTACAACCACGCTATTATTAATTTACAATTCCCTTTTTCTCTCCCATCTTAATTATTCAATTCTTGCTTGGGGCTTCTTATGTGATCGTATATACACCCTACAGAAAGAAGTTATACGTCTTATTTTTTCTGAAAATTCAATGCTCATACAGATCAACTTTTCAAAAAGCTTAATATTTTAAAGGTAAAAGACATTTTTAGATTAAGGGCGATCAAGTTTTATTTTCGATGTATCCAGGGTCAATTACCTTCATATTTCAATGATATATTTGCATCTCTGGTACATCATACCCACTCCTACAAAACTAGAAATAGAGAAAATATCCATCTTGCAAAGCCTGAAAAAGTTACTCCAGAACACTGCGCTCGATGCTATATCCCTTCCCTAATTAGAGACCTCCCTTGTTGCATCACCGAAAAATTGTATACACACTCATATGATGGCTTATCAAATTATACTAAATCTCATTTCCTACGTCAATACCAAGATGTGTGTAGTATGCCAAATTGTTATGTATGTAATAGTTAAATAACTTGTCTCTTAATTATATGTCTACTTATTCAGTATCCTGTGTACATCTCCTTGTCGTCTCTCTTCATATATTTAGTACATAAAGTCCACGACTTCATTTGCAGTATAAATATTTTGTAATTGTGTCTCTCTTGATGGCCCTAGTGTTCGCGGACAAGCCTTCCTTAACTGGGGTCATCCTGATAGTTCTGTTCACATTTCTGCAAACAATGGCATGGACTTATATCTTTCAATTATTACATACTGTTTCTAATGTTTATTTACCTGTACTTCCTGTCAAATAAAAGAATTCCGACTCTGACTCTATTGTCTAAGCACTTATAAATAAAGGTTTCTCTAGCGCTCAAAGATCCACAAGTCCCTGGAACGTAAAGTATTCAGCGACCCTAATAGACACCTGTCCATTGTAGTTGCCCCGCAAAAATGGCAAATGATACAACTAAGAGATAATGAGCCCCCCGAACAAGATAAATCTTTGAATCTTTTCCATATGGATGATTACGTCAGATGCAACCCTCAAGCTCAAATGACTGAGAAGTCTTTGGTGAATTGTTTGTCCTTACATACGGCTGTCGTGTTGGACTAATGCTTTAATTCCTTTGATTGTCCTTTTGCGAATTTAAAATGCTGTTTTGATAAAATAAAAATGATGCAAATATTATTCATAACTGAACCGTCTGATTAGCAAAATCCATACCAAGAGACTGGAACTTCCAGAACATACATTTGTTTGCATTTTCCAGTTCTTAAAAGATAGCATGAAGATAGCAAGGAGTGTATGTCATAGCTTGAAATGTAATGCATTTGTTTTTGTCGTAAAATATCATTTTATAGCAAAATTAGTACAATTCAACACACCACTAGTCCAGTTTGAAATATAACATTTGCGGCACTTTGTTCTCATTAGAGATTCTAACACAAACAATTTGCGTCAAATTGCAATACTACTGGATAACCAAGTTAATGTAATATTAACTTATTGATCCCTACACCACGTACTCGGATTACGAAAAAGATGTAACCATTCAATCTATATTAGTGTTTTATATGTTAATAAAATGTTTAAAATATTCTATTTTTATTCACACAACAAATTTAAAAATTTGGCTCCGCCAAGGAGATTACATTTTTGGCGGCTTTTGTTTGTCTGTTAGCAACTTCACAGAAAAAAGAGTAGATTTTGATGAGAATTTCAGACTAGGTCAAGGACCTATTGATTGGATTTTGGGAGTGATCTGGATCGTTGTCTGGATCCAGTATTTTTTAATGAATTCTTTATCATTGCCAAATAGATCCATATGGAGGAAATGAGCTGGCTTGGAGGAGGCTTGCATTTTCCGATGCTTTCTAGTTTAATTGTAAAATAGGGTTGTTTTACATCTCGGTACATAACTGCATAGTTTACACAGGGAAACAAGAGATTCTAGCAAAAGTTATTCTCATGGTAGTCTATGGTTACAGTATGGTAGGAAATGCTGAAATGCCCTATTGATAATGAGCAAAAAAAGCCGTTTACTGTTCCTCAGTGACGAGTCAGCGTATTGGCTTAATTTGTAGAAAGCCTGTCAACTGTATAATGTAAAAGAGGAACTTAATTCACTATAAATCTATAAAATACTAATTGCTGTAAAATTTCAAATACACGTTTTTGTCAGTTGTAATATATGCAAAAATAGTAGTCTGTACGTGTAAAAATAATATTTGTTATGTGAAACGGTAAACATGACATCCCTTGCTCCTTATAAGCATGGCCTAACCAACATTTCATCTCAAGGTGCATCTTCCCTCACCGTTTGTAACCTGATAAGTCTGATTTGAAATCTAAGCTAACAATTGAAGTGAAAGTTAAAAACCAATTTTCTTTAAGACAGGAACCGGCACTCACCAGCCCCAGTGCTCAGTATAGGCTTGCCTGTTAAATGACATTTCTTGCTACGCATATGGATGCCCTGTTACCTTACTCTTAGCAGGCAAAGCATAGGCACCACTTGACTAAAAACATAATGCCCAGGCATGAGACATTTGTTTCAAGATCTCAAAAAGTCATATCGATAAACCGTACCGTCACTTGGGAAGGAGCAGTTATGATTTCATCCAATTTTCGATTTATCTAAAACTTAAATGCTAAATTACTTATTATGGTTTTCTCCTTATTTCTGTGTGAAAATAGAAAGGCACATAACGACATTCCATTACGGCTGTTTTACCTAATTTTGCTTGTCGGGGTTACATTGCAAGTTTTTAAGGTAATCATATTATATTGACTTATAGATGAGGTGAAAAGGTTTATGGCATTGCCAAATTGTTGTTAAGGTAAATCTGTATCTATTAAGCTGTTTTAAGTCAGTAAGCTGCGCAGGAGGGTACAGGCGGGTACACAATGCTAGTGACTCAATGCAATGAGATGCATATGGGTTTCCTAGCCATGCTCATAAATATGGTCAATTGTGGAGCTTTAAAAAATGATAGTTCGAGATTTTGAGATTTTTGAATGATAATAATAATAATAATGATGATGATGATGATGATGATGATGATGATGATGATGATGATGATGATGATGATGATGATGATGATGATGATGATGATGATGATAACTATAATTGTGTTGTCCGGGATGGCAAAACCAAAATGCGCTGGAATGATATGAAGTACTACGTGTCATTTACATGAAAACATTTACTTAAAATACAAAGGTCCTATATAATGTGTCACTCTGTCTATTGATCCATTTCCCCACTGTGGGAAGGGTAAGAAGTAGACATTGAAAGAACACTTGACCTGTATATTAATAGATTGATTTAGTCTGTATTAAAGCGTGGCTTGAAACGTGCTGGAGGGATCATCTATTACATTGACTTGTTTACATTTGCACAAGTATTACCCATTGTATCGGTTACCTTTGTTGCATTTTAACACGTTGCGAATCACCGCATTCATTACATTTCAAGATGGACTTGCAAAACCTTGAAATGTAATAATTGTGCCTCAAAATGTTATTTCATTCAATTACATTTCTATGTGTAACAGTGTACACGGAATGTTTAACAGGTGCCTGGTGATCTTGAATATAAGATGTAATTTTGAATGATAATTCATGGAATTCTAGAGTTAAATGTAACTTTAAAATCAGAATCGAGTATCGTCTCCAGACACCCTACATATAGGTTCCCAACTTGTGCATGAACTAGACCCAGAGGCCTCTGCAATTCACTGAACCATTTCTATATATCCAATGTTCACATGAATAATATTTTGGGGCTTTTCCATTATTCATAGATTTTAATCATTCCACTGTAAGCTGAAATAACAAACAAACAAACAAACAAACAAACAAACAAACAAACGAACAAACAAACAAAAAACCCCTGGTCAGTGGGCATCATATGACTAGCATTTCACGCATGGGAGCTTACAATTTTACACTGGGTCCTATGCTAAATCTAAACTCCATTTACTAGGAATTTTAATGTAAAATCCCTATAAAGCTAACAATTGGCTTTAAAGGAGAGTGCTGCGACTTAGTTCAGTAATTAGTCAGGAAATATAATCGCAGGCTGCCGTTTGTACCTGTGCTCTGTTTCTGCTCAACAGTTTCTTCACATTTGGTAAATTCCCTTGCTCCGATTCCGTCACAAGCCTCGTCGCATCCGAGGTTATGCCTGCAAGCGTTGTGAGAATTGGTCGAAAAAGTGGCGAAGCATATTCAAACATCTCTGCAAATGAAGGGCGAACAAGGAAAATTAAGTGATAAAGATGTTAACACGATGGGCAAATAGAATTTACGTTAAATGTTAGAATGTGGCTCAATACATGAAGCTTAGTTAAGATAATACTGCCTCACAGCTCTATCAACAGTCTATGCTGTTCAGTTCTTGTAATCTTTGCGGTTGCAAACATATACAATTATATGGCATTCTTATTTTAGATGCTGGTTTAATTCCGTATCTTAATACGGGAAGTACAATGGAGTGACAAAAATCTTGTTATTTCGGCTCACCAGTCTTGCTTTTTGTCAGGAGATTCTACTGTTGATTAATGACTTTTTTATCATTGCATCTGCTAAGCTATTGATCATGAAAAGAAAATTTGCATCAATGTTTACACATAAACAAAGTATTCGATAAAGTGTGCCACTCAAACGTACTGTACAAATAAACGAAAGTGTAATTGCACCTAGTTTATTGGGTTGGTTCTCAGATTATCTTTACAATCGTCCATAACGGGTGGTTATTTAAAAATATGTTCCTAAATGGGGCACAATTAGTGCAGGCATACATCAAAGATCGATTCTTGTGGCTTTAATGTTCTTGATCTACATTAATAATATTGCTGATCTTGTTCAGTGAAACATGAAAATGTTCACAGATGACACGGCTCTGTATTTTAGATGTTAGAAATTCTGACACGGCAGCTGCAATTGTGATTCCAAATCTTTCTAGTATTAATTAGTGGGCCATTGATTCAGAAGTTACTTTGAATGTGTGTTTATAGTAAATAGGCCGACTTTTTTGCCGAAACGGAACAGCGTAGTTCTGACCAGTTTTCAGCTGTGACGCAATTAATAGCGTGACTGTTTTACGTCACGTCGTTACATTTGCGTTTAACTTGAAGTTGAAGAGCTGGTTTGATCTGTTTGATCTGATCAGTCCGTCAGGTAGGCCTCGTCGGGTCTGTTGTAGGACCAGGCGCTGTAGTTAAGTGTGGGCTGGTTTATTATTTTATCATTCAATTTTGGTAGGCCTAATCATGAGTGTTAGGTGTAGTTTCATTATATTTATGTCATGTGGGCTACGTTTTTAAGTAGGCCTATCAACAGAGGTACATCATATTCGCTTTATTCCGTAATACATCAGCTCGGGATGTTTGTATTGGAAATGCAAACATGGTGCCGCCAGTTAGCAGAATGACTTGTCCAGGGATTAATGGCACCGGAACAAGTCTTGCGCTGGTTCCCAGCTGATGTTCCGATTTTTAAAAGGCTAATAATGCCTAAAACTTTCTTCTAAATTTCAAATTGCATGAATATGATTTGTTCCTTTTATAAATTAATTTGCTATCATGATTAAGAACAATACAGTTTTTCAGTGAATAGTACAGAATAGGACTTTGCTCTTAGAACATCGGACTTGATAGTGTTCAACGGTACATGGGAATACAGAATTAGGTTTGATAAGTTTCTCTTTATATTAAATAAAGACTGACTCAATGTTTTTTTTTTCAGGAAAACAAACCCACCAGCTCATCTTCCTGTTACTGTCCAGAGTCATGATTGTCATAACGTTGACAAACATAAGCATTTCGGTGTCACTTTGCATTCTCTTTAAAGTGGAATGATCACATTAAAGGAAAAATTACTACATTGATAAACATTATTAACATTGGGAATTTTATTACTGACAGTCGACTTCGAAAACTATCATTATTTCATTTTTTATGGCAATAATTGAATATGGCAGTCCAGTTTCGAGTGGGTGTATCGTATTCGATGAAGAAATATAAGAAAATATCATGTCAAGTATCGTTTGCATTGTCACAAGAGGAATACATGGCGCAAACAACGCCAGATTGTATGAGGAACTAAGGTTGCATACTTTAGCCAGACGAAGTAATCTTCCTGAAGTATGACTCTTGCATAAGCTGGTAAACAAACTTGTTCCTCATAATTTATGTCCAAATATCCCTGCAAGTTCAATTTAAAAAACATTCACACATATTACCAGACAATAATTTGATCTTTCCCATTTCAGAGCACTTACTGATTTTTTTCCATAAATCCCCTTCTCCTTCTACATTTAGATTATGAAACAAGATATCTGCCAGAGTTTGTCCATCAGTGACACATTCAATATTGATGTCAAAATTATGTCATCCAGTTCCTCGAAGTATGTTATTTCCTTAGTCCTACAACTATTGTGATACATCTTTATCATTTCAACATACGTTCCTGTGTTTAGGGACTGTCCAACAAAACTCATATTCATACAACATTGGTGTCTTGGACACACCTCGATGCTCATGTGGTTTAGCTATTGTGGTCTTAGCTAAATATTCAGCAAAGACAACCCACATAATAATGAATAAGATACATGGCATTATTTTTTTTTCGTTTCTTTTGTGTTTACCGTTTAAAGATGAAAATTACATTGTATTGTTTCTTCGTTTGGCCTGTTTACTTCATGAACTGATTTGTCTGGATCTGCAGAGTGTGCCTTGCTGCGAATTAGGATTCTATAGCTTTTACAGGCCACTTTAAAGTGTAAACACTGTCAGCTAATTTTCTGACACAAATATGTGTTTATGGGGCATTCATGGTATTAACAATTGCTCGCAGCCCCACTATCTGTCCGTATCACGTAAACGTCAAATTCCTGTTTGGTTTTGATTGAGCTTTGTCTGGCGCATTGTCCTTTCCTTGGAAGAGGCATTTGGATAGAACTTTACATTTTCCCAGTTGCAACAATTCAGTCATTTTCCTGACGTGTCATCCACAGGAACCATTTGGTTTTGGTTTTCTTGCCGGTCATATAGGTTTTATTTGCCTATTGCATGCTACCTATGCAGTTTGCAATCCTCTCCTTTTTTTGTCATAAAAACATTTTGAAAATAAGTAATATCTTGTAGGCACAGGGGTCTATATTGAAATTATTAAATATCTTGTGGTGAAGAGACACTGTCTAGTAATTAGAAGATAAAAATGAAGTTGTTTAGACCAATGGGCTTCCTTCTGATATAGATATTCGATCGCATGATAAATAAAAGTGCTTCTTCAGGTGCCTGTCACTAGAAGATTATATCATCCAAGATTATGGAAAAGCAAAATATAATAATCAATATGATATGAGTCAGAGTTTTTATAAACAATTGAATTACTTAGTTAATAAAAAACAATTCCGTTTATTTTCTTAAATTTTAGTTATTATTATTATTATTATTATTATTATTATTATTATTATTATTATTATTATTATTATTATTATTATTATTTTACTATTATTATTTTTGTGACGGGACTTTACAGGTAATTTCTCCAGGCTATCAATCTGACAATATAAATGAATAGATAAAGCGTTACTAATTATTGACTAATTTTCATGGGGAAAAAATCAACGCTTTTTGTGAATGGTACCTTTCAGAATGTCATTATCACTATCACCATCATCTTCGCTGCTCTTTCCACTTCCTCTTGCAACCAGGGTACAACAGTCAGGGTTTAGTACCCAACGATCGCCACCAACGCGGACATACACGTCACCGTCAGAGTCAACTTTGGTTATCTTGCCGATCTTTCCGAGACACTGTCAGTAAAAAACATTTTGCTACATCTTTCTTTACACGAAGGACTGAGGCAATGAATGAAACTCTGAATAGGTGGCCACCACGTGGTGTCTGTTGTAACGATCCTTTATTGCGTTCGTTGCTTATCTTACAGAGTTTCTTAACGTGGATTGTGTCTTCATTGTGTTTGATTAAACACATATTACATTTATATGTATACATTTTACATCTCATCAAATAATACTGCTCATAAACGTACGTTAATCTTTCCAATGATGATTTCTGTTCCACCACTTCGCGCGGCAAACGAAGACCTTTTGTGTAAGTTAGACTACTCCGTACCACTTCCGCAGCGGTTTGGCATAAGCAATTTATATTAAATTTCTTTAATGATACATAAGGTATATTTGTCACTGTTTGAAAACTCACTTGTTAAATACTCTCAGTACAGATGTGCAGTATATAGAAATACCGTTGAACGTTATTCCGCACTTACCACATATACACTTCTTCTTCCACCTTTTTTTTTTAGAAAACGAAATACACAGGCTGATGCTCACGAATGACAAACGAAATGTACTGGCGTGAACGAAAGCCCACCATAAAACGTGCAACTGGTGAAGCTCTCTATGAGAGCACTAATATATATACACGCAGAAAATATCTTCTTCGCCAATGAAAGGAATGTATCAAGTTAATTTTTGCACAAAGAAGTTTACGGCTATGTTTGATGGAAACGTCTTTCACATCCACGATAATTAATTCATGTATGGAGCCCTGGCCGCCCCCCCCCCCCAAACAAAAAAGGTGGCTCCCAGCATCGTTTAAGGTGGGACAACCTGACTGATTATGAATTATTGTTCACCACGCATTCCGCACACTTCACAGTTTTTATCATTGCACAAAATACCTGTATACCTCAGTGCTGGAAATTGGATAAATTTCCTTGCATAAAAAATGTCCAAGAAACATTTATTTCACACACCTTTTTTTTTTTTACTTTCCGAAAATGGCTTCCACTGAAATGGAAAAGCAGATCTTAATATTCCAGATAATGATGCCTTAGAACTAAATTTGCGCCACTACAGTTTAACCATGCAGAATCATCAAACATTGAAACATATGTAATCCTAAAAATCAGCAAAGACAGCAATCTAGCCTATTAATTAACGAATTAAGTGGTTCATAATATAACTAATCTATCAACCTTTCATCCAATTCTGCATGATGCTTGGTGGTCATTTGTCATGAAAGAAAAGTGAGTGACAAATTGTCCAGAAGCACCCAACAAAGAACTCGCTTTTTGTGTTCACAGACTTGTCCTCCTGCATGACTTTCTTACCTCAGTCATACGGTCATTCCATTCCCCATGACCCTTTTGCATTTCTTTTATTGTGTCTTCATTTAGTGCTATCCGAACCTCGTCGCCAACTTGTA